>JAEQBH010000591.1:600000-957614 GCA_016808115.1 Tetrastigma voinierianum
AGTACGCAAAAAGCACTCAAAACCTATAAATGGACCAATCTTACTTTTTTGGGTACTAATCAAACATATTACAATCTTCATAACATTCTTTTGTAGCATTTTCCAAACTTATCATGACGATATTTGTCTTTGTTGGCTGACAAAATTCACCTCAGCCTCGTATTTATTGATTTGTCCCATGACATAAAAACTGCTCTATTAGATGAATCTTCTTGTCTCCCATTCACGGCTCTAAATGTTGCGTTCAGACAGTTTTCTTCTATCATAACATAAGAGTTTTTAACCTTGGTCTTGACATACACTAGAGAATATGTGTGACATAGAGGGTACATCTCTGCAACCCAACTTTATCATCTGTATCTATTATTCCTACTATTTACTATCGCGATAGAGTTGTCTTTTGTTGCGACAGAATTCACCTAATATCTTTATTTCTTTACCATGTAGCAGTTCAATATCGAAACATGATTCTGCCATTTGCTTGATGATATGTGACATAGTTTAAAAAATATCGCAACATTCTTCTTCATGAACTTCTCCAGCTATGTAGCGACATAAAAATCCATTGTCACGACAAAAATTGGTCAGTCTATCTTAAATTGTGTCACGACGGTCTTCATTTAAACTACAGCTCGACTTGATCACGTGTGAACATACTTACACTTCAAAAAAAGTTATATTGGAATTGCAGCGACATTCACGATACTATGTCGTGACATAGTTGTTTCTGATAAATTTTTACGCACTAGAATTTCTTTCATACAAAACACACAAAACAAAAGAGTTGGTAAGTATTCCATAAATCAACATTAAAATGAATCATAAACTAAGAATGATGCCAAAAAATGGATTAAAAATAGTAGGTAGGACTCATCAATATTCAACTATGAGTGGGGTGGGTACTAATAGGCGCGTGGAATTCCACCAGCCTTTTATATAGCCACCTCCACCACCAGACTTGGAGGTAATATGGGAGGCGATACATGAGTTATAAGGCCAAGCCTTAGACAAATTGGGCGTAATTCTACAGGTCATATCAGGAGAGCGAAATAGACATAGAATCCTTATCCAGTATAAAGTTATAATTCTCTTTATTCAGAGGAAATAGGCAATCTACCTTGGAGCACATGGCTAGATTCACATTGCAGTGTGGGGGAATTGGCCAACTATGAGAATTTCCCCTATTTCAAACTCAGGTTTTTTCCTAACTCATTAATAGGAACTGTTTTTACTTGGTATGCAACATTGCCAAGGAATTCTATTATGAGTTAGCAGGAAATGAAAAGACAGTTCCACACACAATTCTTTAGAGTTGAACCTAAGATTTTCTTAGTAGAATTATCAAGGGTAACCCAAAGGGGTAAAGAATCAGTAGAGACATTCATTACTCGTTTTAAAAGAATGAGGAAAAGATGTGAAATCCATCTCCCATAAATAAGTATATGAAAGGTACTCAGGCAATATGAAATGAGGAAAAATTTCAGAGTATGAGGTGTAAGTTTATGAGCTTCTTTGCAGTAGCAGTATGAGAAAAGCCTCAAGGAAAGAAAGTCTGAGAGAAAAGATGCCATGGGAACTTAATGCTAGGAGGAGAATTTTGAAGAAATTGCAGTAGCAAATCTCCTAAGTACAGGTTCATTCATTTGCCCTCTACTGGTAAAGAAAACACCAGACTTGTAGAAGAAGTCCTCTAATACACAAGTATAATATATGTTTGATGTGGCAAAGACAGAGGAAATCTTTGATTTCCTTCTGAAGGAAAAATTCATCACCTTGCCCCAGGATCACCAACTCCCAAACAAAGAGGAACTTAAAGGAAAAGTATACTGTAACAATCATAACTCCTAGAACCATGGTACTAATTCTTGTTAGAGATTTAGACATTTTATCTAGGATAGAATCAACAGAAAAGGTGGCCATGGTGATTGATGAAGATCCATTTCCACTAGTGGCTTCAATCAACATAGCTGCTACTAATTAAGGCAGTGCTAAATGCAAATAAGGATGAGAGATTTTCTCCTAATGCCAGGATAAGAAAGGTATGGATTCCTAAATAATATTCGGTTCATAAGGATGAATTTTCAGCAGAAAGAATAGTGTTTTCTGCGGCGAGAAAAGGAAAAAGTAAAAATATCCTCTCATTCAAAATAAGCTCAAGATAATCCTCAAAAGAAAGAATATTTCAAGAACACATGTGTGCTTTTCCATAGGAAAAGAGCATAACACTGAGGATGAAAATACTACCGAGGTTTTGTTGTCTCTCATCCTGTTTCACCTAGATAAAAGTAACATGTGGTGCAACATAGGAAATTTCCTCAAAAGTTCACCATAACTAAAAAAAAAAAAAGATGCAGAGACTGAGAGCTTTGGAGAAAAGGCAATTACCTGAAGAAATGCCACATATAAAGCCAAAAGAAGCAGATAATATGAGAGAAGAGTGAGCCCCAGGCGAGGCCCGGAGTTTGGAGGGAGATCTATAGAGATGATGGAGTCTAGTTGCGGGATTTGCTGAAGAAATGGATTTGAGAACTATTCTAATAGGTACATTTCCTATTTCTTTGAAGTTTTCTACCATTTCTCTAACTTTACCAGGTTTCTTTAATTCAAAAGAGATGGAGAAAAGCCTAGTGGAGGTAGAGAAAGAACATTCTCCAACATAGGAAAAACATAGTCATAAGGTAATCACATTGATTCCTTTGCAGGAAGCACGACCCAAAATGTGTTACTGGAAAAACCTACTGTGGAAATGACAAGGCACATAAGACCTCTCTATGTGAGAGCACACTTTAATGGTAAACTAATGTCCAAGGTATTGGTGGATAATGAATCAACAGTATTGTAATCCATTAAGAATGTCGAAAGCACTAGGAAGAGGGACCTAAGTGAAACAGAAGTGTCTGTATCAACTTTCACTAGGGAAATTTCTAAGACTCTGGGCTTAAGACTTCCTAATGACCAAGAGTTTCTTCTGGCATCACTGTGGGTAGTAAGACTTCCTTATCAGCTTTTTTGTGATTAATTTTATTACTAATTACAATGTTTTGCTATGAAGAGAATGGACTCATGCCAATTGGTGTGTGTCATCCTCCTTTCACCAATTTTTACTGTTTTGGAAAGGCGATGAAGTAGTAGTATGGGCAGACAAACAACCTTTCATTGCAACTTCCGATTACGTTGAGGCTAGTTATTATGACTAAGAGTTTGGTCTAATAAAATTCAAAGGCAAGAAGAAGGATGGGCTTCAAGGGAAATAGACATGGAGTCAAGAGATAATAGTGAAATTAAAGACTAAGCTACCAAACTTCTAAAGACAACTACTATCGTGTCTTTCAAGCCGGTAAAGGGGTTGATCATTAAGGAGATCGATGACTAAGTATTCTCATGAAGAGAATGCGGTCACTACAGCCACGACATTTAGAATGCAAATGCAGCAAGTTACTGAAAAAGTTGCAAAAAATCAGTCGCAAAAAATCAGTTCCAAGACATTTGTGGAGCTGAAGTGATTTATGAAGAAGAATTAGATAAAGAGGATGAAGAAATTTAGATTGAAGATTTGAAGCAAGCTTGATGAGTATCTTAACTACTCATTTTATCCATATGTTTTATTTAGATTTTTGGTATTTTTATGTTAAATAAGTGTCATAATGCTCTAAATGTTCATCTTTATAATTAGGTCATCTATTTGGTGAAATTATGCAAAATTGGAGTGAAAACAAAGCGATAAAAGTGGAAAATCAGCAAACACTGCTATAACATGCAGCAACAGCTTCTATATTTTGACCCTTTCAGCTATAATATGAGCTCCAATGGAATCAATCCTTATATGGATGGATTCTACATTTCAATATCTTTCCAACGATGCTAAGAGCACCAAATTTGGAGTCCGAACGAAGAAGTTATGCAAGTTGCAATCCATAGAAGTTGTTCACCATGGCGAACCAGAAGAGCAACAAACGAAGATACTACGGGTTCACCGCGGTGAAGAACCCTTCACCGTAGAAAAGGTCGTGCGGCCCAACAACACGTACAACCCATTTTATCCAGTTTCGAAGACCCATATAAGGGGGGACACGTTCTAGGGTTAAAAGACGGACGAGAAAGGACCGAATTGATCATTTGGGGTTGGAGATTGGATCTTTTAAGGCAGAAAAACCCTCCTTAGGGTTTCTCCCCTCTGGTTCTTGAATGAGCAGCACTTTGGGACCAAAGATGAGGCTTGGTAGCAGCCCTCAAGCTTAGGAAAGAACTAAAGATTTGGAGAAGAAGATTGAAGACTCGCCATGGCCATTAGAGTTTCTTCTTTCTCTTTTCTCTTGTTTTATCCTAGATTTGTGATGTACCAAACCTTTATTATGTTTTAATTTCTTACTCTAGGGTTTTGGTTGTATATTGGTCATGAAGCTTATATTTAAATGTTAATTTTCGTTTTCTATTATTTTTGTGTGATTGCATATCTATTAATTCTTGCTTGGGTGTTATCAGCATGTTGATTTCTAGTTAATCTCAACATGGTGAGTGGTTCCTTACGAGATTTGAGTAGGGAGTGAGGAATTTGACATAGATGAATTAACCTAGTTAGCCTAGTAATATAGAAATTCTCGAGAATTAGGAGGCGTGTGAGACTCTTGGGTCTTAAGGCATCTCTAATACTTAGTTGAGCTAAACGAAACTGTGTTAGTCGGTGGGTTATTCGGCCTCGAGAAGGCTTATAATTAATTGGACAAGGAATTCGCCTTGGAAAGCATTTTCAAAAACAATAGAGTAGAATTTTGACTTAGATGCAAGAGGATTGTCGATTGCACTAACTCTACAAGAATTTATCATATCTTGGTACCCCTTAGTTGCGAACTTCATTTGATAAATTGAGAATTTAGTAGTTTAGTTTTGAATTTTTTTTTTAATCCATTGATTTGATCGTTTGAATATTACAAAAGTATTTTAATTTTGGTACTTAGCATCCCCATTTCCTTGTGAATCGATATTCGTACTTAGGTACACTTTATTACTTGGCAGCGTATATTTGCGCATAATAGGCCCTTTATTGCATAGTTTATTTACATATCACGTTTAGGCACTTTATTGCATAGTTTGTTATGGACTTCTACTCTAGGTCCGGGAAAACAGTAGACGAGTGCACGAGGAGTGCTATATTGGCTAAGGCGAGCTCAATGTATGAGGTAAGGAGAGTACCGTGTCTATGGGTGTGCGTATCAGGAGTTGGAGGCACGCTTCAGCATAAGAGTGTTGGGGAGACGCTTAGGAGTCGAGGCATGCCTACCTGAGTGAGCGCGAGGTGAGCAGGGGGAGCTTGTCACTAGTCTGGGACTAGACTATGAAGAAGGGTCATGGCTTACCCTACGCAAATTAGTCGAAAGCTGGAGCCGCTTTCCTAATAAGCCCGAGGCAGGACTAAACTAGTTAGCATGGAGTATGAAGATAGAGGTGTGGAAGGCTTGGTCCCTTGATAGGGTGTTGAGAGAGGGACCCATGAGGTATATGGGTGTGCCTCTGGATCTGAGGTGTCATAGTTGTGACTAGTATAGTAAGGGTCTAGGCCAATTACTAGGGGTGGAAGTGAGTGCGGGGAGGTGTACTACTCTCGGAGTTTTGTGTGTAACATGGCTATGTGAAGCCGCGTCTTTTCCTTTTGAGATGTCCCTATGCCAATGAGCATCGGTGCCGATAAAGGAAAAGGCTCAGGAGGAGCTAGCAATCTTCCAGGGTGACGCCAAGTGAAATGTGCCTTGCACGAAGGCATGCAAGATTTTAAGCAGGGGAGAGTTTGTTAAAGGACTTCTATTCTGGGTCCAAGATAGCAGCGCACGAGCGCACGATGAGTGCTATATTTACATATGAGGTGAGGAGAGTACCGTGTCTACGGGCGTGCGTGTCAAGAGTTGGAGGCGTGCTTCAAAGGTGCAAGTAGGAGTGTTGGGGAGACGATTGGGAATTGAGGCATGCCTACCCGGGTGAGCGCGGGGAGCTTGTCGCTAATATGGGACTAGACTATGAAGAAAGGTCTTAGCCTACCATGCTCAAATTAGTCGGAAGCTGGAGCTGCTTTCTTGATGAGCCCAAGGCAGGGTGAAACTAGTCACTATCTGGGTCCCTCGACAGAGTGTCGAGAGGGGCCGCCGCAAGGGCCATGCCGCTTTGAAAAGTTCCTCCTAAAATGGAAGACAACAAGCCTCTAGTTCATGATCTTATGGAAGAAGTCAACCTCAGCACTATGGAAGATCCAAGGATTACTTACACCAGTTCTCTCTTACTCGCTAACTTGAAAAAACATATCATATCATTATTGCAGGAGTTCAAATATTGCTTCTTTTGGAATTACAATGAAATGCTAGGATTAGATAGGGGCCTTATGGAACATCGCCTTCCTATTAGGCCTGAAATCCACCCTTTTCAACAACCACTTAGAAGGATGTCCAAGAAAGAAGAACTTAAGGTGAATGAGGAAATTGAGAAACTCTTGAAGGCCAAATTCATCAGGCCTACAAGGTATTTTTAATGGTTGGCAAATATTGTTCTTATGATGAAGAAAAATGGAAAACTTCGGGTATGTGTGGATTTTAGAGATTTAAATGTTGCTACTTCTAAGGACATTTATGTAATGCCTATTGCCGACATGTTAGTTGACTTTGCTGCTAATAAAGAACCATTGTCTTTTATGGATGGTTTCTCTGGTTATAATCAAATTTTAATAGCAATAGAAGATATACCTAAGACTGCCTTTAGATGTCCTAGCTCCATAGGGACATTTAAATGGTTGATCATGCCTTTTGGTCTCAAAATGCAATTCTGACTTACGAGAGTGATGAATGTCATTTTCCATGACATGCTAGGCCACCACATGGAAGTATACATTGATGATATTGTGGTTAAATCTAAAAGAGCTAAAGAGCATGTAGATCATCTAAGGAAAAGCTTTGAAAGGATGAGACATCATTAGTTGAAGCTTAATCCACTCAAATGTGCATTTGGAGTTTGTGCTGGGAATTGTCTTGGATTCCTAGTTCACCAAAGAGGGATTGAAGTGGACCATAACAAAGCAAAAGCTATATCTTTAGCCAATGCTCCACAGAACAAGAAAGAACTCCAAAATTTTTGGGTAAGGTAAATTATTTAAGAAGATTTATCTCTAACTAGGGTAAAGCCAAGGAATTCTCTGACTTGGTAAAGTTGAAGGATATGGAAGAGTTTAGGTGGGAGGAACGACATTAAGCAACCTTTTATAAGATCAAAGAGTACGTTTCTAAACCTTTTAATGTCTCCTATACAATGTCATCCACTTAAATTATATTTATCAGTCGTAAATGAGTCAATAGGTTGTCTTTTGGCATAAAACAATTCTAAAGGCCATGAGCGGGCTATATATTATTTAAGTAGGGTCTTAAATCCAGCATAAACAAGATGTACCCCAATTGAAAATTTATGTTTGGCCTTATACTTTGCATGTTCGAATATAAGACATTACTTGATCAAGTCTCAAGCTATGTGGTTTCTCAAACTTACCTTATGAAGTACATACTTAATCAACCACTGATTATAGGGAGGATTGGTAAATGCTCTCTTACTATGTCAAAATTCACCTTGGTTTATTTTCAACATAAATCAATCAAGGGATAAGTATTGGCGAATTTCCTAATTGATCATCCTTCCTTAGAGATTGTGACAGAGCAAAGTGTGGAGCTAGGAATTTATGGAGCAAAAAATGAACTTTGGATCCTCAAATTTGATGGTTCTAGTATAGAGAATTCAGTTGGTGCAGGGATAATGATCATTTCAACACAGGAAGTAAAGACTACATTATCTTTCAATCTGGCTTTTGAATGCACCAACAATCAACCGAGTATGAAGCTTTGGTGATTGGTTTAGAGATTCTATTAGAGCTTAGGGCAAAAGATGTTCGAGTCATTGGAGATTCTCAATTGGCACTTCGGCAATTAATAGGGGAGTATAAGTGCCACAGCTTGCTATTAGCACCTTACTTTATTATTTCCATTCAGTTGTTAGATTCCTTAGATAATGTGGAATTTGAACATGTGCCTAGAGAATCAAACTAGGAGGCTAATGAACTTGCTCAAATAGCCTATGATGTAAAAATGAGTGAAGAATTGACCCATAAACTCATCATGATAGAGAAGATTAATCATCCTTCAATTTTCAAAAGGGGGATTGACCTAGACAACTTCAATAATGACATGAATATTGTTGGAGATTAGATAACATAGTTTAAAGAATATTTAGAGAATCCAAACAAGAAGTTTCCCTACATAACGAAGGCTCAAGTTCATAATTTTGTTTTAATAGAAGGAGAATTATACAGAAAAGGGTTTGATGGGCTATTACTCAAGTGCTTATCTTTCTCAAATAGCATGGAAGTTATGAAGGAGTTCATGGGATGGGCCACTGTTTTCTCAAGCATTCAAGTTCTCTTTAGCATAGTACCTTATTCTATTTTATGTTTTGGATAAACATATATCCAAATATGCTTTCTAAGCCATTGATTCTCAAATATATAAATTTTTCCATCAAGGTACTCGTTTAATACATCAGTAGGCTTTGTAGCCACTATTTTTTAGATTTCTCCAATGTTGTACCTGATATACTCAGTATACATTCTCAAGTAAAGAAAGTAAGTCAAAGGACCACTTTTAATCAACAACAGAGTTACAACATTATTCCATAAGCATCAACACACATCCAAAGGTAGGCTTAGTGCCACCTTGATCCACTAATTCAATGTCATGGTTGTAAGTGTATGTGTGCTAGTGTTCAATGATTTTTTCCACAAGCATCAACACGCATCAAAAGGTAATCCTGGTGCCACCTTTATCCACTAATGCAATGTCATGGCTATAGGTGTATGTGTGTTGGTGTTCAGTGATTTTTCCATAGGAAATTATTTCATAAACATTCAACACACATCAAAAGGTAGGCCTAGTGCCACCATGATCCACTAATACAATTTAGTGTTCAGTGAGTTTCCAACAACAAGTCAAGTACATCTCAGGAATATATACCAATTCTCATTCTTCCACCTAGCAAAAATGATAGGCTGATGGCCACCTAGCAAGGGCCAGAAAGGGAGCATAACAGCCTCAGGACAATCATTTTCATTATAGGTTATGGAGTAAAAAGTGAAGAAAAGATAGTACAAATAGAGAAGACACTACAAAGATGAATGTGTAAAAGAAGCTTTACAATTGAAAAAAAATGTCAATGGCCACTAAGTTATCAAGTCAAAGTTTCATTAGGTCATGATTGTTCAGAAATGTCAAAGTCATATAATGGAGAAATCAAAAGAACAGAGAAAATCCCAGTAGCCAAGGCAATCCTGATGAGATGCATCAATTTCCTATAATTCTAAGCTAATCACGATGCCTTTTCGTGTGGGGAAGCTAAGACTTAGCCTAAGGACTCGACTCTTTGTAGATGCTCAAGCCGCTGAGCCTTTATGGCTTCACCTTGCTCCACTAAAAAGGTCAGCTTTGCCTTATGCTTCTCCAACTCTTCAGTCAATACCCTAATACGCTCTTTATGAGCATCATATTAAGTGCCTAGCTCAATCAACCGCTGGGTAGCTTGTTTCTTGGCAAGTTAGCATGTTGGATATCAAAGTACGATCCAATGCAAGGGAAATTGAAGAAGTTGGAGTTAAGCCCTTTGAGATGAACACCTTGGATTAAGGCACTTTGGAAGCTGATGCCAACAACGCTAGAGCTACATGGAAAGCATCCTTTTGGCTGGTGGATAAGGAAATTAAATCCAAGCTAAGCAAATGGCTCACAATAGAGCGAGCAACAACCACATATAGTTCACTAGGAGGACGCACTAAGGACTAGAAGATAGGAGGAGTATGGTCTAGGAAAGACATGTTTATCTCCGCTTCTATTTGAAAAGTTGACCTTGGTGAAGCCTAAAGAAATGTAAAATGAAAGGCAGAGAAAGATGAAAAATGCAAAAGAAAGAAAATGTGGAGAACAAACCAGAGATGGAGTAGACTGAGAAGTATGCTTATACTGGCCTTCTCCAATGGCGGTGGCCCTTTCATCTAAAGAGTCTTATGTCGTCTCTATCACCGAACCAGGTGCACTACTAATATCTCTAGAATCTTCCTCGCTTGAGGCCTCTTCTCCAAAGGCTAACCCTTGCTCACTACTCTTAGAGGGAACTTCCACTTCTTCAACCTCGATGGGATCATCAACTGTGTTTGAGAAATCAAACTGACGGGGGCTAGCCTACGTGAAGAACATCGTAGGTTGGAAGAAGTCCTAACATCTTCAAGAAGCTTGGACTTTTTAGGCCTACTGTTGGAAGTGACGTTCTTCACCTTTGTAACACCCCTTTTTTTTCTAACAATTTAACTGTAGCTTTGATACCAAAATAAAATGTAACACCCCTTTTTCTTTATAACAATTTAAATGTAGCTCTGATACCAAAATAATATCTAACGTCCAGTGCTACCGATACGAATACAAATACATTTTTTTTCGTGTAATGTATAATATATAATAATATGCATCAAAACATTTGCGGTAGACCCATCATTTTGGGATAAATCCAACATTTGTACAATATGGCATTATATGCCCTTTTCAATTAGATCATTTACAAAATATATCAGAGTTTTCAATATAAAAATATTTACAAAATAAAATCAGAGTTTATACAAAATGGTCAAATCCATTTCATAGATGCATGGTCGGATCTTTACTTTGACACCGCGAATCTTTGAAGTTGACTCTAAATCTCTGCAGTCTTTGTCCTCGTACTTGTTCACTTGATACCTGTGCGATGACAAAAACAACGCACTAAGCATTTTCATGCTTAGTTGTTCTATACAATTCTCTCTTCATTTCAATTTAAATCAATTCATGCAATGTTTATAAAACAATGCTTTTGTACATTTTTCCAATGACCAATGCAGTACAATAACATTCAATTACAATTCATTGGTCATTGCAAGTTATGCAATTTCATATGCACTAAATCATTCAAATCACAAATCCTGCACTTTTCAATCTTATTATCATTTTACCCTTATCGAATTTAACCTATGCTTTCGGTGCACAGGATAACGAATCATCGGCACGGTCCTATTAGGCTACAGGCCGGTATAAAAACGGTTTTATAATGCAATACGGGCCCGTTGGGCTGTTGACTCGTTATTAAAAATCAATTTCGTGAACACTACCGATACTGTCCCACTCGGCTACGGATCGGAGTGACACTTCATTACATTCGGCGCAGTACTGTTAATTTGACTCTTATTGATATACCAATCTATTCTTAACTTAAATTTTAACGGTCAACACTCTTTTAAGGGCTTTCAAATCATTCAATACAATTTACAATAATGTATATACATTTGGATACAATAATTTATTTTCAACGCATATTTAAAATTTTCATATGCAATTTATTTATGTCGGTTGTCTCAAATCAATTTAAAACAAATCAATATACAATTTATCATAAATCATTTTCAATATTTCATAATATTTCATAATCAATTTTGAAACAATGAAAGAAGAGTGTAGATCAAACTTTCACAAATTTGAAACAAGAGAGATTAAAGAAAAAACTCAAAAAGGTTGTCGCTCTTCGATTCCTATCCTCGGAATCCTGTTCTTGGGTCAAGCTTCCTCGTCACCAACCCCTAATCCATCACAAATATGTCACAATTAAAGAACAACCCAAGAAAGAAAAATCAGTTGTGCATTCTAGAATTTTTTTTTTTTTGGTTAGGTTGATGTCCACCCAATACTCCTTCACTTGAAAAATTTTCTGGGGACACATGAGTCATATTTTTCTAATACTTCCTTCAAGAAAATGATAGCTCTATGAGTCTAATTTTATTAGGAATTGGAATCATCTCATTTAAATCACCCAAACTCAAGTTATGGCATTTTAATGCCAAACTAGTCGATATGCCTAGCTCACTAGATCACCTACTGTTATTTTTTATTTCTGGGGTCTTAAATCCATAAATTGGTAATGGTTCCTTCACTCATTTAAATCTATGGTTCTAAGGTTTCTTCTCCAATTGGAATCATCCAATTTGGATCACCAAAACTCAAGTTATTGCATTTTACATCTAAATTTACTCTAATTTGAAAGCAGTGCGTTATAGCTCCACTTTGTGATTTACAGAAACTTTGAGTTTACAATTTACAAATACTTGCTTCAAGTAAATTATTTCCCTAGAAGTCTAGTTTACCTATAATTTTTAATCACTCAATTTGGATGAGTGAAACTCAACTTATGGCCAAAACACCACAACTACACCCAAAGCGAAGGCATCTTTTAGTGAGCACAGGAACTCACGGCTAAACCCATATTCGGGAGCCTTAGAGGCTACAATTTCTCCTAGTCCCTTTTGTACATTTGTAGCTCTAGATCTTATGGTTCTTTGTGGAATCACTCTGTTTGGATGATTATAACACCTTCCTAGCTAAAACAAAAAACGGGGTTTTTTGAAAAAATTGACAACAGCTCTTTGAAACCTCACAATTTCCTTTATACAAAAATTTCTCAAAACTGAGTCAAAACAATAAGAAACACAACACGGCAACCCAAAAAACTTGTTTTACCTTCCAATACATTACTTTCATCAAAAATTTGGGGTTCATCAACCCAACATAAGAATAGAAAAGTTAGGGTTTGGTTTCCTTACCTTTAATCTTTTGATTCTTCAATGCCAAGCATCCTTCTTCCTCTTGATCTCTCAAACTCTTGGTTACTTTGAAAAAAATCACCAAACTCCTTTCTCCACAAGCCCTAGCTCTCTCTTTCTCTCACAAAACGGAAATGCCCAAATGTGAAAATGACTTTCCTAAGACGAGTGGTCTTTAATCCCGATACATGGCAAAGGCCGTGTTTGGCTATCCATTAATTCCCATTTCTCATTTTTGCCATTTTAATGCACTTCATTTCACTTTTATTTCAATTTCATTTTATTTTATTCACATTTTAACATTACACTCCTCATTTTTAGACCCTTAGATTATTTAGCATTTTTACTAAATTTATTTGGCTCTTGTAAAATTTCTGGATTTTTATCATTTTTCGTTTTTAGTCATTTAAACGCCGAAAAAATATAATTTAATTTATTTTACACCCTAAACATGTTATAAAACTGTTAGGGTATTTTCAGGGCATTACAACCTCGGCCATCTTGAGTTTCTTGGTAGGCCTACTAAGAGAAAAAGTCAATCCTATAGAGAAAAAGGGAAATTAGATAAGCATGAGATAAATTTATGAATACAAATGCAGCCAATAACTGTTTTACTTGTAGTGGGCGAGCAATTGAGGAGCTCGTCAAATATGATATTCCACCAAGAGGAGAAGGGTTGTGTCATGGATAAAGAGGTAAATCTAATAGAGCATGAAGGAGTTTGATACTTCTTAACCCGGGTTTTGTACCCATTCGAAAATCTAATTTGGACATAAAGCGAGGAGGTAAAGCGAGGATAAGCTATTTGAAAGCGAATTGCGGGCCCCAGACAAGAAGATATGGTTTGTGGAGCTTGTCGAATGCAAGCAGGTGAAGAAGAAAAGGCAAAGCAACCCCCTGCAATGAGTGCTCTACAAGTAGCACTAGCAAAGGCAATGTAACTCTCAAAATCATGCACATATGGCTGAGAGGAAGCCAAAATCTGATTCCAAGTCGAAATATGTACAGAGCCAGGCTTCAAAAACAAGTGTGCAGTGCTCAATCTACCAAACCTAAGAAAAAGGACATAAGGTCATCAAAAGGCATAGTTCACAGAGAATGCACTAAATGGACTCCTAAGGTCTTGAAATAGGTAGGTTCCCTGTCCGAAAGCTCTAGAAAATATGTATATAAATACATCTGCACAAACCACAAGGCACCACCAACTCGATGGTAAGGCTTATTAAACTTGTATTTACTCATGGCTTGATAAACCGAGGCCAAGAGTAAAGTGCCTAAGGCATATGGCCGACCTAGAGCAAGTGTCTTCGCTAAGGGTAAATACTTCAAGGCTGGTTTTCCAAATGTGGGGAAAAATACATATATGCATAAGAGAACCTGCAAGAACTCTACATGCTTAGTAGTAGATGGAATCCCAATGACATCATGCCATTTCCGAATAGTGGCAGAGCACGAAGTTTGAGTGGTAGAGGGAACTTCTATAGCTGGGAGGGAGGAATTTTGAGTATCAAGCAACCACAGCGCATTAATGATGAGTCCAAAAACTCATTAGATTTTTAATCCATTTTTCTGAGTTTATAATGAGAATAATGATGGTGTCTGCGGAAAAGGCGGGCAGGCTAAGTTCCAGTTTGGAAAAATGTGGCGAAAATCAAATTTGCAAAATCGCAAGAAATGATTTCTGATGGGGTGAGTGAATGGAATTTAAGTCGACGAGTACGGTTTTCCGGCAATTTCAAGTCACGACATCAAACAAATTTGGCTTTGAAGAAGAAAGCGAAGAATGAACAATTAAGTCGTGACTTGAAGAAAGAAATTGAGACAAAGAATAGCTTGGTCGAGATTAAAAGAAAGCGGTCGAATGAAGAGTTCATGTAGCGACATCGACTGAATGTCATGACACCAGGAAGATAAATAGTGTATTATTTTACCATGAGGTCGCGACAAGGGAGCTATCTTCAAAGCCACAAGAACAACCTTCTCGAGTAAAAGAAATTAGCGATATTTGAAAGAAAGGACTTGATGTCGCGACCTTGGCGGTAATGAAGGTAGCAAAGTTCTGGCGAAACTCGAATCGGGCGGCAGTGTGAAGGAGCGGACAGCGATGTCGCGACGCCGCCGAGTGCGACGCGGTAAGCTTAGCGGTGAACGTGGTCGTGACACTAAATAGAAGTGGCGACAAAAAGATTTTCAAAGGACTGAACGCGAGTCATGACGTTCGAGCGATAGCAGCATCTTGCCCGAATCGAGAAGACGTCGCGACGTCTTCTATGGTTGCGACATCAGCTGCATGGTATCACCAATTGCGTGACATCGCCGATTAATTAGCGACATCGATTCCCTAAAGGAAGAAGGTCGTGGCGTCCTTCAGTGGTCGCGACATCAATTACAAAGGAAGGAGGTCGTGACATCCTTGATGAGTGCGACATCATTTGCATGGTATCGTGAATTACATTGGCGTCAACCCCGATGGTGTGACATCGGTTACAAAGGAAGAAGGTCGTGACATCGCCGATGAGTCGCGACATCGACAAAGAATTAAGAATTCGCGACATCATTTAGGCTACATCGCGACATCAGATCAGAGATCTTTGAGGCAAGTCCGACAAAATAAGCCGACATGAAAAGAGCTCCGCAATCTGAAGGTGGAAGTCCGCAGCGTCATTCAGTGGTCGCGATATCAATTACAAGGAAAGAAGGTCGCGACGTCATTTAGCGGTCGTGACATCAGATCAAAAGGGTGTTAAAGGGCGAAGTCGACGGATAAAAGTTTCTCACACGGATGAGCGAGCGAAGTCGCGGTATGATTGGAAGTCACGACCTCAAAGAGATCACAATGTAGAAAGGTGAAATCGCGACGTATGATTGAAGTCGCGACATCAAAAGCGACTTATAAGCGAGCGGTGAAGTCGCGATGTGAAGAATTCGCGACATCAAGTCAGGTCGTGGCCTTATAGATAGATCCGCGACATGAACAAACAAATGGGCGATTGTTTGAAACCCACGAGAAGTGCATGAAGTTAGGGCCCCAATCGAACCATAATAAGCGGTTACTTTCTGAAGGAAAGTAGCTCTTGGCTCGAGCGAGATGCAGGTGGCCAGAAGGCTCGTGTATTTAATTTTAATTTCAACTTTTTCTTTTTGTTTGCTGTTGTAGATTAGATTAAAGTAGATTGCTATTTCATTGAATTCTGGATCCCGGATGTTAGTTGTTGAAGTTGTTTGAATGCGGGAATGTTATTTTCTTCAATTACTTTGCTGGTTCGTTTGAAGTCCAGGCTAAATTTTGGAACTCGAACTTCAGGTTTCGGTTCTGATGATTCTTTTGATCGAGAGAGCTATCAGTTTTAATAGTAATTTAGAAACCCAGCCATTAGATTTTCATTGTTAGAATTTATCTTTCTGTGAGAAATTTATCAGTCTGACAGTCTTGAATACGCTTCTTGGTTTGTTTATTGTTATGTCGATCCAAATGTGAGTGTCCCATACCTTAATAGGATTGTTTCATGCTCGATTTCCGGAGGCCCTGGTGACACGGAGAAGGCATTCTGAGAGTATTGAACAATCTCGAATTATGCGAACCTAATATTGGGGATCTAATAAGGCTTTAATTCTAATCGATAAATCTTCTTCTCACTTGAAACCGAGAATGAGTTGAATGACTTATCAATTAAAATGAAGCGAGAGTTGGCCTCGATTCGAGCATTAAGTTCAATCCCGTGTTACTTGAGGATCTAATCGAAAGGTATTTGTTCCAATTTTGAGGATGAGAAACCAATATAGTGTAAACCAATGCTTAGCCTATGTCTTAGGAGCTAGGTTTCACAGGTCCATGTTCTAGGTATGAAGTTTTGAAAGAAAAATACACGACGAATGACTCAGTTAAAGTAGTTATCTAATCCTGCATTCGAAAGAAGCAGGGGAAGATTTGGATGATGAAATGTGTCATTAGGAGAATCCATGGCATTACCTTCTTCCTTGGCCAGTTCATCCCGAGGTTCATGAGCAAAGTGCGAGTTGTGGGAATTTGATGTTTCTGACAGTTGTATTTTCAATGCTCCTTTAAAACTAAGCCCGATCGGTCTGACTCTTTAATTTTTTATTTTAATGTATTTCATTTGTTCTTAGTTTACATATCTTTATTCTTTCATTAATTTAAAAAGGTTGCTAGGGATACTTAATAATTGCAAATCATAGTCGAATAGTATGAAACTTGAGTAGTCGGGGTAGTTGATTGAGAGTGAGATACATGTGGGATCGATATACGGACTTAAATCCACTTTATTACTTGTTCGGCACATGCACTTGCGAGAATCATGGATCAAAACCGGAAAGAAAATTATCTACTCTTAAGGAAACCGTTTTTTAATCGTTATAATTACAAGAAATATAACAAACGAGTTTCATGGCATTGTGCTGAGGATTAGATAGCGATCATGGGTAATAACGCTATAAATTTGTGTTGATGTTTTGATCCATCACTCACACTTACATAGTGGGAGGGAGAGAGTCCAACAATCAACACGGATAGGTAAACTGTGGGAGATGGTAATGTCTCAATGATGGAAATGGGGTTAAGGAAGCTGGGAAAGGCTAATACTCTTTGGCCAGAACAATACCCACATCAATTCCATGTCAAGAGAGGTGTTTACAATGCTAAGACGAATAAACCGCTCAATCCTCAATGTTATCCAAAGGCCTCTAAAATGCGAGGACAACCCATTTAACCCATCCATCTAAAGCCCTTGGTTATGATTTGGTCAGGTTCACCATAGGCCTTAACCTTCCCAGTAGTTTAGTTTTATCATTGGAAAAATTTGGGTGGAGAGAACTACTTCTCGAGGAATGTGCAAAATCTGGCCTAAGCAAGGGATGGAGAATAGTACTGTAAAGAAAAAATGAAGTCAAAGCCGGTGTAGATGAAGGAAAAATGAGCACATAATTGGATTACCTTGATGAAGACAGGACTACGGTGGAAGCTATTGAGCCAACATAGGAAATTCCCAAGTAAACAAATCCAAGGAAAGTTATAGTCATGACAGAGGTCTAAATCTAGAGCGGCAATTTCATTTCGGCCCCGATGGGAGCTAGCGGTAGCCCGAATTAGGGTTGGGCTCTGGTCTGACTCGAAAAAATTTGGCCAAATTTAGCCTAACCCAATTGGCCTGTCAGATCAATCAGCACTGGGTCTGGTTGGCCCAGTTTTTTTCGGGTTGGCCTGATTGGCAAAGTAAAAAAAAATTGCTCGTCTTGAAAAAAAAAACCCTACTAATTAGTCATTACTCAAAGACCAAAGTCTCAAACCCTAATTTCATTTGGACTTTTGCAAAACACCAACGATTCTCTTCTTAGTTCTCCTTCTCATCAAGCGTTGTAGTCGTAGGCCTCTAGGCTCCAACTCCTCAATGATTTTCTAAATATACCTTGATTCTCTTCTCCAACAAGTTCTAAACCCTCACCGCTCTTCTCATTTCCCTTCCGTTTAGCGTGCGTATTCTACCATTCTTCACCCCGATTCAATCCTCCATCAAGGTTAGAGTTTTATCTCTTATCTTCTTCTATTGATATTGATTTTTGTTCCTTTGCGTTTCTTTAGGGTTTTTTCTACTTTGTTTGTCTAATTTTGATTATTGGTTAGGGTTTTGGATATGGATTTTATTTTATTGTAATTCTTGGTTGTGTTATAAGATTTTATGTTATCAAACTTTTGTTTGTTTGGTGGATCTACTAGAAATTTAAACATATGATGTTTGGTTTTTGGTGGATTTTCTTAATATTTGGTGGGTTTTTTTTTTCGATTGTTAAGGGGGGATTTTGTTGTGGCTGGAATGGCCAAACCACAATTTAGTTACACCGTATTAAGTTAATGTCATCTATGTCGTTTCTGGTTTATTTGATTCATTCTTGCCTGATTCATTCTTGCCATGGTTGTCTTCCTCCCTGCGCCTTCACGGGGAGTCGTCCCCCAAGAAGACCTTTTTGAAATTCGGGATTATTTTTTTTGTCACCATCGATTATGTTCGAGCTTTTATGCGAATGTACGTCGCTAGCTTCGGTAGGTCTACTTGCTAATGTGGTGGTGATTAGGTGTTCAGGGCTTTTGGATTTGTATTTTTTCATTAAGGATAAGCTGCCTGCCACTGACGAGGCCGTTGGTGGGAATAAGAACATGGAGTCCGGTTCTGATCAAGTGTGAGCTCATCTCACCATCTCTTTGATAAGAACACCCATATCAAGAAACTTAATATGGGTGTCCATCTAGTCAAAACTTAGTATGCCATGTAGGATGGCACATGTGTTCGTCCAGCTTCGGAATTAACTTCGGCTAGTCCGGGGCTACAAATGCAATTGAATCAAACGTTTGTATTGTATTATATTTAAATAAGAAAAACTTAATTCAGGATATAAATGTAAAACCCGCTAAAGTTTTAGATTTTTTTTTTTCGCTATTTTCCTTTATCTATATTTTTATATATAAAAGAGCAAAAAAAAGCCATGCGGTCTTTTTTTTTCCATTTTACCCATGTTTTGTCTATGTATTTACAATATTGGCATCCAATCAGTGTAGATATTTATGATAAAGATGCCCAAAACCTGGCCATCTCTTTCATTGTCACATACTGATAGGCCGAAAGCGTGATGTGTAAAATGTGGACGCCTATGTGCGCAAGTGCACGGGTCCTCAAGTAAAATAATGCACCTAGGGTACGGATATCGATCCACAGGGAAAAGTGCGTTGACTATTGAAATTGGCCCTGTAATATTATCTGGACTTAAACTTTGAATGACTAGTTAACTAAGGTGTGAGATTAAACTAAACTAAATTATCTTAGTAAATCAGCGTATTTGTGGAGACTAGGGTTACATCTCCCCCCACACGCCACTTTGATGGATTACTACCTAGAAATTATGTCGAGTCCCTATTCGCGACTTATTGATGGCGGGGTGATCGTGCCTACAGTGCCCTCTCTCGAGGTGTCTGCACATCACATTACTTGGGGGTTGAGTGTATCTACACCCGACCCGATGCTCTAAAGCGCTTAAATGTTCCTAACACCAGTAGCCACCCTTGGAATCGGGATATCTGTTGCTCGAGATTGACCGAGGGTCGCTCTATTCAGATCCCTAGGCGTCCTCATCTCTTGATCTCGGATACCCAACAAAATCATACCCGATATTGGCGGACATCACGTGTATATAAAACGGATAAACGGTGCTAACAAGTCATACATAAGCTGAATAATATAAATCAAAATCTTAATCCCATGTCGTGTGAGGTTTAACAAAACCTAGATAGAAATCTAGAACATACTAGAGGCTGGATATAAACATAAATGATCTAACGATCATCCGTAGTTTATCGAAAATCTGAAAGTGTCTTCTCAATAATCCCGTATCCTAGCTGCTCTTGTTTTCAGCCTCCCGATCCGCCGTTCCTCGATGAGTCAGAAATTAGGTCTCTCATTGCTTTTAATGATGCTAGTCACGAAATGGAAGTAGTGACGTCGCGTTAGGTCACTTTGTTGACTCCTCACATTGACCGGAGCGTTGCGGCGTGGCGGCCCAGTATTCTTGCTTCTTATGTTTAGCTCCAAATAGCCCAAAAACCATGATCCTGACCTACAATTCACAAAAACTCTGAAAATCAGATCTTGAACTATAATGTGCTTATTTAAATGTAAAATCAACTAAAAACATAAAGCGGACGCGGGTATACTATGAGTGTTTTAGGCACTCATCACACCCCCAAACTTAGCTTCTTGCTTGTCCCAAGCAAGAAACCGACCTCTAAACCCAAACACAATACGACATACTACACTCGACGCCATGGTACATGATACCTATCTTTGCTAGAAGAAGGATCAAAATGGGCCGACTCAGAATTATTGGCTTTTTTATTCGAATTTCATAGGATCCTTAGGGTTGTTTGACTTTCGAGAGAATTCGGTTGAACACGGTTCAGTTGACAAGTGACTCAACCTCCTAGGTTTTCAATAGCCTTTCCTAAAAAGCCTATGTGCAAGTGATACATGGTCTCTAGCATATAACTCGGTTCCGACACCCCCAAACTTGAATACAACTCACCTATTTGGAAGAATCTAACTACGGAAGGATGAGAATGTACCCCTTTTTATGCAACTATCCTACCTACTCATGAAAGAAGAACCAGTGCCCGTAAGTAAATGTTGAGTGTCCCTGTAGCAGGGATTCGTTAGTGACTCCCCACCAGTTGGTTAGGGGCATCGGGCATTCAATTCCCCTAGAACTTCACCACAGAACACTTCAGTAAACCTAGGGCCTGGCTGTGGGATCACGTCCGGCATCCTCTATCCACAGGGCGGTGAAGTCCAATGACTCCGGCCCGATTGGCTCAGGGTATTAGGCTTTGAAAAGCCCCTCGAGAAATTTGTGCGAGTTCAGTTAGGCGCTCTACTTATTCTCTTCATTTTTTTTTTTTTGAATTGGGGGCGATGCGTGATCCTTTTTTTAAGGTGTCCACGTCACTTTGGTGTTTGAGAGCCCCTAAGGTTTTGTTGAACTTTGTGAGGGGGCTCGGGCCTAGACATATCCTAGAGATCGGGTGTGTGGGTCACGATAGCCTAGTTGAGAATTGGTTTGGAATACCCGGGGTGATGCGCCTGTCTCCTATCGTGCATCCACAGAGATTCCCGAGCATCCCCGACCTAGGATCTTTTCTTGATTATATGTGATTTTCCAATAAGATTCGAAGTGGTCAAAAGTGATCCTCGATTAGCAGTCATGGAATCACACACACAACTACCTAAAACAATCCTAAAAACCGAAACAAACTAAAGCCGAGAACTCCCCGTAAACAAAAAAGAAGAATAACCTACGAATAGGCAGATACACCGATGATACGGATGACATGACGATAGTCATCACCTGACCCTAAACACGACACCTATAACTAAGCACAAGACTCAAAATACTAAATAGCAACACACACAAAAGTTATAGCTACCCAGAACTAACTAAGCGAGAAGCAGAAATTTCCCAGCCCAGAAGCGATACACGAAAGCGACCCAGCTAGACCAAAACCCGATCACCCACACCCCCTTAAACAAGTGGACATTGTCCCCAATGGCAAAGAAAGAACGAGAGAGGAGTGTGAGCAGCTTCTGGTGATGTGGGATCAGCGTAGTGGCGCGGTGGCGGTTGGTGGAGAGCGGAGAAAATTTGCGTGACTAGTCTTGAAGTGCGTTTGATTCTGAAGGATAGTTACTGGTTGGCCAAGGCGTGCCCATGTCGGCTCGGGGGCCTCCATCTAAATGATGAGGATCTGGGTGCTTGGGGTCTCATCGGAGAAGGCCTCAAGAAGCCGGGCGGTGAGGTCGAAGCAGGGTCCTCGAGGATAGTGATAGGACTGATCGGATCCTCCTCCGGGGACGGTGGTGGTGGTGGAGAAGGGGAGGAAGGCGGTGGCAATGGTGGATGGGAGAAGGTCTAGCCAGCGGCACCCTATGGGTCAGATAAGAGGCCAAGCTGAGCCTGATACTCGCGAAGCTCCTCCTCATCTGAGGGTTCATTGCCCGAGTCATACACCGCCTCAAGTCGTGGTACACCCGGCTTGTCACGCTAGACCATAATAGTCTTGATCGGGTGTATCCACGCCTCATTATCTTCTAAGGGCACCCCGGCTTGCTTGCATAGGCCATAAATGAGAAAGGGGTGCCCAAGGTTCATTTTCGCATCCCGGCTATGGAGGATGGCATCCTCGATAACCTGCCCAACATCGAAGGGTATGTCCTGGAGAATGGCGTAGTTGAGTAGGGCATGCTTGGCCGTCACTTCACACACATTCGACGTCGGGATGAGAGCGAAGTGATGAAGTAATGCCAGACCTTGGGGATGTAGGCCAAATGTTTGGCCTGGAAGTTCCCCGCAAGACCGTCACTAGATATGAGGGAGCTTGTGGTTCTCAGCATGGATTGGCTATCTCGCCATAGAGCCACTATAGACTGTTATAAAAAGGAAGTAAAGTTGCATAGGCCAGGAAAATTAGAGGTAAAGTTCAGGGGCATACGTAGAGAGTTATCTTCCAATAACAGTCTCCACCATGGCGGCGCGAGGAGGATGCTGCGTAGGGTTGTCGGGGTTATCGGCGCTATGGTGGAGACAGAGGAGGACTCTAGTGGATGAGATTCAGTTAGTAGAGAGTTCTGGAATGCATTCCCAAATGATGTTAGGATTACTCCAAATAGATGGAGTTCACCATTGATTTGATCCCGGGGTAGGCCCATTCCATTCCTCCTTATAGGATGGCTCCTACGAGGTTGAGGGAGCTTAAGGCTCGGTTGGAAAGTTATTGAGTAAAGGGATTCATTTGACATATCCATGGGAGCTCAATTGATCTTCGGGAAAGAAAGATGGGAGTTTGCGGTTGTGTATAGATTACAAGCAACTGAATAGAGTTACCATCCGCAATCAGTATCCACTCCCTAGGATCGATGAGTTATTTGATCAGCTCCAGGAGTCTTAAGTGTACTCCAAGATAGATTTGAGGTCGGGGTATCATTAGTTGAGGGTGCAGGAGGGTGATGTACCTAAGACTGCATTCAGGACACGCTACGAGCATTATGAGTTTCTGGTGATGCTGTTTGGTTTGACTAATGCCCCGATAGCGTTTATGGATTTGATGAACCAGGTATTCCAGTCGTATTTGGATAGGTTTGTTATAGTCTTTATCGATGATATCCTAGTGTATTCAGGCAGTCCAAAGGAACATTCAAAGCACCTGAGGATTGTGTTGCGGACCACAGGGAGCGGCAGGCACATGCGCGAGTTGAGCAGTGTCGGTTTTTGGCTTGGGGGGTAGCATTCTAGGTCGTATGATCTGGTGAGGGGTGAGTGTGGATCCCCAGAAAATAGAAGTTGTGGTAAGTTGGAAACCGCCAAAGAATGTGTCAGAAGTCAGGAGCTTCCTTGGTTTAGCTGCGTATTACAGGAAGTTTGTTGAGGGGTTCTCAGGGATAACAGCCCAGCCAAGCTAACAAGGAAGATGTCGAGTATGATTGGGTGATGCACCTTGTGAGTTTCGAGGAGTTGAAGGGTAGATTGACTTGACTCCAGGTTCTAGCTTTGCTTGATGGGAGAGATGGGTTTATGGTTTACAATGATGCTTTGAGGCTGTAGTTTGTGTTTTGATGCGAGAATGATAGGGTGATTGCATATGCCTCTAGGCAATTTGAAGAAGCATGGGGAGGGTACCTTACGACTTAGAGCTTACGGCTGATCGTGTTTGCCTTAAAGATATGGAACATTACTTATATGGTGCTCCTTATAGGATCTTCCTGAGGATCATAAGGTCTTGATATATTTTCTGAAAAGTTAAACACGAGGTAAAGAAGATGAAGCTGAGTTGATTAAGGACTACGGCCTTGCTATTAGTCTCATCAAGGGAAAAGCTAATGTAGTAGCGGATGCCTTGAGTAGGCGACCGAGAGTTCTTTGTCTCATATGAGATCGAGTTATCTTCCCTTTGTGGTGGATCCCGAGAGCTTTGGGGGTGATATTGGGCTGGGTTTAGAGCCTTGTTAGCCACATTTACGTGTTAGACCTCTCCCTAGTGGATCGGTTAGGACGGGCGGTTGCAGTCCACCAGTTATTAAACTTAAGGAAGAGATAGAAAGGGGAAAGAAAGCAAAATTTCAAATCAAAAGGCAGCCCAGTATTGTGAAAGGCGGAAAGTGTAGCCGTGCGGAGTATGGCGAACTAAGAGAGACATTATGGAAGAAGCACATTCATCTGCTTATCTTTATGCATCAGGTAGTACAGATCTTCAAGACTTTGAAAGACATTATTGGTGGAATGGGATGAAGAAAGAAATGTGAGTTAGTCTCGGATGCTAACTTTGTCAACGAGTGAGAGCGAGCATCAAACGCTATGGGGAAGATCTGAGTTACTCCCACATTATAGTATGGAAATAGGAGAAGATCACAATGGATTTTGTGATAAGTCTTCCCGCGGACTTCGAGAGCGACCTTGATCTTTACATGGGTGATAGTTGATCGATTATTGAGAAGTATGCTGTTGTGCATGATTAATGTTAAGGATTCTAGAAAAGTTGGCGTTTGTATCTTTGGATGAGATAGTGAGACTTCAAGGGTTCAGTTTCGATAGTTTGGATTAGGGCCAGGGTTCACATCTAGGTTTGGCAGGTTGGGTATTTGGGTACTCACCTACATTTCGGTAGCGACATTTCATCCTCAGACGGATGGCGGTCGGAGAGGACCATTGACGTTAGAGGATATCTTTGAGAGCGTGTGATGGAATTCAAGGGGAGTTGGGATACTCATTTGGCAGTGGGTTAGCCTGCAATACGACTATCAAGCCCGATTATAGAGATGGCTCCGTTTGGCGTTGGCATGGCGGGAAATGTAGGACTCCAGGTGTCTTTGGGATAAGGTGTTGGTGAGAGGAAATTGGTAGGCCACGAAGGTTGGTCACGGTCTTCGGAGAAAGTGAAAGTTGTTCGTGATAACTTGAACATAGCAAGAGATAGGCAGTTATGCGGATGCTTAGTCGCGAGAGACTTGTTCAAGATGGTGACGATTCTTCTGAAGATTTCCGGTGTTTGAGATTTAGGAGGTGAAGCGAAGCTTATTGAGATATATAGGACCTTATGAGAGAAGTGAGCAAGGTGGGACACATTAGCTTCTGATTGAAGTTACCCCTAGAGATATCAAGTTGCTGACACCTTCCATGTCGATGTTAAGGAAATACATCCCAGATCAACCATGTCTTTGAGAGCAACCGGGGTGCGAGTTAAAAGGAGAACACGACTTATGAGGAAACACTATCTGCAGTTGTGATCCTTGAGCAGTGTTGAGTTAAGGTGATTCTTTTAGTTCAAGTCCTATGGAGGAATCATGAGAGAAAGGTAGCTACCTGGGAGTCCAGAGGCTCAAATGCACCGTCAGTATCCTCAACTATTTTCGAATTGAGGTATTTTCCTTTCCTTTGAGTTTAGTTTGTTCATTTCAAGGAGGAAATGTTCTAGGATGAGGTTATGGCTTCCGTCAGAGAGGGTGTATGGTATGTGTAACCGAAGGGTCGCATATGTACACCAAGGGCTTCCTTAATTAATTGAGTGTCATAGTAGTATTTTTGAAAGTTGTTTTTAAGGATGAAATTGTAAAGTTTTCAAAAAATTGTGGCACTTGTGCAATTAAGGAAAGTGGAGGGGTGAAAGTACAAATTATGGAATTAGTTAAAGGATAATAATAATAATAAATTGCCAAAATGGTTCAGGGAAGCTTAGAAAATTCTCTAGATCTCGGATGACGAAACGGACTACGCCGTTAAATTCGTCTCTTGAAATCTAGTGACTTGGAAAAGTTTCCTCGAATTCTGAGACAATCGCAATATTTTACGAATTTCTGTGTGATAAGTCGTCAGTGACTTCAGGGACGAGATTTTTACAAAAATCTCAAAAGTAAAAAAATGGCTTGAGTTAAAGTTCATTTAAAATAATTGAACTGAAAAGAAATAAAAATTTTCGGGACAGAAATGGAACCGAATGAGGCAATATAAGTTATGTATCCAAATAATAATAATAATTATTAAAAAAAAAAGATAAAAATCAAAAGAAATGAGGCAGATGGACGGATAGAGTGCAAGGAGAGAGAGTGACAAGATTTTTTTTTTTTTTCTTCTTTTCGTTTCTTTCTCAGATTTACGGAAATTGGACCGTAGATTTTCGTCGAAGCAGAAGGCAAAGTTGGACTACACGACGAAAGCTACGCGTAGGTACGATATCTTGCTTGTTTTGTCCAAACTTGAGTAGAAAATTTTCCTACTTGTATTGGCCCCGAGCTAAAGGCTATGTAATGGCTTGGAATTTTCTTAGGGCGTAAATTTCAGTCCCCGAAATTTTGGACTGGGTTTATAAATTTTAGGAATTTTGGGACTATTTTTGGATAGTAAGTGAATTCAGGACTATTTTAGACCGATTCGGTTGAAATTTTAGGACTATATTTAA
Organism: Tetrastigma voinierianum; assembly: GCA_016808115.1. NCBI lineage: Eukaryota > Viridiplantae > Streptophyta > Magnoliopsida > Vitales > Vitaceae > Tetrastigma > Tetrastigma voinierianum. The sequence continues at coordinate 626,688 of JAEQBH010000591.1, forward strand.
ACAGGTCAGATAGAATTTTCAGAAATGTTTTCGGGTGTTTTTAGACTCTATGGAAAGTTGCTTGAGTCTAGAATATGGCCATATGCCTGTGAATGGCATTTGGAGCCCACATATTTTCTGAAAAATTTAATTGTAGCACCAATTGTGCAAATTGCTTGGTTGTGCTATGATAGGGTTCGACCAAAATGTGTTTGCACAAAATTTCACAGCATTATCACCAAAGGACTATTGTCTAATCCCCGGAAAAATCGCCATAAAACTTGTTGTGAAGAGCAAAATACATATACAAATTTATGACACGATTACCCAATGACTATTAACTAATCGAACATGATTACCATCAATTTATATCCTTCATTGTATTTAAATAAGTTCATCGATTTATGTCCCTTTTGTATTTTCAATCAGTTTATTTCTGGAGAATTTGGAGCGTTTTCTTGAATGCCTTAATTTTCCTCTGATTATGCATCTTTGAAACTGAGAATATTCCACAGATCGATTAAATCACAAGATGGATTTACGTTTTACGTATTTATTACTATTTATTCATAAATTAGAAAAAATTTGGGGTGAATTGTAGTTCTTGGACCTTGAATGAAACTAGACCTTTGAGTTTAATGTTGACATTGCCTTTTTGAAGTTAATACATTATCTAATGGGCAATAAAGTCTAGACATTAATTACTGGAAGTCACGTTATCGGATTTCTAAGTTGTGACCTAAAAGAAAATTGGAATTATGACAGAGAATGTTCTTTATTTCGGTTATGACTAAATTTCATCAACTTGGCTTTCTTTTCCACTTATTATTCTTCATTCTCTCACATCCTTGGTCAACCCTCTCGAACCCGTGTTGTAATACCGAGAGCAATAAACAATCCAACTTACAGCAATATCACGGTTGTTCAATGTCCTCAAATGACCTGACTGATTTATTTTTATCATGCGGAAATTGACAATTTCTATTATTTCTCATATTCAATAGTTAAGCATTTCATGCAAGATAAAAATAAATTCCCCCAAACTTGCAATCATGCTAACTTCAAATATAAAATCCTAACAATTATTTCAACACCAGTCTGATAAAAGATAGAGAAAGAGATAGAGACTCGCATTCGGTCATGTTATATCGAATTTGTCTGAATGTGATTTTAGAGATTCTTCTTTCTGTGCAATCTTCATTCCTTCCACAACTCTGCTTCGTTTTTGGCTTTTAGTTGGACTTCCTTTCATTCAACCAATGTATCAATGCATCCAATTTGGCCTCTATGGCTGACAATTTGTCCATCACATTCCTTTTGCTCTCTTCAGCTCTGCCATTTCTCCCTGAAATTTCAAATGAGCTAATGTTGTATTCAGCAAGATCTTTCCTATCTGTATACTTGTTCTCACTTTCCCCATGTTTGGAATTAGTAATTTCCCTTCTTTGTTCAGAAGGAAGGGATGGGGTAAAGAATTTGCTGAAATAAGCTCTCCTTCCGACTCCTTCCATGTGTTATGATTCATATGGTAGGGTTAAACCATGTTGCGACCATATCTCGTAAAGAATGGGAACAACTGCTTGTTGAATTAACTTATGGCTCCACTCATTCAATTTAATTGAATTTGCTACTCTCAGAAATACGCCCCAAGTGTTCATTGGGATTTTCGATTGGAGATGACCGGCCAATTAGTTCACATTGGACCCGTAGTTATCGATCTTCAGTTCGAGCTTCGAAATCATTAGCATTGATTGCTGGCTGTTCCAATGCTAAATATTTATTGTGGATGAATGAATTCCATAAATTCTCCATAGTGTCATGCTCCTTGAGGTCTTTTGCTGCACATTCCTGGTTGGCTACACCGTCTAATCCTTTATCTGTCATGGTTGTATGAGTTGTCTTCCCGAAATCAAAGTACACTCAGATCAATAGAGGATTGCTTCAATCAACAAACATTTCAATATGGTTTTGTTAAAGGTCGATTAGCTAAAAGAAGTCACTTTGCTTGAAAGCAACTATTTTGTTCTTTTTCTTTTAAAAATGTCCAAATTAGTATTTCCTTCTTTTATCTGAATATTGATTACTAAATTCCTTCGATCCCCGGCAACGGCACCATAAAACTTGATAGGGTTCGACCAAAACGTGTTTGCACAAAATTTCACAGCATTATCACCAAAGGACTATTGTCTAATCCCCGGCAAAATTGCCATAAAACTTGTTGTAGAGAGTAAATACATATACAAATTTATGACGATTACCCAGTGACTATTAACTAATCCCGGTAGCGATGCCATGACTTGTGACATCATATTATCATAACCAAAAATCTCTTAGAGTAGAACAATTTAATTTATTGGTTTTGGTCTGAAATTCTGCAAGTGCACAGGTCGACAAGTAATAAAATGGACATAAGTCCAGATATCGATCCCACAGAGATCTCAAGAATTTTTTTATCAACTACCCTGACTACTTGAAATTAATACTATTTGGACCATAAATTGATATGAGTTCGGCATGAAAATTTGGGAAATTAACTTGGATTCAAAGTGAAATGAACATTCAAATGGCCGAAATAAAACAAATCAAGGGAAATAAATTCCTATAAAAAGAAATGAATACTGAACAGTTATCATTAGAAGACACATCAAGAAAAACAGTCATAGTGAACGATCAATTCCTGTAGTTCATACTGAATAAATTTCTTGATTATCTCAAGTTTCATCATCCAAGGCATATGTAGATGCGGTGGATCTCTCCACACTCCACATTTCGTTATCTCCTTCTTCCTGATTCTCTCGAATTACAGGGAACGAGATAATTACTTTTAACAAGAACGTCCTTAAGCTGGGTATTTTTCTTTTGCAATACTTCATACCCATTTTATGAATTTGTACACCTTAAGCTCCCAGTTATCGGTCAGCGAGGATGCCTGACTTCAAATTACTCTTCCTCGAAATTAAAATAGATCAACCTTTCCTTGATTAGATCTCGCTAACAGGATTGGCCCCTCGCTATCCGAATTGAGTGAAATCTCCTTGTTTAAATAGATAAGTGATTGACTCGTTCTTGACTTCAAGTGAGAAGAGGATTTATCTAAATGAACACAAAGCTCAAGGATCCCTAATAGCGAGTTAGTATACCTTCAAAAGAAATGTACATTACTCCCGAGATTGTCTTCCTGTATTGTCACTCGGAGGACCTCCTTGAAAATCGAGTAATGGCCCATGATTCTTAACGGGTATAGTACAGCGATATCCCGGATCCCGAATCAATAAACCCATAATACGAAGTAAATTCGTAAACCGAAATGAACAAGATCTGCAAATTACTGGGAAAGATCAATTACGACTACAACGTTTACTAAATGGAAGAATTTGGGTTCCTCGATTCTTGAATCCTTATTAAACGGCATCGCCGATTAAAAAGAATAGCGCAATTGGCGTAAATGTCGAATCGAAGTTTGTGCGAACTTGATGCATTCGGGTAATGTTGAAAAGAAATTGGATTACGTATTAAACCGACAAAGCGATGTGACCAGATCCAAAGAATAAGCGAAAAACATAAAATACGAAACGAACATACGCTGCAAAATAAAAAGAAAAGAAAAGAAAAAGAAAGAAAAATAAAAGTGAAGCCTAGGCTACCGGATCCTTTGATCGCCTCGGGCTTACTTTACTCTTGGTAGAGCTGCGTATTTATAGGGTCTTCGGTTGGGCTAATACCAATATAACTTCTTTGTGGATTTGAGTAGCCGGGCCGGGGTGCTCAGGTTGCGTCCTCCTTATATGTCGCGACACGCCGAATCTCATGTCGCTACACATTGACTTAAAGTTACGCATCTGTATGGCGTAGTCGTTCATGTTGTCACGACACCCAATCTTATGCCCTTGCGGGTTTACCGGTTGATCGCTTGTGATGTCGCGACATCGCTGGCCTTATCGCGGCTTATCATTCTAGTCAGCTGCGGTCTTCAATGGTTGTTCACGATGTAGCGACATGTCGGGATGTTGTCGCGACGGGCTCAAGTCTCTGCACCCGCCGCTTCATTTGTCATGATGTCGCGTCTCCAGGTTCTCTTATCGCGACATCGGCTCACAGTCTTGTTTTCTTGAACGGGTGTCCTCTGATGTCGTGACGCCGGCCTATGGTTCGAAGCCTTAGGTTGATCTCCTCTTGATGTCCACGACTTGACATTAGAAGTCTGCACTTTGTAACCACCAGTTGTTCTTGGTGTCGCGACATCAGTCTTCTTGTCGCGACATCATCCCTTTAATTTCTGCTCCTTCTTCAGCTGCTTAGACTGTGTTCCCTGTCGCGACCTGCATCAAATTCTCTTCAATCTTCCTGATGTCGTGACCTTAGAGCTAATTTGTGCGAGACCCACAAGCTATCAACGACTCAGCCGATTGCTTTCATTTACTACGTCATTCATTTGCATTTTTATCCACTTATTTACGCATTTTTCTCTTGCTTTTCTTCTTTCTTGCTTCCTTTCTGCTAATGACAAATTGGTGAGTTTCTTCATAATTCTGTATATTAATTATTCAATTTTAACTGAAAATCAAACAGAAAAATGGACTAAAAAGAGATGACTTTTAAGCTCATCAAACTCCCCCAAACTTAAAATTTTGCTTGTCCTCAAGCAAAGAAAAAGAAAGAATTGTTTGTCCTCGAAACCCTGAAAAGGACATTTACTGTTTTGTTTTACGGTTATTAATCAATTTAAACTTAAAAGGACATTTTCGAATCTGGAATTAAAAATATCACTATTATTTCAAAATTCAGTTTAAAATGCAGGAATAGAGTATGGTATACTTCTATTACAAAATCACCTGATAAACTAATGTATGTAAACAGTTCATTATTCAAGTCTTGTTTGTGTGTGTGTGCGGGTCAGCAATCCTTCTCAATTTTGTATTAGATTTAGTCAATCTCCTGGGAGGTTTTCTCAAACTGTTTATTAAAGTCCCATATGCTGGTTTTTCATATTGATCGCCACTAATGTAGATGATTCCAACCTTGAAAATCAATCGGGTCTTTTGGGCTTGTAATGTTAGAAGCAGGTAGGGTAGGATGAATGGAATTTTTAGGCTGAGATTACCCAAAACTCTTTTTCTTTTCTCCTCAACTGCTATTTCCTCCTTGTAATTCCCCAAACTCTCCAAACTTCATGTTTGGGATACTACCTTGAATTTCTTCTTTTCAAAGCTGTATGCTCCCAATTCTCTCTTCTGTAATTCTAACTTGGGAAATTTTCTCTCTAATCACCCTTCAGGAATTGTGCTTTGTTTTTGTCTTTTTAGGCTTTCTAACACTCTTAGCGAACTTTGGGTTAGTAGCTCCCATACCAGATGGTATTAGGGTACTAGGTGTTGAAACACCCCTAAGAACTTAATTGTTCGAGAGTTAGGCCCGCAGAGACAAAGCTATTCTTTAGCTTTCTTTCCTTTTGTATTTTCTGTCTTAGATCTTTCTTCCTTCACCTCCTCGTACATCTCTTTTACCCTTTCCCTAATCAGACTCCCAAGGCCATCTCTTTCCTCTCATTTTTTGAGTCCTTGGGTCATCATAGGTTCTTTCTTGGAAGTTTAGTGATAAAGGATGGCTTGGGCTTTTCATTGGCTTATTTTGAGACGCCGGAATATCTTGGCTCAAATTCGGGGGACTAAGGTGTATGCAAAGCACATATACATAATGGTGGCCGGAAAAGCTCAAACTGTTCAAGAATGGCCTGTATCATTTCTTGTCGATTGTTTTCAACTAGGATTTCGCCTTAATCAATATTCAAACAGTTTCTGAAATGTTTTAGAAACTTTTATAGCAAAGCAAGCAAGGTTTCTTGAAAATGTCTTATAAAATATAGTTTTGCAGTTTTGAGATATTTTCAGAAAAAGCAAGTATTTTATAAAGCATACACTCATTAATCTCGTTTAGCTCATTATTTTCCTGTTTTAAAAACTATTTCAGTGCGAGGCACGCGGATATTTGGGACATATTAAGTTCTCGACTTCTAGTATAAGTGTTGTATTAACCTTTTGTAGAAAAATACTTGGAACTTGTATAGTTGTGTATATGTATATACATAGTTTTGGTTTTATGAAATGTGATGAGCTGAGGCTCTTTTAGAAAGTGTTGTTGAGTTGCCATGTTTTTTTAAAGTGTATTGTATATACGGGTTTTTGGGATATATCTGTATGCAGCTGTTATGCTACTTAAAATTTTAATATGAGTTTAGAAAGAAAATTTTTTATATGGGTTTCGACAAGCAACACGACCGCTTCACAAGATTCTCCTAATCGTTGGAGGAGGGGAAAATTTGGGGGGTTACCGTGGGGTGTAGGCACACCACACGCTTGCTAGTAGGGGTGGGGGTGTGACAGGTATCATATGGAAATGAGTCAAATGACTTCAAATGATGTCCAATCTCACCTTAATATATACTTGGATGAAGGATTCTATGTTGGAAATGACCTCGATGTGCTAGAATATTAGAAGTTACATAAACATCGATTTCCTGAATTTGCAATTATGGCTTGTGATATTTTAAGCATTCCAATCACAACAGTAGCTTCATAATCTTCACTTAGTATTGGTGGTTGTATCTTTCATAAATATAGAAATTGTTTGCTCCAAAAAACTGTGCAAGCTCTCATTTGTACTCGTAATTGGCTGCATGATTTTAAAGAAATTGGGTCTTATGGTAAAAATTGCTTACTCCCTGCACTTCTTTTTTTTTTTTTTGTTTCTTACTTAGAACTTACAAAATAAGCATTGTTGTTTTATGAATTGAAGGAAGTAGGGGATATTCGATTGTCTAAGGAATATTCAAATATCGTTGTTAATGATGATCTTGTCTCCATCGAGAATGATTTTTAGATTTATGATTTAGATTATTCTGCTAGGAGTATTTTGTTTGGTTTTGATGTTGTTTGATGTTGTTGGATTGGAGCTAAAAAGGAAAAAACATGGTTGTCAAAGTACTTTTATCTTTACAAAACAGCTACCCCACAAAATTCTACATTTCTATTGCTGCATTTTACTCTTTTCGGTTAGGTTTTGGACTATTCAACGATGATTAACAGTAGTCCATGATTATGATTTTTTATGATTAACAAATTTCAGTATTGGGGTTGTAATGTTCAAGTAGTTAGTTATTCGAGTGTATGAAAAAAATCATTTAAAGTTAGTTCTTGGGAAGTGATATATCAAATAAAAGAATTTATTAATTTAACATATTTTTTTTACATGCTAGGTTGGCTCGGTATAGGGCTAGGTTAGGCTCGCAAAATAGCAGCCCGATTTAAATCAAGCCCGGACCTATTCAGCCTGGTTTGCCCTTGGCCCAATGTGGGCCTGACCTAGCTTAGCCCTTCCACCCAAATTACCAACTCTATCTAAATCTCAAGATGTAAAGCCGAGAAATGTCAACAAGATAAAAATCTATCCGATAGCGGCTTAGAAAGTTACCTCTAATTTGTTTCCGGTGAAAGATAAGTTGAAATTCTTTGACAATGCACAACCGACAGTCTGCCAAAGAAAAAGTTTAGATTTAGGTGAAAGGTCACTCAACCTATGACAAATGTATTATCGAAAATCATTGAGTCTGTACTTAAGAAAATTTTCGAAACAGCAGAACGACTTTAGAAGAATTTTTTTTCGAAAGTGAATTTAAGATACTTTCAATATCTAGACTTAAGAAAAATTTCGAAACAGTTGAACAGCTTCAGAAGAATTTTTTTCAATAGTGCATTCCTGATGCTTTTTGGTATATCCACTTAAGAAAATTTTTGAAATAGTCAAACGGCTTCAAAAGATTTTTTCGAGAGTGCAACCAAGATATTTGTAAAAATCTACACTCCATAAAAATTTTTAAATAGTCAAACGACTTTAGAAGTTTTTTTTTTTTTTTTAAAGTGCATTTAGGATGCTTTTCAGTATTTACAATTAAGAAAATTTTCAAAACAGTCGAACGACTTCACAGAATAAATTTTTCGAGAGTCCATCAGGATGCTTTTCGGTAATGCACTTAAGAAAATTTTCGAAACAACCAAATGGCTTTAAAAGAATTTTTTTTTTTCGAGAGTTCATTCAAGATTATTTTCAAAACATGCACTTAGGAAATTTTTGTAATAGTCGAACGACATCAGAAGAATTTTTTTTGAGAATGTATTCAAGATCATTTTTCAAAAATCTGCACTAAGGAAAAGTTTCGAATAGCATCAGAGAAATTTTGACCCTTTGCATCAAGGAAAGTTGGTAACTTTTACCCAAGATTTTCTCGTTCATGAAGAAAATCGGTATCAAGAACCATATTGTCAAGAATGTCAAGAAAGTTATGACCTTTCCAATGGAGTACATACCGGTAGCAGTGCGAATAAACCAGCGGCGATGATTCGATGATGAACGATGCGATCTCCGATGGTGATAGCAGGGTCGACGACATGTATAGCAACAACGATCGACGACGACAAATAAAAAAGGTCTCCGAATAGTGGAACAACACGACCTCCAAAAATGGGAGCAACGTCGGCGGTACGAATAGCAGCAAGCGACGATAGTTGGAGGAGCGGCGATGGCTAGAGCGGTAGCGGATGGCTAGAGTAGCAGTCGACGGTGACCTCATTGCAATTTGTAGCATGAGATGACGAGCATCGATCGTTGACAGTGGCAACGTCGATGACAGCGACAACGATTTGAATGACGACTTTACCGTTAACAACGACGGCTTCAGCTGTGACGGTGTGAAGGGAGGAGGAAGGGTGAAAATTTTTCCTTTTTCCAAATGAAAAGGGATTCTTTTTCCTTTTTCCAAACCAAAAGGGGTCGTTTTGGAAAGTGAAAATAGATTCTTTGTGGGAAAGAAAGAAGGTGACCCTGGATTGCTTGGAGAAGAAGATGAACGGTTACTCTCTTGTGGTGCAGTATTCTATGGTGGAGGAAAGACGAAGGTGAGAGGTTTGAACTTGAGGATTGCGAGAACTTTCTCTTGGGGAATCAACAATTGCCTCTTCATTTGATCCAACTGGGCTTGTTCTTGCCATTAGAATTCCACATCATAGGTTGAGAACTAACCTTTGGGTCTCATGATTGGAAGTAAGCCCATAAAAATATTTTTTGGGGCTTTAATACATACAATATAGCCCTCATGCCAAAATGTAATTGGGAGGTAATTGTTTGCACCCAAATTAAAATTTGGCTTGATCCAGTATTGAGTTAGGCCTAAGCCCAAGCTCATGAATAAAAGTCCAAATAAAAGGGGCCAAAATCCATTTGAGTATGCCCATAGAAAAGTCTAGGGGTATTCTGAATTTTTTAAAATTTTTGAAAGTCAAACAAAACTTTTTCTCAAATATCAAAAGTGGCAAAGAGCATGGGTAGTTAGATGCAGACATGGAAATTCCTTGAAGAACAAGCCTCCCTAATGGAGATGTGGATGAATACTTGAGGAACAAACTTCCATAATGGAAGACGTGGGCAATGGCTTTAGGAAGTGGGGAGAGTAGAGAAAATTGAGACTTTGGCAACAAGTCAATACGTCTATAAAAATGGTAGAACTCTCAGGAAAATGAATCGATCAATCAATCAATCAATCAACAAATCAATCAATTCAACAATGCCAATCTACTTCAAAAATTTCTAGCTTTTCAATCAATTTTCATCCACTTTAACACTTTATTTCCTAGTTTCAGCCAAGTTTTCAGCACAATGTTATTTCATTCCTTCATAGTAAAATCCAATGTTTACTTCAATAATTTCAGTATTCTATTTCCAAGTTTTAGTCAATTCTATCAATTTTCTAACGTCGTCTTATTTTATTCATTCCTAGGGAAATCTAATATTTTTCAACATTTTATTCCTACAATATTTCCATTTGTACGACATTTTCTACTTTGATTCTAAGGAATATCAAGGGAACCAATGAGCCTTTATAATCTGATTAGAAGTTTGATCTTACGAGTCATTTCAGTTTGGAAACACTTTAATTTCCTAACACATCTGCACATTTATATTTTGTATGTTCATGCAAAATTCAAAAATCACCACAACATAATACTTAAAGGATGATTTGAAAAAACTTAAGTACATGGATAATTTGAATTAACTCTCATTAATCAAATACCTATCTTACAATGGTTCCTAATTCTTCAACACGACAAGTGTTCATTAAACAAAATCATCCATTAAATTTTTTAGTTGAATTTGCCTTTCTTTTTTTTCTTTTTCTTTTTTTTGAAAATGAATTTGCCTTTCTTGAACATCTTAAATAAACTCTTTTTTTTTTTTGCCTTTCTTGAACATCTTAAATAAACTTCTTTTTTTTTTTTTTTTGAAGAGAACATCTTAAATAAACTTAATATCACATTAATAACATTAACATAGTTTTTATTATCTCATAATTACAAGAAATCTTAGACCCATTAAATAAAACCAAATACAAGCAGTGGGACCAAGGTACCAAAATGAGATAAAAATGCACACAAAAGCCTTCATTTTTATATAAGGAATTTTAAGATACCTAATTGTAGACCCCAAAACTTGCTCACACGTTATTTTTATTTTTATTATTAAATGTTACTTTTGATTTTTTTTTTTATTATTATTACTATTTCTTATTTTATTTTCAAGCCCCCGATTCCCCTTACTCCTATTTCTCTCTCCATCCATCCCCTATGACCATACCCTACCCAACTATCCCCCTCTCTCTTCCCCCTCCCAATCAATTTGGTTCTTCTCCTTCCTCTCTTTCTCACAGAGATTATGTCGAGGCAGTGGTGGTATTAGGCGAGGCTCGGCTCGGCTGTTCAAGGAGTAGGTTCGAACTTATTCACGAACTGTTCACAGTGACAATTTGGCGGTTGAGGTGCTCGGGCTCGCTCGTTTAACTTCTGACTTGTTCAGGCTTGGTTCACGAGCCTGTTCACGGAGTGTGGCCTGGATGCGAGCTGGCTGTGGCTGATGTGAGCACATTCACGGTGGCCAATTTGAGTTTGAGGGTGCTCGGGCTGGCATTCCCAACTTCACCAGAGCCTCAAAGTAATTAATTTAGGAATTAAAGAAAATGTTCATCTAAATAGCCAACATCTGACTAAATTAAAAAGATAAAATGATAAAAGTTCAATTAAGCTTGATTGAAGTTAGTTAAAAATATTAGAAATAATGTTCATTTTGTAGGAAAAATTTGTTGTGCATCAAGCCTTCTCCATGTTCGAGCCTATTCAGGCTGGTTACTGAGCTTGCTCATGAGCCTGTTTACGAGCTGATGAGCCGAGTTTGAGGGTGCTCGGGCTCGGCTCATTTAACTTACAATCCTCAAAATGATGTTCGGGCTCGGCTCGTTTAACTTAATAAACGAGTTTGAGCTAGCTTCTAACGAGCCGAACGCCGACCAGCTCGCGAGTAGCTCGGCTCGATTACAGCCCTACCTTTCTCTCCTTCCTCTCCTTCTCCTCTCACGCCCCCTCTCCAACACCTCTTCTTCTCTTACTACTCTCACTGGCCCATACACTCTTTTTTGATTTTTTTGCTCTCCTTTCTTCTCTCCTTCCTCTCTTCTTTTCTTTTTTGGCTCTCTGCTTCTCTTCTCCCCTCCCCCAACCAGCTAGGGGGCTCTCCTCCTTCCTTCCTCTTCTCTTCTTCCTCTCCTTCCTTCCTCTCTTATTTTCTTCCACCCTAGTTTCCTCCCCTTTTTATTTTTTTTTCTTTTTTTTCTTTTTTTTCTTCTCATTTTTGTCAAGACCCACTACACATTTTCTTTAGTATAAAATTCACATATTTATTTATTTGTGGGATTTGATTTTTCTTTTATGAGCTATTATGAGATTTATGTGTGTGGATATGAAAAATTGTTATTGGTGAAACTTCTATGAAAAATTGTTGTTGGTGAAGCATGTAATTAAGCCCAGATCTTGCATTTTCTCTTACTTTGTATAATTTAGAGTTTATTTTGGGTTATTTATGTGTAATTATATTTTTGTGTATTTAATAACTAGCAAGAAAATTTGCCTGAGACTTTAAGTTGTCAAATATTAAATTAGAACTTTTTTAGATATGGTTTAGATTTTGATATGTGAAATTAGTCTTGAATAATAGAAAATGAAATTTTATAATATTTGAATTTAACAAGTTATCACTTTTGGAATTGTTAATTGACATAATTTTTATTTAATTTAATATGATTGAATGTTACAATTTTATTTTGAATTAGGGTTAAATTATTAAGCTCATCAAATTAGGCTCAACCCATTAGTTCAAGCCCATTAGTTTAGGCCCAACATAATTAGGTCAAACCCATTAATCTAGGCACAACCCATTAGTCTAGGCCCAACATAATTAGGTCTAATCTATTAGTTTAAGCCCATTAGTCTAGGCCCAGCCCATTAGTTTAAGCTCATTAGTCGCCCATCAAATTAGGTATAGCGCGTTTGTTTTTAGGCACCATTTAGTGCGAACATCAGGTGGGCTGCTCATTAGTTTAAGCCTGTTGGTCACATACCTAACTGAGTGATTTAAGCGCGTTAGTCTGGGCCCATAAAATTAGAACTGACCCATTAGTATATCCGTCAAATTAGGCACAGCCATTAGTTCCAGGCCATTAGTTTAGGTGCGACGTCTTAGAAGTCCGTCATTACAACTCGTTTCTTGGGCCGGCGAATTTAGGTTTTAACCAAATCTGACTGACTCCTTAGGTTAGTTTACCGATCATTTAGGTCATACGACCAAGCCTTTGGCCACGTATTCTGATCGGCTCTTTAGCCTGTCAAATTTCCACCCTTAATTTATTAAATTTCTCATTTTCTAAAATTCATTTTTTTTTCAATTTAATCTTAAAATTCAAGTCTTCCAAAAATTCAAGTACTAAATTTTCATTTCTCATTTTTTTAATTTAAATATCCAATTTTTCAAAAATTCAAATTCACATTTTCTCATCTTCTAAAAATTCAATTTTCAACTCTAAGTTAATTCCTTAATTTTCAATTTTGTTTTTTCCAGTTTTCATTTTTCCAATTTACAAAATTCTCAATTTCACAAATTTAAGTGTCATAATCTAAAAATACGAAGTCTCCTAATTTCCAATTTCAAATTTTAAAATTTCAAATTTCAAATTTACAATTTCTCAATCCCAAAATTCAAAGTTTCATAGTTTAAAAAATTCAAATATCTCAATTTCTAAATTCCAAATCTCAAATTTATAAAATTCAAGTTCTTAATTTAAAAATTAATTTCCAAATTCCCAATTCAAAATTCCCAAACTTCAAATTCATTTAAAAAATTCTCAAATTCCAAAATTTCAAACTTTTAATTTTCAAAACTTTCATTTCAAATCAGTTTTCAAAAATTTCAAACACATGATTAATTATATAATTCCTATAAAATGGAATCTTGTGGAGTTAATTTGTGTAACATATAAATGGGCTCGGGTGGGGCGGGCAATCTCATGTATCATTTTAACCATCTTCGACCCGATGCATAACCTTTTTTTAATGTGAATATTCTATATTGTTGCGTTGAACTAACATGATTTTTTGATAGCTCTCTCAATTCGCCGCCAAGGTACACATTTCTTCTCTTTAATTTTGCTTTTTATGTGTCATCTACTTGATTTATTAGTATCCGTAATCAATTGATTGATTGTCACAGTTCCCTAAACTTGTTTAGTAGACACCATTTTTATACGGGCTTAGAGAGGTGATACGGCTTACTACCGTACCTTCCCGATAGGTAACATGACCTCCGAATTTGGACTTGGTTTTTCGTGGACACGTCTTTTCCTAAATAAGGAGTCACACTATGATTTTATTTCTTATTTTGTTTTCCCTTAAAAAAAATAACTAAAATAAGTGGCGACTCCAAAAACCATTTTTTTTAAAATTGTTTTTTTCAAAGAAAAAAAAATACAAACAAGTTTCGCCATCGAATGGGGACGCACATGAAAAATGCGGGGTCCACAAAATGGCGACTCCTTGGGGATTTTTAGTGAGTCAAGCTCGAATATAATTTAAGGAAAATGTGGCAATTGATTGATTAATTGTTTGACATCTACTCTTTGTGCTAATAACACATTGAGTGTTTGTTTGTTTGTTTTTTTATTATTAATTAATTTGCTTCATCATGATGTATTCTTGTTGTATATTTTCTGCATTTTGATATATTGATTGTGTATAGATACTTGTGTTTCGCATGACTGCTTGTTGTATGACTACCCATCTCTTGCTTGACTACATGTTGCTTGTCTATGTGGGACACACATTTATCCCCTTTATCTCCGACTCCTTAGTCTCAGTCGACTTTGTCTCTTTTGTTGTTGTGTTTGATGTTTGATTGGAGACTTTTTGCTCCTTGTTTGATCTTTGACTGAGGTAATGATTAGGAGTAATGTCCAGCGATGGGTTATATCTATCTTTGAGAGCATTCTAGAGGTGGTCGACATATTGATGCTAAGGAGTTCGATCTTTGAAGTCTTGTATAGCCCAGAGCTAGATTTTAGGATATTTGTATGGCCATTGTGCTCTTCTTTGCGTTAGATTTATTAGGGTTTTTTCTTATGCACCCACACATTCACTGTACACTTAGTTTAATCCTAAGTGCTAAGAGTAGTGAGAGCCTTTACCATAGGTTGCCCCCTGAGATGTCAAGGAATTGCATGTGTGGAGTTGATGACCACCTTGCATGGAAGCGTCGCGTCTCTTCGAAGACGTGTAGGAGTTTGTGTACCACTAAAGGGTACAATCGCTCCTGCCAGGGACCCCTTTAAAAGTGTAGCACCCCTTTTTCGGTCGGACCCGATTAGCAGGTCCGAACCGGATCCGGGATGCTATGATACCACTATATCACTTTATCAAAATCATTTATCAAAAACAAGCGGAAGCGTTACATTTCAATTGGCATAAAATCCCTTTCAAATATGCGAAATGGTTTTCAATTTAAGGCAAGCCTATAAACATTTACAAATTCAATGCAATTCCTTTACAAAATATGCATTTAACCAAAAATGGTGTTTTATGTCGTTTACAACATAATATCCAAAATCATATTCAGATATAGGTACAAAATAATTTCGGAGTTGAAATCCTTTTGTTTACAAAACAATGTTATGCTCAAAAATTGTGAGGATGCATGTGACGGAGCATACTCCGAGAACTTTCTGAATGACTCTGAGCTTCTCGACCTTGGGTCCGCTTTCAATCACTGCCTATCACTTGGTATCTGCGCATTGATAAAAATAATACACTAAGCATTTTCATGCTTAGTGGTTCTATACAATTTCATTCTTCCGTTTCAGTTTAAGTCAAATCATGCAATTTTACTAAACAAAACTTTCAAATCTTTTTGGATGATCAATGTCATTACGATACATATACTTATCTCATATACAATCATTTATGGTTCATTGATCATTAAAAATATACACTTTCATATCTCACGATAAAATCATTTATAACAAATCATGCATTTCTGATGCTCTTTTTATTTCAATTTGCAATCATGCTTTTCAATACCAATATGTCAACAATCTCAAAAATCATTCAATTATATCATAGAATTTAACCTATGTTTCGGTATATATAGGATGCTCCCGAAATCAAACACGGTCCAGGTTATAGGTCAGTATAAAAACATTTGTTTTATCCCACTGGGCTGCTAACTAGTTATTAAAAATCAATTCATGAACACTACCAATACTGTCCCGCTGGGCTGCTGATCGAAGTGACATATCAATACGTTTGTTCGCAGTACTACTAATTTGACCCTTATTGGTATACCAATCTATCCTTAATGCGAAATAAACGGTTAACATTCTATTAAGGCGTTGAATCCTTTATAGAAAATATAGTACAATATGTACATTTGTATAAACAATTCATTTCAATACTCATACGAATTTTCATATGCAAACATTTCACAATCAATTGCCTCAATTAGTGTATAATTGATATGCTTTTCTTATACATTTAGAACAAACATTTCAAATCTTGAAATGAGAATAGGAGAAGATAGAACAAACCAATCTATCTCTTTCTTTTTGCCTTGACTTCAATCTCGGTCCTAGGTTAGGTGATCCTCACTGGCTGCAAATCACACACATCACATTTGGTAAACTAGCACTACTCACACTTAATGAATATCGCCGAGGCGGTGAGGTACGATACGTTTTTCATTTAGTTTTATTCTTATTTGAACCCCCATTAATCATTTATTAGGGTCCTTAAACTATCGGTGTACGAATACAAGACTTTCGGAACAAAAATCCAAAATTTTACCCTCTGTGAACAATATCTACGCCGCGGCGAGGTATCCCACGTCGTCGCGGCGTGGGTTCCCTACGCTGCAGCGTAAGAGCCCGTTTTTGCCCAGATTTTCCAGTTTTCCTCCTTTTTGCGATTTCCTCTAAAAATCCTCAAAATCCTAAAACAAAACATGGGAATCACTCCCAATAACATCCTAATATCATCCTAAACCAACCATAAGCAAAACCCATGGATGGATTAGGGTTTTTCTAACCCAAACATCAAATGCAACTTTCTAGGGTTTGGTTCTTCCCTTAAATCCCTTTGCACTTGAAGCCCTAGCCTTTTTCCTTCTTCCTTCTTTCAAGATCTTGAACAAACATGGAAGGATTTTGCACTAAATCTCACTTCTTCCCAAAAACTTAGCTTTCTCCTCTCACTCTCTCAAAAACGTTTTTGCCTAAATGCACAAATGTGCTCTTCTAAGACCACATTTGGTCTTATTCTTCATTTTAAGTGTAAGGCAATGTTTGCCTTACACACAAATTCCTTTTCTCATTTTTTTTCTCCTTTTTGGTCTTCATTTCACTTTCATTTATCATTTAATTCACTTTAGCATTTAAGCTAATTCTATTCTTGACCCTTAGGTCCTCATTTCACCAATTCCAACTTTGCCCTTTTTACACTTGGGCTTATTTTCGGGTTCAATCAATTTCTCATTTTAGCATATAATAATTAATCATATGCTCACATATTCATTTCACATTTCATAATTTATCAATTTTCCGGGAAAAACCCAAGTTTGGCTCAATTCACACCCGGAATATATAATAAAATTATTATAAAAATTTTAGGGTATTTTTGGGGCTTTACAACTCTCCCCCACTTAAGAAAATTTCATCCCCGAAATTTACCTTATTTAAAATGTTGCGGATATTGTTGCCACATCGTTTCTTCACTTTCCCAAGTAGCTTCCTCGGTCTTGTGGTTTCTCCACAACACTTTGACTAGCAGAATCTTCTTGTTCCGCAATTCTTTCACTTCACGAGCCAAAATCTCATTGGCTCTTCTTCATACGATAAATCTGGCCTAAGCTCAATTGTCTCTAACGAGACTACGTGCGATGGATCCGATCGGTACCTCCTCAGCATCGAGACATGAAATACATTATGGATCTTTTCCAATTCCGGAGGTAATGCCAAACGGTATGCCACTGGACCCACTTTTTCGATCACCTCATATGGACCAATGAATCTAGGGCTCAACTTACCCCTTTTTCCCAAATCTCATCACCTTCTTCCAAGCGTACTTTCAAAACACTTTCTACGCCTTGATCTCATACTCCAAGATATCTTTTTCATGTCAGCATATGATTTATGTCTATCGGTGGCCACTTTCAATCTCTCCCTGATCATTTTCACTTTTTCTTCAGTCTCTTATATCAAGTTGGGGCCAATCACTTTCTTTTCGCTCAATTCCGTCCAACACAATGGTGTTCTACATTTTCTTCCATATAAAGCCTCGTAAGGCGTCATTCCAAATGCCAGTTGGAAGCGTGGTGTACAAATTCAACTAAAGGAATGTGTCGATCCTAACTACCCTCATAGTCGATCACACAACTCCTTAACATATCTTCCAAAATCTAGATCACTCTCTCTGATTGTTCATCCATCTGCTAGTGGAAAGCTGTACTGAAATTCAATCGAGTGCTCAAGGCCTCTTGCAATTTTCCCCAAAATCTCGAAGTAAACCTCGAATCTAGAGTGCGAAATAATGGATCACGAAGTCCATATGTAGAACTATTTCATTTATATACAACTCCTTCTTGTCGAGTGAATAGTCAGATTCTCAACGGTAGGAAGTGGTAGCAGTCAATCGGTTCCTACGACCCAGGTGAGTCATGCTTCCTCCACATCAATGGTAACTTGACCACAAAATCCATAGTAATTCGGTCTCATTTCCCTCCGGTATTCTAATAGGCTGCAATAATCCCGAAGGAACTCGATGCTCTGCCTTTAGTCTTTGACACACCAAACACTTAGTTACAAACTCTAATACATCTCTTTTCATTCCGGACCACCAGAATGACATTTTCAAATCTTGATACATCTTTGTGCTACTTGGATGGATAGAAAAAGATCCATTGTGTGCCTCTTCAAGTATGGATTTCCTCAAATCATTACCATCGGGTACACAAACCCGATCCTTATAATACAAAACTCCATTTTTGTTCACTGTAAACTTTGTCTCTTTATCATTTCCAATTTGACTCACTATGGTAGAAATCTTTTCATATTTCTTTTGTGCTTCTAGAACTCGGTTCAACATCTTCGGTCTCACTATCAATTCTGCCACTATGGTACCATCGTCTGATAATGACAAAAGGGCATTCAACACTCGAAGCGTTTGCATCAACTTTCTGCTCAAAGCATCTGCCACTACGTTGAATTTTCCTGGGTGATAGTCAATCATACAATCGTAATCCTTTATCAACTCCATCATCTACGTTGTCTCAAATTAAGCTCTCGTTGTGAGGGCAAATATTTAAGACTCTTATTATCAGTGTTGATAAAACACTTTTCTCCATACAAATAATGTCTCCAAATTTTCAGCGCAAATACAATTGCGGCTAATTCCAAAACATGCGTGGGGTAGTTCTTTTCATGTGGCTTCAACTGTCTTGAAGCATAGGCTACCACTTTACCCTCTTGCATTAGGACACATCCAAGTCCATTTAGTGACGCATCACTAAAAGATCACATATTCTTTCTGCATGGTCGGTTGAGTAAACCGGGTACCGGTTAAAGTGCTTTCAACTTATCAAAACTTCTTTGACACTTTTCACTCTATTCGTAATTTACATTTTCTGACGATCTCGTCATCGAACGTAGTCATAGAAAACCCCTTAACAAATCTCCTGTAGTGCTTTGCTAGTCTGAAACTACGCATACGTAACATTTCTTGGCGGCTTCCATTCAACGATCCTTATTTTCTTTTTGGATCCGCTTGGATTCCTTCTTTCGATACAATGTACTTGAGAAAGGATATTTCATTCAACCAAAACTCACACTTGCTCAGTTTCGCGCTACAAGCGCTCTTTTCTCGAAGTCTAACCTTGCAGAAGGTGTGTGTCATGATTTTCCCGATCTTTTGAATACACAAGAATGTCGTCTATGAACACCACAACAAACTGATCCACATACAATCGGAAAACACGATTCATTAGGTCCATGAAATCCGCTGGAACATTTGTCAAACCAAACGGCATTACAACGAACTCATAATGTCCATACCGCGTTCTAAACGTCGTTTTATGCACATCCACATCTTTAATTCTCAACTGATGATACCTAGATCGCAAATCTATCTTCGAAAAGATACTTGCACCTTTGGCGGTCGAGCAATCCGCCGATCTAGGTAATGGGTATTTATTCTTTACTGACAACTTGTTCAGTTGTCTACAATCAATACATAACCGAAGTGTACCATCTTTCTTCTTAACAAAAAGAACGGGAGCTCCCCATGGTGATACACTTGGTCGAATAAACCCTTTTTCTAGCAGTTCTTGCAAGCGAAATTTCAATTCCGCTTTAGCAGCTCCAGAGCCATTGATGCGGTTGTAATGGATGCCCGGTGGCTGGTGCCAGCGTCGATGCCATTCGATCTCCCTGCAGTAGAGGCAATCTTGGTAACTCTTCCGGAAACACGTCTGAAAAGTCACTAACGGTAGGGATATCGGATACACTAGGCCTTGCCTTTTCCGTTTCAATCACATAAGCCAAATAGGCTTCACATCCTTTCCGCACCATTGTTACGGCAATGCATTTGCCGGATATCACAGTGGTTTGACCTCGATGAAAAGATACTTCATCCTCATTCGGTGTTCTTAAGGTCACTCTTTTCATTCTACAATCGACTATCGCTTAGTGTTGGGATAACCAGTCCATCCCCAATATCACATCAAATTCTCTGAAGGATAACTCTATCAAGTCTCCTAGAAATTCGTATTGTCTTACTATGATAGGACAATCTCTATATACTTTATTCACAATAACATTATGCTCGAGTGGGTTCATCACTAAGATGTCATACTGGTTTCTTCCCCTCGATGGGTCGCGAAAATTTGGGTATGTCAGTACATATGTACGAATGAGTCGATCTAGATCTATCAATGCATGCATAATATTATCAAAGATAGTAAAATTACCGACTATCACATATGGGGCGTCGATATCTTCTACTACTTTCATTGCATATGCTCTAACTGGAGCACGTGCATCCTGTCTACCCTCAGTTTGAGTTACTTGCCTCGGAATGCTTGGTGATGCAACACTCTTGTTGCCTTTCCATGCCACTAAAGCTGTACCCCCAGTTTGGGGTGTTGTAAATGTTGAGCTCACAGAAACGATCTCGCTCCCCATGCTTGTTGGATCCATAAATCAAACAAGCTTTTTGTAAATCTCGACATTCTCCTTTATGATTCTTCCCGCGTGAGTAATGAGAGCGATCACGTCCTCCTAAAGAACCTCCTGGTGTACTTGCAACTGATGGTGCCGGTAGAGTAGTATTCCTACGGGTAGCCTGAGCTAATCCCTGAGCTATAGGCTAAATGGAACCCTGTGGTCCTCTGAATTTCTTCCTTTGTTGTTGTTGCGAACTGGACTGACTGGGATTTTTCTTTCCCTTTCTTTTATCTTTTCTCTCTTTTTCCTCTTTCTTTACTCTTTCCACATTCAATGCACATGTCACAATTTTGGAGAAATCCTCATAAAAAAATCCTATGACATGGGCTCGAATGTATAGTCGTAAAGCGAGTCTTCGAACCCTCGACACTTTTACGCCTCTTTTCGCTGGAGTGTCTTGGGAGCATACTTGCTCAACCATGTGAACTCTCTCTGATATTCGGTCACACTCATCTATCTTTGCTTCAGATTATGAAACTCTCGTCTCATGTTGTTCAGATAAATGCGACCCACAAAGTGCTTCTTGAACTCATCCAAGAAGAACTTCCATGTTACTGCTGCGGTGAAGTGCGGTCCTAGTCACGGATACCCACAACTGATAAGCCTCATCCTGTAGTAGTGAGGTCGCACACTCTAACTTCTCTTATGTTATGCAATGCATTTGCACAAGCATTCGCTTGGTCCTTTCGAGCCAATTCTCTGCCATAGAAGGCTCATCCTCTTTTCTTCCCATAAAATCTACCGGTCGGTACCTTACCATTCTCTCAATGGCTGACCGCTGAGTAGTAATTGCAGCTAGTTGTGCTGCTATTTGCAGTGTCAGA
Source organism: Tetrastigma voinierianum (assembly GCA_016808115.1). Taxonomy (NCBI): domain Eukaryota; kingdom Viridiplantae; phylum Streptophyta; class Magnoliopsida; order Vitales; family Vitaceae; genus Tetrastigma; species Tetrastigma voinierianum. The sequence continues at coordinate 648,180 of JAEQBH010000591.1, forward strand.
GCTATCTGCTGGAGGATATCAATAGCACCTCCTGCAGCAAGTTTCGGTTCATTCATTGGTGGAGCATGGGATGCCTGCCCACCTTCCACACTAGCAGGACTGTTTGGGCGATTCCCCTGGTCATCCTCAACCCTAAGGGGAGTTGAATCGTCCATGCTTATCCTATTAAGACCAGCAAGATTTGCGTCAGAGTCATGTCATCTTTTATATGCAAATGCAATGTATGTCAAATACCATTTTCAAAATCGTTTAGGGCCTTTTTCCAAGCGCCCTAAACCACAGATACGATACCCTTTAAAAGTGCGGCCTTCTTTTCGGTCAGGCCGTTGGCGAAGTCAGGAACCGAATCCGAGATGCTTTGATACCACTATATCACTTTATCAAAAACATGTGGAAGCATTACATTTTAGTTGGCATAAAAGCCCTTCCAAATATGTGGAAGCGTTTTCAATTTGGGGCAAGCCCATAAACATTTACAAATTCAATGCAATTCCTTTACAAAATATGCATTTAACCAAAAATAGCATTTTATGCCGTTTACAACATAATATCCAAAATCGTATTCAGATATAGGTACAAAATAATTTCAGAGCTAAACTCCTTTTGTTTACAAAATAATGTTATGCTCAAAAATTGTGAGGATGCATGTGACGGTGCATTCTCCGAGAACTTTCTAAATGACTCTGAGCTCCTCGACCTTGGGTCTGCTTTCAATCTCTGCCTATCACTCGGTACCTACGCATTGATAAAAACAATACGCTAAGCATTTTTATGCTTAGTGGTTCTATACAATTTCATTCTTCTATTTCAGTTTAAGTCAAAACAGCATACAGTTTTACTAAACCGCTTTCAAATCTTTTTGGTTGATCGATGTGATACAATACATATACTTATTTCATAATCATTTATGGTTCATTGATCATTCCAAATATACACTTTCATATGCAATAAATCATTTATAACCAAATCATGCATTTCACCATGCTCTTTTCATTTCAATTTGCAATCATGCTTTTCAATACCAATATGTCAACAATCTCAAAATCAATTCAGTTATGCCCTTAACAGTTTAACCTATGTTTTCGATTTATCTGAAGATATCGGAATCACCCGGCTGCAGTCCATTTGGGTTACAAGCTGATATGAAAACATTTGTTTTACAACCGCGATTCGGTCCGTTGGGCTGCTGGTGGTTATTAAAAAATCCAATTCGTGAACGTACCGTCACGCGATGATCGAAGTGACACATCAATACGTTTGTTTGCAATAATGCTAATTTGACCCTTATTGGTATTCCAATCTATCCTTAATGCAAAATAAATTGTTAACATTATATTAAGGGCGTTCAAATCCTTTGTAGCAAAATACAGTACAATATGTACATTTGTATAAATAATTCATTTTCAATACTCATGCAATTTTCATATGCAAACATTTCACAATCAATTACCTTAAATCAATTAAAAAAATTCAATATGCTTTTCTTATACATTTAGAACAAACATTTCAAATCTTTAAATGAGAATAGGAGAAGATAGAACAAACCAATCTATCTCTTTCTTTTTGCCTTGACTTCAATCTCGGTCCTAGGTTAGGTGATCCTCATCGACCCCTAGCAAATCACACACATCACATTTAGTAAACTAGCTACTCACATACTTGAATATCGTCGATGCAGTGCGATCGTTTTCATTTAGTTTTCTCCTTATTTGAACCCTCATTAACCATTTATTAGGGTCCTTAAACTATCGATATACGAATACGAGACATTCGAAACAAAAATCCAAAATTTTGCCCTCCGTGAACAATATCTGCCGCCCAGTAGTAACTTCTTTACCTTCTGATGTAGGCCTTACGCCCTTGTGTAGCTTTGCTAAACAGCATACCCAAGGGGTGCCATTTTGGCACCTCGTATCCCACGCCTTGGCGTAGGTCTACACTGTGGCGTGGGTTCCCTACGTAGTGATAGGAGCCCCTTTGCCCAGTTTTCGGTTTCCTCCTTTTTGCGATTTCCTCCAAAAATCCTCAAAATCCCAAAACAAAACATGGGAATCACTCCCAATAACATCCTAATATCATCCTAAACCAACCATGAGCAAAACCAATTGATGGATTAGGGTTTTTCTAACCCAAACATCAAACGCAACTTTCTAAGGTTTGGTTCTTACCTTAAATCCCTTTGCACTTGAAGCCCTAGCCTTTTTCCTTCTTCCTTCTTGCAAGATCTTGAACAAACATGGAAGGATTTTGCACCAAATCTCACTTCTTCCCAAAACCCTAGCTTTCTCCTCTCACTCTCTCAAAAACTTTTTTTCCTAAATGCACAAATGTGCTCTTCTAAGACCATATTTGGTCTTATTCTTCATTTTAAGTGTAAAGCCATGTTTTCCTTACACACAAATTCCATTTCTCATTTTTTTTTCTCCTTTTTGGTCTTCATTTCGCTTTCATTTATCATTTAATTCACTTTAGCATTTAAGCTTATTCTATTCTTGACCCTTAGGTCCTCATTTTACCAATTCCAAATTTGCCCTTTTTACACTTGGGTTTATTTCCGAGTTCAATCAATTTCTCATTTTAGCATATAATAATTAATCATATGCTTACATATTCATTTCACATTTCATAATTTATCAATTTTCTGGGAAAAACCCAAGTTTGGTTCAATTCATACCCGGAATATATAATAAAATTATTATAAAAATTCTAGGGTATTTTTAGGGCATTACAAAAAGACCTACCCACCCTTGTCTTTTTAGAGCCACCATTGACCTTCTAGGTTGAATTTAGATCCCTATTGATTACGACTCCCATCCTACACATGGGTGCATCTGTGAGCCTTCAAAGCCGGTTTAGTCATGATATGGATCCAGATTCCTCTATTTTGGTTTCCTCTTGAGGGTATACAGAAATTGATCAGAATATTAAGTTTTAGTGGGACAGTTTTGTGCATAGTGATGGATTACTTATTTTAGTTTCATTATAGCAACATTCTTTTTGGTTCGACATGGACTCCACCTTATTTGTTTCGGTTACACTTTCAGGATTCACTAACACAGACTAGGACCATCTTCGTGGGTTAGAGTTGAGGGTGGACCATTACGTGCATCAAATCAGACATATATGGATCCACATCACGTGATATTGAGAAGATTGTTATAGGTATCATTTGTGCTCCCGGGATCGATTACCACGACCTCAGTTAGAGGATTGATAGACAACAAGCCCCACAGATTTCAACACAAGAGGATACTCAATTTGACATGGGGGCACCACCTCCACCTTCGTCAATGGCTCAGATGGCACCTCCGCCTATCCCCCAGGGCACTCCTTTTGTCATCCAAAGGCCTACAGAGGTGATCCAGCCACATGCGATTATTCCAGTTCAGACTATTGGTGCTTTTGATGATCGCATACGAGTGAAACCGTGCCCAGACGGTTGAGGATTATAGAGTATGGATGTGTGGATGGATTTGATAGCGCGCGGCGACCCCACTACCACCCTAAATTTGGATGCGACATGGAGGCGGTATCTGGCGAGGATGTCACGTACTCATTTGAGGATATATAGTCGATTCTTGAGGGGCGTAGGTTTGGATGAGGCTCGATTGATCATGTTGTTCCTTTGTCACTAATCGATTGTGGCTGAGCTGGTTTTGCCTCCTTGGATGCCGGCAAGTGGACTTGGGAGATCTTGCCCGCTGAAGTTTATCAGCGGTTCTCTTTATTGTCATGGAATCTGTCGCTAAGAGAGCTTGAGGTATAAGTTAGGGAGCTCGTAGAGGCCTTCACATCATTCATCTCCCGTTTGGCAGGAGAAGGTTATTCATATGATTGATTGTCCGCCCGGAGAAGTAGATTAGCAAGATCATGAGGAGTTCTGACCCGGTTACCTTCTTAGACATCTTATGGGTGTCTGGGTGCTGGATTACAAAGCTTTGATAGAGACATTGTATGGTATCGAGGATGGTATGGCACGCGGTTTATGGTCAGATTCCTCCTCTTCTGATAGTAAGGGGAAGAAGCCATCTGGATCATATAGACCAAGGGAGGTAGGAGCCATCAGTTCCTTTAGACAGGGGGCACCTAGGCCTCAGTATGCATCTATACGGTCGCACAAGACTTCTTATGCCCAGAGTTCAGTTCATTATAGACCTTCCATACCACCTCAACCGCTTAGGTTACCATCTCCATATAGTCCACCATACCCAATTTACACTATACAGGTTATGGAGAGACCACCTACTGCTCATCTTAGACCCCAAGCACCCACAGTTCCTAAACAGCAGCCTAGACAGCTTAGACACTTTACGCCACTAGGTATGTCTTTTGGGTGAGGTCTTACAGACATTGATGACTGCTAGATTGCTCAGTTCATTAGCATCGAGGCCATTACCGCAGGTTGTTCACCCTCATTTTCGGATGAACCTAAATTGTACTTATAATCAAGGCCCTTGACATACTACATATCATTGCACTGCTTTGAGATATGTTGTTCAAGACTTGATTGACCATGATATTGTGCAGTTGGGACAACCTGGCATTAGTTCTAACCCCCTTCCGACTTACTCTACACATGTGGTTCCTCGTCCAGCGGGAGGTATTCATTCTATTGATTTTGCTAAGTCCGAGGATCGCATCCATATGCTGTCATGGGATGATCAAAGGTCGGAGCCCATAGCATTTGATGATGGTTATGACATGACGGGGTTCATGAGGTGTTTTCGATCCAGCAGATTCACTCATATGTCATTTCGGCGCCGAGCATTACTCCAATTTAGATCCCCTCACCAAGGCCAGTGACTTTTCCTTGTTATAGTGTTCGGACTCCTTTTATTTTGACTCCACGCCGATGGACAGTTGATACGGAGATTCGGTATGTTGCTCGGAGGAGCGGAGTGGTCGAACTTATCGGCCTCGGTTCCATCATATTTCGTAGATCGTGCTGCTTTAGAGATGAGACAATGAGAGAGGATGATGAGATCCTCAAGCAGCTATAGAGTACACAGGCTCGTATCTCTATTTAGAGTTTGTTAGCTTCCTCTACCACCCATAGAGAGACTTTGATTAGGGCTCTGAGCCGGATTTGAGTTGACACGACCACATCGCCAGAGGACCTGATACATATGCTCATAGTTGGTCGAGTCAATTGCATTGTTTTCTCTAAGGATGACTTACCTCCGGAAGGTTCAGACCACAGTCGACCTTTGTATATATCAGTTGGTTGTTTAGGTCGTCGTGTTCCATCTATTCTCTTAGACAATGGATCTGCCCTAAATGTTTGTCCACTTGCCACTGCTATTGCTTTAGGATATAGGCCCACATATTTTGAGCCATCTACACAGGCAGTGAGAGCTTATGACAATACTCATAGAGAGGTGATGGGCACCTTGACTCTCGAGTTAATGATTGGGCTAGTCATTTTTCAGGTTTTGTTTCAGATTTTGAGGATCCCTGTATCCTTTAACCTACTCTTAGGCCGCCCATGGATTCATAGTGTTGGTGCTATCCCATCTTCTCTTCATTTGAAAGTGAAGTTCATTCATGATATTCGAGTGATCACTATTTCATCTACAAGAGGGGCACATTTGACTTCTGAGCCGGTATTGAAGATTAGCCATGGGGGTGATGATTTTCTTATGACCGGATTCGCTTTTGATGAGGTATAGACCGTGGAACCAGGGCATTTTTTTAGAGATTCAATACCCATGTCATTTGATCAACATAGCAGCATAGTCGTTTTGGACATGATGAGGAGCATGTCGTACATGCCTGGTTTGGGTTTAGGGCGTCATCAGCATGGTCGTAGCAAATTTATCACAGTTTTGGACCACAACCCACCCTTTGGCTTAGGATTTGTACTCGTAGAGGCAGATTTTTTATGCATGGCACAGTTGCACCAGGAGAGGGTCAGATCTCGACTTCATCACGTTCCATTTGACTATCCTCTGCGTCCGCCTGATTTGAGATTATTGACTATTTTAGGAGGCTTGAGCCATTATTGCATCGATGGATCCGATTGTCAGCCTCTGCGATATCCGGCATGTTGAGCTACATCAGCTTTTTTCACAGCTTCAATTGCACGGTGGGGCTCCTGACACTTCTACCACCTTGATCGCTCCTCCTTTCCTTAGGAGGTTTAGTGTGCTCACTATGTGCTTTCCGGATGAGATAGATGATTATGGGGGTATTGATGGGGTTATGTCGTTTGATGATTATGTTGAGGAGCTACTCCAAATGGTTATTAGTCAGCCCGAGCCAAATTCTGCACTTAGTTATTTTCGTGTGCTTGCTTTGAGAGATGATGAGGATGCCCCTCCTGCTCCAGATGATGATGCGATTACGAATAATGTTATTGTTGATATTGTATCTCCTGATATTCTAGGACATGTTGTGGGAGAGTCCGATTCTGTGGACCCGCCACTTTCTTTTGATGTTTTTTCGGGATTTGTCTCACGTTCCGATGATGTACTTGCCTTTTCATCTATGGATTTGAGCATTTTTTAGTATTCACTTATATCTTTTATTGATCATATTGATGCATGTGCACCTCATTCACCCACATCACAGATTCATGATATTGATGATGAGCCTTTGCAACCTGATTTTGATGATAGCTACTAGTGCCGTCAGATCATAGCTTTGCGATGAGGAGTTTCACCTCCGCGCGATGACCTTGAGGCGGTTGACCTTAATTACTGACAAACCAACCTAGAGAGTTGAGGATTAGTATAACTTTGTCTGCAGATGAGAGGGATAGTTTGCTCAGGTTACTCAGATCATACTTGCATGTTTTTGCGTGGTCATATGAGGACATACGGGCCTCGACTTGCTTCTATAGTTCGGCGCCATTACGCTTATGCCACATGCTAGACCGGTTAAGCAAAAATTGAGGCGATTACACCCCCAATGGAGTTTACAGGTGAAGTAGGAGATTCAAAAGCAACTTAGTGTTGGATTCATATCAGTGGTTCAGTATCAAGAGTGGCTAGCTAATGTCGTCTCTGTTCCTAAAGAGGACGGCAAGGTTAGAGTTTGTGTGGACTTTAGAAATCTCAACAAGGCTAGCCCCAAGGATGATTTTCCTCTCCCACATATTGACATGCTGGTTGATAGTACTACAGGGCATTCAATGTTGTCTTCTATGGATGGATTCTCTGGTTAAAATCATATTATGATGGCTCCCGAGGACAGGGAGAAGACATCTTTTATCATTGAGTAGGGCACCTACTGTTATAGAGTCATGTCGTTTGGGTTGAAGAACGTAGGTGCTACCTATCAGAGAGCAACTCACTATTTCATGACATGATGCACAGGGATGTTGAGGTCTATGTGGATGATATGATTGTGAAGTCCGTGATGAGAGTAAATCAGCCCAGGCGGCTACAGGCGCTTAACCAGAAAGTTAGATGCTTTAGATTGAGAATGAATCCCAAGAAGTGCACTTTTGGAGTGACTTGAAGCTCTTAGGCTACGATTAGTGAGAGAGGTATTGAGGCAGATCGATAAGATCATAAGCTATCATTGACATGTCTCCACCACGGACAGCTGAATCAGGAGTTTCTTAGGTAGGTTGCAATATATTAGAAGGTTTGTTAGATTGTGAGATACTTGTGAGCCTATCTTGGAGCTTTTGAGGAAGAAACAGCCTAAGGGTTTAGGTTTACGATTGCCGTGGCGTTTGAAGCGGATAAGAGTATTTTATTTCCCCTCCTGTTTTGGTACCTCCCATGCTTGGACGACCTCTCTTGTTATATTTGTTGGTTACAAATATCGCTTTGGGGTGCATGATAGCCCAGCTTGATGATTCCGGCAGGGAGCGAGCTATCTATTATCTTAATAAGTGGATGTTGGATTATGAGATAATGTACATTATGATTGAGTGCTTCTGCTTAGCTTTGTTTTGGGCCACTCAGAGATTGAGACATTACATGACATAATATTCTGTGCAACTTGTTTCTCATCTAGATCCTTTGAGATATCTGTTTGACAAACCGGTTTTGACGAGCAGACTTATGAGATGGCTTGTACTTTTGACAAAGTTTGATATTCAGTATGTCACTCAAAAGTCTATAAAAGGGAGTGTGTTAGCATATCACTTGGCCTCGCCAGATTCTGGAGTAGTAGAGTGATTGATGATGATTTTTTTTCCGGATGGGAGATCGCGGTGACTAGTTTGTCTGGTTGGCGCATGTACTTTGATGGTGCGGTAACCGATACGGATATGGGATAGGTGTTCTATTGATTTACTCCACATGGTGATATCCAGATCGGTCGTTTGGCCTTTGCGAGATAGTTATCAGGCCCACGAACAACATTGTTAAGTATGAGGCATGTATCCTTGGGTTAGGGCGCGAGCTCGGGATTGGAAGGATGGAAGATATTCGGGGTGGTCCCTAATCTAGTGATTCAGAGACGGTCTGAGGTGATTGGAAGACCAGAGATGTGAAGCTTAGATCATATCATGCTTATTTAGAGTTACTAGTAGGGAGATTTAATGACTTGAGCTACACTCACCTACCTAGAGCACAGAATCAGTTCGTCAATGCTCTGGCTACTTTGGCTTCCATGATTGACATTCCTGAAGGTGTGGTAGTTCGCCTCCTACTAGTTAAGACTAGAAGTGTTCACCTTATTGTGCTTAATTGGTGGGGTTTGATAATTATCGTGGTATCATGATACTTATCGGTTTTCTTAGATATGGCACATGCCACGAGGTCGTGACGACGAGATAGGAGGCTTTGAGACAGTTGGCCACCCGCTTTGTGATACATGGAGAGACACTATATAGACGTGCAGTTGATGGTGTGTTATTGTTGTGCTTAGATCGAGATTCAGCTAACTGGGCGATGAGAGAGGTCCATGCCGGAGTTTGTGGGCCCCACATGGGAGGACATATGTTGGCTCGTAAGATTATGAGGACTGACTATTTTTGGTTGACCATGGAGACAGATTGTTGTCAGTTTGTTCGGAGATGTATAGAGTGTCAGATGCATAAAGATCCCATACACGTTCCACCATCAGAGTTGCATGTATTGACCTCACCTTAGTAGTTTCGATGCGGGGCATAGATATTATTGGGAGAAGATTTGTAGAAGTCTTCTAGTGGTCATGTGAGTTCATTCTAGTCGCTATTGATTGTTCACGGGGGGAGTGGGTTGAGGCCACTTCTTATGCAAAGCTAAATGCGGCTAAGGTGGCCACCTTTATCATATCGCACATTATCGGCATATATGGGGTTCCTCATGAGTTGATATCGGATAGAGGTGTGCATTTCAGGGGTGAAGTTGACACTTTATTACAGAGATATGGCATCTAACATCACAGATCGTCTGCATATAGGCCGCAGAAAAATAGGGCAGTAGAGGCCGCGAACAAAAATATTAAGAGGATTACCGCCTTGAGATGATTGAGACTTCTCGAGCGGTCGAAGCTTCCTTTACGCATTATGGCGTGCTCGCCTCTTTCGCACTTCTACAAGAGCCACACCTTACTCTCTAGTTTATGGCATGGAAGCAGTTTTACCTGTTAAGATAGAGATGGGATCCTTGAGAGTAACCACCCAAACTGACAGTTTCGGGGCGAAGTGGGCTCGGAGTCAGTTTGATCAACCTTTAGATGAGAGGAGATTGAGAGTTATTGACCATATTCAGGCTTACCAAAGGAAGATGGCCTATGCTTTCAAAAAGCGGGTTAAGCCTAGACCACTACAGCGAGGCGATTTGGTTTTGAGAGTCCTCAAAGGATTGATCAGCGACCTTTAGAGGGGAAGTTTAGACCCAGCGTAGCGAACCTTACATTATTAGAGTTAACCGTTGCATGGTTGATGGACTTAGATGGAAACCAATTCTCGGAGTATGTGGATCAGGCGAAAAAGTTTTACGTTTAAGACCTTGGTCGCAGGATGGGTGGCCATCATTTCAGTTAGCCATATACCTTATCACTTGTTACTCACATTTTTTTTATCGTTGCTAGCCCATTGAGCCTCACGCGCGCATTTTGGCCTACTTATAGCCCTGCTTGCCTTTTCATACCTGAGATAGGGGCCCTCTTGTGTGTGGATGCCTTAGTTTAGGGATCTTTTGAGTTATAGACACATTGACATATTCTCTACATCGCCTTACCACATTCACTTCAATATATCCGCTTCATTTCATAGTTTCTATGCTTTCATCAAGTTCTTTCTATCTCATTCTTTCCCACTTAGATTGGTGACCTATTCATTTTACTGCATGGGGGTTTGTCGTGTCATCCCTTCACTCATTTTGTCGACATTTATTCGAGACTTGGTTTGAGAAGACATGTCATTTTAAATTGAGTTGTTTTATTATGCCTTTACGCTTGGAGATATGTTTGTTTATGCCATATTAGTTTGTCTCTCATTGTTTTGTGGTTTGTAATGCAAAAAAAAAGTAAGAGCGAAAGAGAAGAAAGAAAAAAAAAAAAAAATATATATATATATATATATATATATATATAAATGTGCATGTGTATGTATTCAGTATAAGTATTCCTTGAGTACGTATATGGATTTATGAGGATCATTGTTTTAAGTGTATGTATTACTTGTGGGAGTTCGTATGTGAGCTTCCCGAGATCCCAGTATCATATGCATACTTTGAGATTTTATTAGTGGTATATGAGATGACCAATCCTCTCCTAAGGGCTCCGAGTCAGTGTCATATTCATCATCCAATTTGTCGACGACATGTCTTCCCCATGCAGTGATTTGGGTAGATTCATCATATCATCATCAGTTTTTCCATACTGTTATTTATCTTCTTGACTTCATACCTCTCATTTTCACATTTATCACCCTCATATGTTTATTGATTTTGAGTTTGATGTTTCACTCTACATCCTTTTCCTCTTACCTATCTCACCACATATTACACTTTTTGCATCACATCATTATTATTAGCACTTCCATTGGATGTTCTTGTGTCCATGGCTCATGAGACTTCTTATGCATGTGGCATTGGGTGTTTAAGCCTAGTTTCCCTTCATTTCTTTTGCCTTATCACCTTGAGCTTACATTACGGTCTATGTCGTAAGAACACCCTGAGACCATGGGACTTAATGTTTTCTTTGACAGCATCTACTTTGATAGGTATTTAAGACTTGGTCGATATCTAGACATTACTATGTGGCTTTTTGTAAGAGATGCCTTACTAGCGTTTGGATCCATTTCTAGTTGCAGTTCTGGATGACCTGAGTTTGCCTTTTGTTATTGGGGGATTCAGGGATTTAAATTGATTCCTCAACATGCCATACTGAGGCATACCCCCTATTTATCGAGATCATCTGGATGTGTTTGTTTGTGTAGACAGATTCTTGCTGAGAAGTCGAGCAATATATTGATATTTGGGGGTTTCACCACATCTCTATTGGATTGCATACATGTCATACTAGGGCACAACCCTTATCAGCCAAGATCATCAAAAATTTGTTTGTCTGTGCATAAAATTGTTATCGAGAGGATGAGTCTTGTCATGACCTTTTTAGGATTTCATCATGTTTTGATAGATGCCACACTAGGGCATATCCCTTATCTTTTGGGATCATTTGGAGGTGGTCAGTTTGTCAAAACAGTTCTTATCGAGGATATGAGCCATTGTGATGACATTTTTGGACTTCATCATGTTTCTATTGGATGTCATACTAAGGCATACCCCTCTAACTTCTCCTTTACTATCTTCAATTCAGGGCGTTTAAGCCGTTTTATATAAAACCGGGCTTGGCGCCGTATGGATGGATGTTGAAGCAAATCTGCGTCACGTTAACTAGCACGAAGGTGGGCGTTGAGACCGTCTTACGCATATCCCAGTGTTCGGACGCTTTTATATCGATCAAATGTTCAAACTTCATCGGAATCACATTTGCTAGCATAACAGATTAGACGTGCAGACTTCATTTTCTGCATATTAGGCAGGCGTTCAGAATTCTCTTACATATGGATCAGATGTTCAAACTTCATCTGCATCATATTTACTAGCATAACAGATCAGACGTTCAGACTTCGTCTTCTACATATTAGGCGTTCAGACTTCGCCTTCATATGGATCAAATGTTCAGACTTCATCTGTATCACATTTGCTAGCACCGTAGTTAGAGGTTCAAACTTCATCTTAAACAGATCAGAAGTTCAAACTTCGTCTTCTGCATATCAAGCGTTCAGACTTCGCCTTCATATGGATCAGATGTTCACACTTCATCTGTATCACATTTATTAGCACTGTAGTTAGACGTTCAGACTTCATCTTCAACAGATCAAACGTCCAGACCTCGTCTTCTACATATCAGGCGTTCAGACTTCCCCTTCATACAGATAAGATGTTCAGACTTCATCTGCATCACATTTGCTAGCAACATGAAACGAGCGTTCGAGACCGTTTTACGCATATCGGGGAGTTCGAACCGCCTTCCTTATGAATCAAATGTTGGACTTCATACGCATCATTTGCACAGCAGTTAGAGCGTTCAAACTTCGTCTTCTACATATCAGGCATTCAGACTTCACCTTCATATGGATAACATGTTCACACTTCATCTGCATCAAATTTTCTATCACAACTGATCAGACATTCAGACTTCATCTTCTGCAAATCAGACATTTAGACTTCGCCATCATATGGATCAAATGTTCAGACATCATCTACATCACATTTGCTAGCACAATAGATCAGACGTTCAGACTTCGTCTTCTACATATCAGGCGTTCAGACTTCGCCTTCATATGGATCAGATGTTCAAACTTCATCTGTATCACATTCGCTAGCACAACATATCATATGTAAATACTTCGTTTTCTGAATATCAGGCGTTCATGCTTCGCAATCATATGGATAAAATGTTAGGACTTCATCTACATCACATTCGTTAGCACAGCATATCAAATGTTTAGACTTCGTTTTCAGCATATCAAGCGTTCAAACTTCGCCTTCATATGGATCTAATGTTCAGACATCATCTGCATAACATTCGCTAACACAATATATTAGACATTCAAACTTCGTCTTCTGCATATCAGGCGTTCAGACTTCAACTTCATATGGATCAGATGTTCAGACTTCATTTGCATCACATTTTCTAGCACAATAGATTAGACGTTCAGACTTCATTTTCTACATATTAGGAGTTCAGACTTCGCTTTCGTATGGATCAGATGTTCTGACTTCATCTACATCACATTTGCTGGCACAAAAGATCAGACGTTCAGACTTCGTCTTCAGCATATCAGGCGTTCAAACTTCGCCTTCATATAAATCAAATGTTCAGATTTCATCTATATCACATTTTCTAGCACCGTAGTTAGACGTTCAGACTTCACCTTGACCAATCAAGCGTTGGACCGTCCTTACGCATATCGAGCGTTCGGACATTTGCCTTCATATGGATCGGATGTTCAAACTTCATCGTATCAAATTTACCCGTACCAAGTAGTTAGGCGTTCGGACTTCATCTTCCAACGGATCAGACACGTTCGGACCGTCTTACGCATATCGAGCGTTCGCGGCTCGCCTTCATGTGTCGAGATATTAAAACTTCATCTACATCACATTTGCTAGCACAACAGATCAGACGTTCAGATTTCATCTTCTGCATATCAAGCGTTAAAACTTCGCCTTCATATGGATCAGATGTTAAGACTTCATCTGAATCACATTTGCTAGCACAACATATCAGACGTTCAGACTTCGTCTTCTGCATATAAGGCGTTCAAACTTTGCCTTCATATGGATCAGATGTTCAGCCTTCATCTGCATCACATTTGCTAGCACAGTAGATTAGACGTTCATCTTACGTTTCACCACATATGACGTTCGAGACTTCGCTTCATATGGAACAAATGTTCCGGACTTCATACGCATCATTTTTCTAACGCAGCCAGTTAGGCGATTCGGACCGTCTTCACATATCATGCGTTCAGACTTCGCCTTAATATGGATCAGATTTTCAGACTTCATCTGCATCACATTTTCTAACAAAACAGATTAGACGTTCATACTTCGTTTTCTACATATCAAGCGTTCAGACTTCGCCTTCATATGGATTAGATTTTAAGACTTCATCTGCACCACATTTTCTCGCACAAGAGATCAGACGTTCAAACTTCGTCTTCTCCATATCAGGCGTTCAGACTCCGCCTTCATATAAGTAAAATGTTCAGACTTCATCTGTATCACATATGCTAAGAGCCTAGTTAGACGTTCAGACTTCAGATTCAACAGATCAGACGTTTAGACTTCGTCTTCTACATATCGGGCATTCAGAATTCGCCTTCATATGGATCAAATGTTCAAACTTCTTTTGTATCACATTTACTAGCACCGTAATTAGTCATTGAGACTTCATCTTCAACAGATCAAACGTTCAGACTTCGTCTTCTGAATAACAGGCGTTCAAACTTCTCCTTCATATGGATCAGATGTTAAAACATCATCTCCATCACATTTTCTAGTATAACAAATTAGAGCGTTCGGTTCGTCTTACGCATATCGAGCGTTCGAGACTTTGCAGCATATAGATCGGATACTAGACTTCATCACTTCACATATACCGCACAACATATCGAGACATTTCAAACCGTCTTAACATAACCGGGCGTTCAAACTTCGCCTTCATATGGATCAAATGTTTAGAATTCATCTGCATCACATTTGCTAGTACAGCATATTAGATGTTCAGACTTTGTTTTCTGCATATCAGGCGTTCAAACTTCGCCTTCACATAGATCAGATGTTCAAACTTCATCTGCATCACATTTGCTTGCACGGAAGATTAGACATTCAGACTTCGTCTTTTGCATATCAGGCGTTCAAACTTCGCCTTCATATGGATCAGATGTTCAGACTTCATCTACATCATATTCGATAGCAAAACATATCAAACATTCAGACTTCGTATTCTGCATATCAGTCGTTCAGACTTTGCCTTCATATGGATCAGATGTTAAGACCTCATTTGCATCACATTTTCTAGCACAACAGATTAAACACTCAGGAACCGTTTTCTACATATGAGGGTTCGGACTTCCACTTCCTTATGGATCGAGATGTTGGACTTCATACGCATCATATTTGCTAACTAACCACGGATCGGGCGATTCGGACATGCGTCTTCTACATATCAGGCATTCAAACTTCGCCTTCATATGGATCAGATGTTCAGACTTCATCTGCAACACATTTTCTAGCACAACAGATTCGACGTTCAGACATCGTTTTCTACATATCAAGCATTCAAACTTCATATGGATATGGATCAGATGTTCAGACTTCATCTGCATCACATTTGCTAGCACAAACGATCAGATGTTTAGACTTCGTCTTCTCCATATTAGGCGTTCAGACTCCGCCTTCATATAAATCAAATGTTCAGATTTCATCTATATCACATTTTTTTAACACCCTAGTTAGACGTTAGGACTTATGATTCATCAAATCAGACGTTCAGACTTCGTCTTCTACATATCAAGCGTTCAGACTTTGCCTTCATATGGATCAGATGTTCAGACTTCATATGTATCACATTTACTAGATCCGTAGTTAGACGTTCAGAGTTCATCTTAAACAGATCAGACGTTCAGACTTCGTCTTCTGCGTGTCAGGCATCCAAACTTCGCCTTCATATGGATAAGATTTTAAAACTTCATCTGCATCACATTTGCAAGCACAACAGATCAGACGTTCAAATTTTGTCTTCTGCATATCAGGCGTTCAGACTTCGCCTTCATATGGATCAGATGTTAAGACTTTATCTGCATCACATTTGCTAACACAACATATCAGATGTTCAAACTTCGTCTTCTGTATATCAGGCGTTCCAACTTCACCTTCATATGGATCAGATGTTCAGACTTCATCTGCATCACATTTGCTAGCACAACATATTAGACGTTCAGAATTCGTTTTCTGCATATCAGGCGTTCAGACTTCGCCTTCACATGGATCAGATGTTCAGACTTCATCTGCATCACATTTGCTAGCATGGAAGATTATACGTTCACACTTCGTCTTTTGCATATTAGGCATTCAGACTTCGCCTTCATATGGATAAGATGTTCAGACTTCATTTGCATCACATTCGTTACCACAACCAGATCAGGCGTCTGAAACGTCCGCCGCGTATCGAACGACTTGCTCATATGGATCCGGTCGTTCGGACAACCTCGCATCACATTTTCCTAGCACAACTCGGTCGCGTTGAACCGTTTTCTACATATCGGGAGTTGAACTTACGCCATCATATGGATCGGTGTTGGACTTCATCGCATCATTTCTTAGTAATAAATCAAACGTTGGGCTTGTCTTACGCATATCAAGCGTTGAACGCCATCTTCACTTATAGATCAAATGTTCAAACTTCATCTGTATCACATTTTCTAGCACCATAGTTAGACATTCACATTTCAAATTCAACATATCAGACGTTCAGACTTTTATCTTACGCATATCGGTGATTCGGACTTAGTACGTATGGATCGGATGTTCAAACTTCATCACGTATCACATTTATTATGCAAGTAGTTAGGCGTTAAGACTTCATGTCAATATATCAGGCGTTCAGACTTCGTTTTCGTGTCGGCGTTCAAACATAGCCCAACCGTATGGATCGAGATCATTAAAACTTCTTACGCATCAAATTAGCTAAGCGTGCTCGGTGTCTGAGACTTTCTTTTCTGCATATCAAGCGTTCAGACTTCGACTTCATAAGGATCAAAAGTTCAGAGTTCATCTGCATCACATTCGCTAGCACAGCAGATCAAATGTTCAAACTTTGTCTTACGCACGCTTCGAACTTTAAGACCCGTCGTCCATATGGATCGAGATGTTCGGACTTCATACGTATCATTACGCTAGCCTGATAGATCCAAGCGTTTAGACCCCGTTTTCTATATATCAATTGGAACTTCACCTTCATATGGATCAAATGTTTAGACTTCTTCTGCATCATATTCGCTGCTTACTGTGGTCGGACATTCGATTCGTTTTCGGCATGTCAAGCGTTCGAGACTTGACTTCACATAGGTCGGATGCTAAGACTTCATACGCATACATTCCTAACCTGAGAAGATCGGGCGTTCGGACCGTTTCTTCGTATCAAGTGTTCAAACTTAGCGCCATATGGATCAGATGTTGGACTTCATACGCATCACATTACTACCTGAGTAGATCATGCACGTTTAGACTTAGTTTTACGCCCCATATCATGCGTTCAAGCGTTTCATATGGATCAGATGTTAAGACTTCATCTGCATCACATTTGCTAGCACATCAGATCAGACGTTCAGACTTCATTTTCTGCAAATCATGCTTTCAGACTTCACCTTCATATGGATCAAATGTTCAAACTTCATCTGTATCACATTTGCTAGTACCGTAGTTAGACGTTCAGACTTCAAATTCAACATATCAGACATTCAGACTTCTTCTTACGCTATCAGTTCAAACTTCTTATGTATCACATTTAGCCTGCAGTAGTTAGGCGTTGGGGACTTCTGCATCTCCAACATATCAGGCGTTCAGACTTCGTCTTCTGCATAACATGCGTTTAAACATCGCCTTCATTTGGATCAAATGTTAAGAATTATGCGTCACATTTCTATACAACATATGGCGTTCACGCCGTCTTCTACATATCGAGCTTTCAAACTTACTTCATATGGATGCGATGTTGGACTTCATCTACATCATTTTCGCCGCGACGGTCGGGCGTTGAGACTTCATTTCGCATATGGCGTTGGACTTCACCTTCATATGGATCGGATGTTGATTTCATACGCATCGCATTTTCTAACCTGACGTATTAAGCGTTGAACCGTCACCACGCATATGAGCGTTTAGACTTTGCCTTCATATGGATAAGATGTTAAGGACTTCATCACGTGATACATTCTCGCCAAAAGCGGATCAAGCGTTCGGACCGTCTTTAATAACTTCATGTCGAGATTCGGACTTTGCCTTCATATGGATCAGATTTTCAGACTTCATCTGCATCACAATTGCTAGAACAAGAGATCAGAAGTTCAGACTTCGTCTTCTGCATATTAGGCTTTTAAACTTCGCCTTCATATGGATCAAATGTTCAAACTTCATTTGTATCACATTCGCTTGCAAAACAAATCAGACATTCAGACATCGTTTTCTACATATCATGTGTTCAAACTCCGCCTTCATATGGATCAGACGTTCAGACTTCATCTGCCTCACATTTGCTAGCACAAATGATCAAACGTTTAGACTTCGTCTTCTCCATATCAGGCGTTCAGACTTCGCCTTTAGATAGATCACATGTTCAGACTTCATCTGTATCACATTTGCTAGCACCGTAGTTAGACGTTCAGACTTCAGATTCACCATATCAGACGTTCAGACTTCATCTTCTGCAAATATGGAGTTCAGACTTCGCCTTCATATGGATCAAATGTTCAAACTTCATCGATATCACATTTATTACCACCTTAGTTTGACATTCAGACTTCATCTCCAACATATCAGACGTTCAGACTTCGTCTTCTGCATATAAGGCGTTCAAATATCACCTTCATATGGATCAGATGTTAAAACTTCATCTACATCACATTTGCTAGAACAACAGATCAGACGTTCAAACTTCATCTTTTGCATATCAGGTGTTCAGACTTCGCCTTCATTTGGATCAGATGTTAAGAATTCATCTACATCACATTTGCTATCACAACATAACAGGGCGTTTCAAACTTCGTCTTCCCTTATGACGTTCAAACTTAGCCTTGGATAGATCGAATCGGTAAGATATCGCATCCATTTGCCTGATGAATCCAGACGCTTCGGACTTCATTTTACGCATATGGGCCTTTCGGACCGCTTCCTTATGGATCGGATTTTCGGACTTCATACGCATCACATTTATATACAATGATTAAGCATTAGACTTCGTCCTCTTCATATCAGGCATTCAGATTCCGCCTTCATATGGATCAGATGTTAAGACTTCATTTGCATTACATTTGCTAGCAAAACGGGTAAGACGTTCAAACTTCATCTTTTGCATATCAGGCTTTATGACTTCGCCATCATATGGATCATATTTTCAGACTTCATCTGCATCACATTTTCTAGAACAAGAGATCAGAATTCAGACTTCGTGTTCTTCATATCAGGCTTTTAAACTTCGTCTTCATATGGATCAATTGTTCAAACTTCATTTGTATCACATTCGCTAGCAAAATAGATCGGAACATTGGTTTCCGTTTTACGCATATCGGGCGTTTGAACCGCGCTATGGATCGGATGTTCGAGACTTCATCGCATCACATTCTCTGCACGACGGTCGGGGCGTTCGAGACTTCATTTTGTATGTTACGGCGTTTTGGGCTTAGCCTTCATATGGATCGGATGTTTAGGCTTCATACGTATCACATTCACTAGCCTGACCGTCAGACGTTAAAGTTGCATTTACGTATAAGGCGTGAAGCTTCTCTTTCATATGGATCGGATCTTCCGAGCTTCATACGCATGGTCATGCTGTGGTCAGTCTTTCAAACTTTTTTTCTGCATATCAAGCGTTCAGACATCGCCTTCATATGGATCAAATGTTCAGACTTCATTGCATCACATTCGCTAGCACAGCATATCAGACGTTCAGACTTAGCCTTCTGCATATCAAGCGTTTTGACTTCGCCATCATATGGATCAGATGTTCAGACTTCATCTGTATCACTTTTACTAGCACAACAGATCAAACGTTCAGACTTTGTTTTCAGCATATCAGGTGTTAAGACTTCGCCTTCATATGGACTTGTTTTTCAGACTTCATCTACATCACATTTTCTAGCAAAACATTTCAGACGTTCAAACTTTGTCTTCTGCATTATAGGCGTTCATACTTCGCCTTCATATGGATTAGATTTTGAGATTTCATCTTCATCTTATTTTCTTGTATAGCAAATTAGACGTTCAGACTTCGTTTTCTTTATATCATGCGTTCAGACTTCGCCTTCATGTGGATCAGATGTTCATACTTAATCTGCATCACATTTTCTAACCTGGCGGTCAGTAATCAGACCGTCTTACGCATATCGAGGCGTTTAAACCGCCCCGTCCCATATGGATAAGATGTTCAGACTTCATCTGCATCACATTCTTTAGCATAGCAGATTAGACGTTCAAACTTCGTTTTCTGCATATCAGGTGTTCAGACTTCGCCTTCATATGAATCAAATTTTCAAACTTCATCTCCCATCATTTTCACAGAGCGAATCAGTTGAGCCGTCTTACGCATATCAAGCTTTTAAACTTCTCCTTCATATGGATCAAATGTTCAAACTTCATCTATATCACATTCGCTAGCAAAACATATCAGACATTCAGACTTCATCTACATCACATTCGCTTACCTGGCCAGTGAGCGATTGAGACCATTTACGCATGTGAACATTCGCCGTATGGATCGGATGTTTTAGACTTCATACGTATCACATTCGCTAACATAGCATAGCCAGGACGTTAAGACTTCATTATACGCATATCGAGCGTTCGGACCGCCTTCATATGGATCGGTGTTCGGACTTCATCTACATGTTCGCTGGCATAGCGGATCAAGCAATCGGACTTAGTCTTACTTGCATATCCAGCGTTTAGATTTGCGTCATCATATGGATCGGATGTTCGGACATCAGCGCATCACATTCCCTAACACGTGATTAGACGTTCGAGACTTCATTTTTTCTCCAGGTGTTAGAACCGCCTTCATATGGATCGGATATTTAAGACTTCATCTATATCACATTCAGCACCAAGCGGTCGGATGTTAAGACTTAGTTTTAATATCAGGCATTCAAACTTCGCTCATATGGATCGTGGATGTTTTAGACTATGCATCAAATTTGCTAACAAGCGGTCCCGGTCGTTCAAAACTTTTACGTATATCAAGCGTTAGACATCGCCTTCCCTTATGGATCAAATGTTCGGACTTCATCGCATCGCATTACATGCCTGACATATCAGGGCTTCGGACTTAGCCTTACGCGCCATCGGGCGTTTGCCGCCATCATATGGATCGGATGTTGAACTTCATACGTGCGCGATACGATAGATCAAATGTTCAAACCGTTTCGGCATATCGGTGTTGGAACTTAGCCTTCATGGACTGTTTTTGAGGACTTCATCTCATCACATTTGCTAGAAAAACATTTCAGACATTCAGACTTCATCTTCTGCATAATAGGCGTTCATACTTCATCTTCATATAGATCAGATTTTCAGATTTCATCTGCATCATATTTTCTAGCACAGCAGATTAGACGATCAGACTTCGTTTTCTTTATATCAAGCGTTCAGACTTCGCCTTCATATGGATCAGATGTTCATGCCAATACGCATCACGTTTGCTAACCGCGACAAATCGAGACAATCGAACCGTCTTTTGCATATAAGGCGTTTAGACTTTGCCATCATATGGATAAGATGTTCAAACTTCATCTGCATCACATTATTGCCTGGCCAGATGACGTTTAGACCGTTTTCTGCATGCTCAGTGCTCGGTTTCCCGCCTTCATATGGACCAAATTTTCAAACTTCATCTCCATCACATTTTTTAGAACAAGAGATCAGAAGTTCAAACTTCGTCTTCTGCATATCAGGCTTTTAAACTTCACCTTCATATAGATCAAATGTTCAGACTTCATCTATATCACATTTGCTAGCAAAACAGATCAGACATTCAGAATTCCTTTTCTGCATATCAGGCATTCAGACTTCGCCTTCATATGGATCAAATGTTCAGACTTCATCTGCATCACATTAGCTAGCACAGCAGATTAGACGTTCAGACTTCAGTTTCTTCATGTCAGGCGTTTAGACTTCGCCTTCATATGGATCAGATGTTTAAACTTTATTTGTATCACATTCGCTAGCACAGCAGATCAGACGTTAAGACTTCGTTATCTACATATCAGGCGTTCAAACTTCGCCTTCATATGGATCAGATGTTCAGACTTCATCTGCATCACATTCGCTAGCACAGCAGATCAGACAATCAGACTTCGTCTTCTGCATATTACGCATTTGGATTTCGCCATCATATGGATCAGATGTTAGGACTTCAACTGCATCACATTCCCTAGCACAACAGATTAGACGTTAAGACTTTGTTTTCTACATATCAAGTGTTCAGACTTCGCCTTCATATGGATCAAATGTTAAGACTTCATCTGTATCACATTCGTTAGTACAATAGACCATACCTTAAGTCTTCGTTTCGCGGTCGGTGTTCGGACTTATGATCATATGGATCGATATTTAGGACTTCATCATCACATTACGTTATACGGCATATCGGACGTCCGGACCGTTTACGCATGTCAGTAATTTAGATTTCGCCTTCATATGGATCAGATGTTCAGACTTCATTTGTATCACATTCTCTATGAGCGGATCGAAGCGTTAAGACCCGTTTCCATGCTCGGCGTTGAGACGTCGCCTTCATATGGATCGGCGGATATTCGAACCTTACATCAAATTACGCTATACAATGGATGAGCGTTCAAACTTTATTTTACGCATATCGGGCGTGAGACATCGCCTTCATATTGATCAGATGTGGACTTCTATACATTACATTCGCTAACCACGGTAAATTGAGCTGTCGAACTTCACGTCTTACGCATATCGAGCGTTTAACCGCCATCATATGGATAATATTCGGAAATTCATCTGCATCACATTCCCTAGCACAGCAGATTAGACGTTCAGACTTTGTTTTCTGCATATCAGGTGTTTAGCCTTCGCCTTCATATGGATCAGTTTTTGGAGCTTCTCGCATCATTGCTAGAAACGAGATCAAGTTGGACCGTCTTACACGCCTCGGGCTTCTAAACTTAGCCTTCATATGGATCAAATGCTCGGACTTCATCTGTATCACATTCGCTAGCAAATCGTCGAACAGTGGACCGTTTACGTATATCGGGCGTTCGAGCGTTCGAACCGCGCTCATATGGATCGAGATGTTGGAGCTTCGCATCACATTTGCTGCTGCAATGAAACGAGACATTAAGACTTCATTTTCTGCATGTCAGGCGTTTAGACTTCGCCTTCATATGAATCAGATGTTTAGACTTCATTTATATCACATTCGTTAGCACGGCATATCAGACCTTAAGACTTCGTTTTCTGCATATTAGGCGTTCAAACATCGCCTTCATATGGATCAGATGTTCAGACTTCTTCAACATCAAATTCACTAGCACAGCTAATCAGACGTTCAAACTCTTTTTTCTGCATATCAGGCATTCAGACATCGCCTTCATATGGATCAGATGTTCAGACTTTGTCTGCGTCACATTCGCTAGCAAAGCATATCAAACGTTCAGACTTCGTCTTCTACATATGATGCGTTCAGACTTCGCCTTCATATGGATCAAACGTTCAAACTTCATCTGCATCACATTTTCTAGCATAACAGATGAGACATTCAGACTTCGTTTTCTCCATATCAAGCGTTCAGACATCGCCTTCATATAGTTTAAATTTTCATAATTCATCTGTATCACATTTTTTAGCACCGTAGTTAGATGTTCAGACTTAAGATTCAACATATCAAACATTCAGACTTCTTCTTCTATATATCAGGCGTTCAAACTTCACCTTCATATGGATCAGATGTTCAGACTTCATTTGTATCACATTTAATAGCACCGTAGTTAGACGTTCAGACTTCATCTTAAACAGATCAGACGTTCAGACTTCGTCTTCTACATATAAGGCTTTCAAACTTCGCCTTCATATGGATCAGATGTTAAAACTTCATCTGCATTACATTTGCTAACACAACAGATCAAGGTTTGAGATAAGTCTTCTACCTGCATATCGGCGTTTCAAAACTTCGCTTTATTATGGATCGGATGTTAAGGTACATCGCATCGGTTACCTAACACAACATATCAGACGTTCAAACTTCGTATTCTGCATATCAGGCGTTCAAATTTCCCTTTCATATGGATCAGATGTTTAGACTTCATCTGCATCACATTTGCTAACATAGCATATTAGGCGTTGATCGCCGTCTTCCTTGATGTTCGGTCTTAGCCTTCATATGGACGGATATTTAGATTTTATGCATAGCATTTGCTTTGTATTTTGAAGCGTTCGGACCATGCTTACGCACCAATAAGGCGTTTATACGCCCTTCGCGCCAGGATTAGGATGTTCAGATTTCATACGCATCATATTTGCTCGCCTGGCATTTTGACGTTCAAGCCGTTTCTTTATATCGACGTTAGACGCCGCGCCTCATATGGATCAGATGTTCAAACTTAATGCATTACATTTTTGCTAGCATGGCGGATGAGACATTGGGACCGTCTTACGCATATCGAGCGCTCGGTTTTAGCCTTTATGTGGATCAGATGTTCAGACTTCATTTGCATCACATTTTCTAGCACAACAGATGAGACGATCAGACTTCCTTTCCTACATATCAGGCGTTCAGACTTCGCCTCCATATGGGTCAGATGTTCAGACTTCATCAGCATCAAAGTTTCTAGCACAACATATCAACAATTCAGACTTCGTCTTCTCCATATCAAGCATTCAGACTTCGCCTTCATATAGTTCAAATGTTCAGACTTCATTTGTATCACATTTTCTAGCACCGTAGTTAGACGTTCAGACTTCAGATTCAACATATCAGACATTCAAACTTCGTCTTCTATATATCAGGAGTTCAAACTTCGCCTACATATGGATAAGATGTTCAGACTTCATCTGTATCAAATTTACTATCACCGTAGTTAGACGTTCAGACTTCATCTTCAACATATCAGACGTTCAATGTAACACCCCAAAATATACCCTAGTAGTTTTCGGACTTGTGTAGGGTATATTATAAGCTAAATAGGAATTTTCGGAAATAAATTGAGAAACCCGGAAAGTTTACAGGTAAGACAATCTTGTATTTTACTAAAAAAGGATATGAAAGTCATAAAGAGGAAGATGTGGGGTTAAACTAGAATATGCATAAGTTGAATTTCAAAAGGGAAGAAATTCATGGGCTAAATTGCAATTAGGAAGTTAACCCAAAATAGGTTTTTATTTGGAGGCCAAACATGGCCTTAACAGTCATCTTTTAAGACCAAATTGGTCTCATTTGGGAGAACGTAGAGGGGAAGAGCAAAAGGAGAGAAGAAGAGGAAGAGGAAGAGAGAAGAAGAGAGGAGGAAGAAGATGGAGGACCAAAAAGGTATGGAACTTTAGTTTTTGTATGGATTTATGGAATTCTAAGGCTTGGTTTAGTTAATAGCTTGTCTCCAAAAAGCTAGGGTTTTGTTAGAATTCATTCTAACCTTGGATCTCTTGAATTTAAGTTGGTAAAACCCCCATATGGAACCTAAGGTAGTAAGATTCTTCCTTTTGGGTTAGATTCATGGTTAATTTGAGAAAGCAGTGGGTTGGGTTTAGAATAAGCCCTAACTAATCATCATAGTTGGTTTTGAGGATGGATCATAACCCATGATGGAATGATTTTGGGGAGAAATTCATGGAAAGATTTTGAAGAAGATAAGAAATGAAAGAAATTGAATAGAAAAGTGATTCCAAGGTGAATTGGAAAAGGATTAGATGTGTGTTTGAGTATAAAGTGATTGGGGATCAAAAGTATGGAAAAATGTGAGAAAATACACGTGCAGGCATTCTGGGATGTCTTCTACACTGTAGAAGTTAAGTTCTACCGGTAGAACTTCGATTCTGGTCATTTTTGGCCAAGTCTACCGGTAGTTAAGTCTACCGGTGGGAACTTATTCGGTTTCCCTGTTCTGACCAGTTTTGTATTTTGGCCATAACTTCCTCATTTCTTATCCGAGGTGGGTGATTCAAGTGGCCAATTAAAATATATCAAGGAGAACAAAACTTAAAGAAAGCATCGCCAAAATTCTGATTCTAAGTGTCCCCAAAAATACACTCGAAGTAGGAATGCATGCCTGCAAACCAAACTCTGGTTTTGATGTTGAACATAGAAGTCGGGTTGTTTGGACGTAACTTGAGTTCAGTGCTCGAATTAGTTGAATTGAAAATTTAAGATAGAACCCTTAGAACCTTAGATTCAATGAGTATAAGGACATAGTGTCAAAATATGAAGTCAAGACCCCGGAAAATGAGTAATACAAACGGTCCCTGGGTAAAATCGGTAAATGAGCTTGTTGGCATGGTATAACGAGTTTGGACGATCGATTGGATTGATTCCAATTCCTGGGTAACGTAGATTCATGAAGAATAAAAAATACATGATTAGGTGTGATTACATGAGAAAAAATAATCATACCTTTACGGTGTTACAGGTCACGATTTGTCGCGAGCGTATAATGTGGCTAATAATGCTCTACTATAAGATAGTAGTTATTGAACTCATATAATTGTAAAATTGCCTAAGACCAGTTATTGAATGACCACGGCACTCGATCGTGCCCGGCTGATAGTAACGGTACTCTCACGATTAGTCTGACGGTAGTGCGACGGCACTCTCTGACCAAAGCTCAAGACACTTAGCAATTTCTAAGACTCTCCGATTAGTGCTACTCAAGACTCCTCCGACCGTGCTTCAAGACACCAGTACTCTCTAAGACTCTCCGATTAGTGCGACTAAGACTCTCCGATCTCACCAGACCTTCGTACTTATCAGGCTGTGTCCTACTCATTCAGACATCGGTCTAGGTAATTCAACAATTATAAGGATAAGACTCAATAAGAATAAAGAACCGAATATGGTAAAGATCCGAATGTACCCACTCGGTACCCCCAGATATGTTCCGTAGTACCTACGTACCAGATTCATGGCGTAGACCTACTGCACTTCAGATCCGATTAAGTTCCTCAGAGTACCTACGCGGTACCCCAGACCGTTTAAGTTCGTAGCACTCCACCGCAATCCTGCATTTGAAGAAACTCTATAACTCGCCGGAGGTCCGACAAGAGAGTCCAAGAGTACCCTACGGCACCCTGCATCGGCAAACAAGTATAAGTCTAGTAGTACCCAAGGGTACTCTCAGACAAGACAATAAGTATAAACTCCGTGAGTACCCATGGGTACTCCCCGCATCCGATAAGTCCCCAGATCCCGTATAAGTCCGGCAGCACTTACTTCTGCACTCCCGCATCCGATAAGTCCCGTATTTGTATAAGTCCCTGTAGTACCTACGGTACTCATGCATCCGAGTGCAGTCCTGTATCCGACTGTCCTGTGAGGTACCCGCGGTACTCCCGCCCGATAAGTCCCGATCCGATAAGTTCTCAGAGTACCTACGTGCTCTTGTATTTGATTAAGTTCTCGTAGTACCTACGTACTTTAGACAGAATAAGGCAAGTTCTATGAAGAATTATCCGTACTCCTGCATTTCCGTAGCATAAGTATAAGTCCAAAGGGTACTCACGAGTACCCGTGCATAATGAACTGGCTCAGAGTCCCTACGAGTACTTTCAGACCAAGAAATGTCTCCAGAAGACCTACTGCACGATCCAAAATACAAGTAATAAGTTATGTAATCCCAGTATAAGATCTCTAAGATAAGAATAAGTCCTGTATACAAGTATAAGCATAAGAAGACAAGCGACGTGTCTGGAATACAAGTATAAGTTCAGAAGACTGCATATATCAGAGAAACAAGCATAAGATGCGAAGTACCAAGATAAGTTTTGTAGTACCCACGGTACTTCATATAAGGACAAGTTCCGTAATACTGTGATAAGATCCAAATACTGCACAAACTCAGAGTACAAGTAAGATCCGTAAGACAGCGATAAACTCCGTAGTACCCCACGTACCCCGCACGCAGTATAGGTATACTGCTAACCTAGGACTTTGTTGATTATGACACAAATACGTTGGTATCGTGAGCAAACATTTGATCAAGTAGTACTACTGCACTCCCGCATAAGATTAAGTTCCAGAATCCAAGATAATGCTCCGTAATCTCCTGTGATATCTACTGCATTCCGAACAAGTAAACTCCATAGATAAGTATAAGTTCGTGAACTCCTACTGAGATATGAGATGTGATCTAAATATCAATACATGTTTAATTCTCCTCGCATAAGCAGGTTCCTGTAACCCTACTTCGAGATCGAAATAAGTATGAGCTTGAGATAATTATACGCATACATGAATAAGAACAATACAAGATAATGAAATCCGACAAGAATAAGATCCGACCGCTACGAGTATAAGATCCAATAAGGATAAGTCTACCATAAGTGTAATTCCCCCGAGTAAGTATAAGATTGTTATAAGTATAAGTTCGCACCGCTTATATGAATCAATAAGTATAACATGGATCCTATGGAGACATAAGCATTCTCGTTAAAAGTCACGAGGTACAAGTAGACACTATTTCATGACACAATGTGAACCCGACCAAATTCCGAGAAAATCATGAGTTATGAAAAGAGATGAATCTGATGCTCTGGCTATCAGATATGTCTAAGTTTGCTCAATATGATTCGACCTATTATATAATCGGATTATATGAATTCAAGGATGATTTTGATATCCGTTTCGTTATAAGTTTATCATGATTCAGCTTAAAATGCATGTGTGTCAATATAGTTATAAGATATGCTTCCTAATTAAGCGTAGGTTTAGTACCTGCTTTAATCCGTGTACAGGAGAAGACATCGCAGAACATCCGCATACAAATTTCTGCCAACACACTTGTAAGGTTCACTACATGTTAGGTTCCGCGCTCCGATTTGTAATCAGAAAAGTACAGCTTTGAATATGTAAAACTGACTCAATATATATGTCTATGATGTCATGGATTCTCAGAGGCTGATGCGGGCCAGCCCACAAAGCGCTTGGTTGGCTTTACAAAAAAAAAAAAATCGTAAAGAGTCCCAGCCTTCGAAGTTCGGCCCGAACTCTGTCGGACCGCTTAACGGTCGGGTCGAATCGGGTGACATTCAAATCCGCCTTTGCATATCGCGCGCTCAAATCCGCCTATACGGATCGATGTTAAAACTTCATCTTCATCACATTTGCTGAAGACAACATATCACCGATGTTCGTGACTCAGATTCTACATATCAGCGCTCGTGATTCTCATTAATATGGATCAGATGTTAAGACTTCATCTGCATCACATTTGTTACCACAACATATCAAACTTTCAAACTTCGTTTTCATCTTATCAGCGCTCGCACGCTTCATAGATCGATGTTCGCACTTCATCTCGCATCACATTTGCTAACACAATGCATTAGACGCTCGCTGCCTTTTCAGATATCAGCGCCGCACTTCGCCTTCATATGGATCGATGTTCCACTTCATCCGTGATCACGCTTTCTAGCAATAAACATATCGACGCTCGCATTCTCGTAGATTCTACATATCGTGCTCGAACTTCCCCTTCATAGATCGATGTTCAAACTTTTGCATCACATTTTCTGAAGATAAAAGATATTAGACGCTCAAACTTGCTGCATATCAAAGCGCTCGCATCGCCTTCATATGGATCGATGTTCAAACCTCATCCGCTCTTTACATTTGCTTGCACGCCAGATTAGACGCTCGGCCGCCTTCGCGATATCAGCTCGACTTCATTTCATATGGATCGATAGTTCGCACTTCATCCGTGATCACATTTTGCTAGCACAACGTATCAGATGTTCGCATTTCCGTCTCTCGTGATATCGACGGCTCAACTTCTCGGGCCTTCATATGAATCAAATGTTCGGGACTTCATCCAGACACATTCGCTAGCAAAACAGATCAAACGTTAAGACTTCGCTTCGTGAGATTGCGCGCTTAGGACTTCGCCTTCATATGGATTGATGTTCGCACTTCATCCGCATCAAATTCGCTGAAGACAAAGAAATCGTATTTATCAGACTTTATTTTCTCTCGTGATATCGTGCCGCTCGCATCGCTTCATATGGATCGATGTTCGACTTTATCTCAGGTCACAATCGCTAGCACAACAGATCAAACGTTTAGACTTCGTCTTCTACATATGAGGCTTTTAGACTTCACCATCATAGGGATCAGATGTTCAGCCTTCATCTGTATCACATTCGCTAGAAAAGAAGATCAAACGCGGACTTCGCTACATATCGCCGCTCAAATCCGCCATCATATGACTGATGTTCAGACTTCATCCGCACTACATTCGCTAGAACAATGATCGACATTTAGATTTCGCTTCATATGGATCGATATTCGTAATTTCATTTGCACCACATTCCGTAGTACGCCAGATCGATATCTGTAAATCGCTTTCGCATATCGCCTGTTCAAACTTCGCCTTCATATGGATCAAATGTTCAGACTTCATCTGCATCACATTCGCTACCACAACAGATCAGACGTTCAGACTTCGCAGATATCACGCTGCCTGCTTCGCCTTCGATGGATCGATGTCCGCATTTCCCTCATCTACATCACATTTGCTAGCACAACAGATCAAACAATCAGACTTCGTTTTCTGCATATCAGGCGTTCAGAATTCTCCTTTATATGTCTCAGATGTTCAGACTTCATTTGCATCACATTCTCTAACACTAAAGATTAGACGTTCAGACTTCCTTTTCTCGTATACCGTGCGCCTGCACTTCGCCTTCATATGGATTATTAGATACTAAACTCATCCGCATCACATTAGCTAGCACAATGATTAGATGTTCAACTGCCTTCGTGATATCAGCGCATGCACTTTGTCTTCATATGGATCAAATGTTTAGACTTCATCTTTATCACATTTTCTAGCACCGTAGTTAGACGTTCAGACTTCATCTTCATCAGATCAGACGTTCAGACATCTTCTTCTGCATATCAACCGTTCAGACTTCACCTTCATATTTACAAGATGTTCAGACTTCTTCTGTATCATATTTACTAGCACCGTAGTTAGACATTCAGACTTCATCTTCAACAGATCAGATGTTCAGACTTCGTCTTCTGCATACCGGGCATTCAGACTTTGTCTTTTGCATATCAGGCGTTCAGACTTCGCCTTCATATGGGTCCGATGTTCATACTTCATCTGCATCACATTTGCTAGCACAACAGATCAAACGTTGCGACTTCGTATTTTGCATATCGCATCCGTGACTTCGTTTCTTTATATGGATCTTACGTTCAACTTCATTTGCATCACATTTTGCTAACAAACATATCGTCGACACGCTCGACTTTGTCTTCTCGCAGATATCAGATGTTGGGACTTTCCTTCATATGCCGATTAGTGCCCAAATAGTGCCAAGCTGGAGCCCCGTTCATTGGGTGTGCTCACCACTTTTCCGTACTAATCAACTTAAATAACCTAATTGATACACTAAGGTCCCGCTTATACTACTAATCATATTTAGATATTTTTGTAGTTTTGCAAGCCAATTACACCTATTATCTGTAGTCAATTCAAATACAAAGAACCCGAGCGAACTCGGTTTCGTATGTACAACCAAAAGGCAATTAGAGCAAATACGTATGAGAGTGAGTATTGTAGATTTTGCAAAGGTTGCTAATTTTCGCAACTCAGAGAATTCCTGTGCTGCGAAATCTCGCAGCTCGCCCCTGTCACGTGTTGACCACTTTTTGACTTTTTTTTGTGGTTTTGTACCAAAATTTCCCTCAATGTAATTTTTTTGTTTCATACATTTTAATTCCCTTGACTCGAAAGTAGTATATAAGCCTCACTGGGCTCTGTAAAAATCAATCAATCCATCAATCAATAAAATCGCGCCCAAAGCTTTCAAATTTTCCCACGCTGACTTTCTCTCATTTTTCTCTCCCTTTCGCAAGATGCCACCCGCCAAACACCCTCGAGGATGACAACTCAAGGGATGCTTGGCTAAACCTCCTCATCTTTTGAACAAAGGGCCACTGGGTTAAAGTTTTTGAGGTAAAACACTGGCCCCTCCCCTGCCAACGTGTGCATTTATTATCATTTATGTTTCTTCATCTCACATTAGGCTCAATCCCCGTGATGCACTTCGAGTGGCTAGTATTCGTGCTTCAAGGCCTGCTGGATACTTACGGGCTAGATCCACCGATGCTCACTTAGTTGCCATTTATTTGCTCCTGCATGTTAGATCCAAGGGCCGCTTTAACTCGCTTCAAACATTAATGGTTAATAAATGTTTGTACTAGGAGAAAAACTTATGGTTCCTATTTTATAAGAAACATAGATCCTGCTCGGAAATGACTATAGGTCATCCTCCCCAACACGAGGAAAAGGACCCGAGGACATTACAGTTGCCTTAGAACCCTAAGTCTAGTGGCCCGAAACTTTAAGGATTTCTTTTACACTTTATTTCTCTATAGTTACGGTTTTTTAAGCCATCAACCTCACTGTTTTTACAAAACCCTAAATCCAAAGTGAAATTCACCATTTTGAATCACTGCAAATCATTTTGTACGAAGAAAACCCATCCCTGAGTTCGACCCTAGAGCCACTATACTGTAGTAGCTTTGCTACGGCAGTAGGAATCCTAGGATATAAATATTGTTGATTCCGGATCACCCTACTGAACCACGAATCATATGCATAATATGTTAAGACTTCATCTTAATCACATTTGCTAGCACATGATGAGACGCTCGCACTTCTCGCTTTTCAGATATCAAGTTAAGACTGGCCACATGGATTGATGTTCGCATCATCCTCGTGATCACATTTGCTAGTGCAGCAGATGAGACGTTCAGACTTCGTCTTCCGCATATCAGGCATTCAAACTTCGCCTTCATATGGATCAGATGTTCAGACTTCATCTGCATCACATTTTCTAGCACAACAGATGAGACGTTCAGACTTCGTTTTCTACATATCAAGCGTTCAGACTTCACCTTCAAATGGATCTAATGTTCAGACTTCATCTTCATCACATTTTCTAGCACAACTGATAAGACATTCAGACTTCGTCTTCTCCATATCATGCGTTCAAACTTTGCCTTCATAAAGATCAAATGTTCAGACTTCATCTGTATCGCCATTTGTTAGCACCAGAAAGCCAGACGTTCGACTCTCGGGATTCAAAAGATCATACGCTCATAATTCGCCTTTGCATATCAAGCCGCTGACTTCGCCTTCATATGGACTCGCCAGTTCGCACTTCATCTATGTCATGCACATTTACTAGCACCGTAGCTGTATATCACCATCTTCAAATGCATCGTGACGATCACACTGTCTTCTCAGATATCAAGCTGCCTAAACTTCATCTTCATATGGATATGATGTTTAAACTTCATTTGCGTCACATTTGCGAGCACAACAGATCAGACGTTCAGACTTCGTCTCTACATATCAGGCGTTCAGACTTCGCCTTCATATGGATCAGATGTTCAGACTTCACCTACATCACATTTGCTAGCACAATAGATCAGACGTTCAAACTTCGACTTTTGGATATCAGACTTTAAGACTTTGCCTTCATATGGATCAACTGCTCAGACTTCATCTGCATCACATTTGCTAGCACATAATCAGACATCCAGACTTTGTCTTCCTCGTGATATCGTCGCTCAAATCCGCCTTCATATGATTAGATGTTCGGGACTTCATCTCGCATCACATTCGCAATTTTAATGCATCGACGTCCAAAATTCATTTTCGTGATATCAGCATTTATATCATCTTCAGTAATGGGATTAGATAAACAGACTTCATCTCGCATCACATTCGCTAAGGCATCGATGTTCAGACTTTGTTTTCTACATGCTCCAAGCGACTTCGCTTCATATGAATCAGATGTTTAAGACTTCCATCTGTATCACATCTCGCTAGTACAAAGAATAAGACGCTAAGACTCGCTTTCATGATAGCGCTCG
Source organism: Tetrastigma voinierianum (assembly GCA_016808115.1). Lineage (NCBI taxonomy): Eukaryota > Viridiplantae > Streptophyta > Magnoliopsida > Vitales > Vitaceae > Tetrastigma > Tetrastigma voinierianum. The sequence goes on from JAEQBH010000591.1 coordinate 681,972, forward strand.
CACTTCGCCTTCATATGACTTGAGGTTCATACTTCATTTGCATACAACAAGATCGACGCCTCGTATCTTTATTTTCTGCCGTATCGTGAGTCCTCAAACATCGCCTTCATATGGATTCCGTATGTCCGTGACTTCATCCCGCATCACATTTGCTAACATAGTGATCGTATCGCCTGCATTCGTTCGCATATCTGGCGTTTAGACTTCGCCATCATAGGGATCAAATGTTCAGACTTCATCTGTATCACATTTTCTAGAAAAGCATATCAAACGTTCAGACTTCATTTTCATATCATGCTCAGTTTACTTATATCATATGGATCATATGTTCAGACTTCCATCCGCATCACATTCTTCGCAAGACAAATGTATCGTGACGCTCGTACTTCGCTCGTGATGTTAGCGCTCAAACTTCGCTCATATAGATCGATGTTCGCACTTCCATCCGTGATCACATTCCCAGCACAACAGACTGCACGCGCACTCGCTTTCACACGTGTTCAAACTCAGCTCATAATGGATCGACAGCCAAGACTTTGATTCCAGATCACACATTCAGCACAACATATCGACGCCTGTGACTTTGTTTCAGATATCTCAAGGCTCAAACTACTTCAAATGGATCGATAAGTCTGTGACTTCATCTCGCATCACATTCAGCCGCACGTTGTGATCGTGACGTCAGATTTCATTTTCAGATATCAGCTCGTAATTATCATATGGATCGATGTTCAAACTTCATCCGTGATTACATTTTCGGAAACACAATAGGTTAGTCAATCGACTTCATTTTCGCATATCAAAGCGCTCGTGACTTCGCCTTCATACTGCTGATCGAATGTCAGACTTCATCTGCATCACATTTGCTAGCACAACAGATTAGACGTTCAAACTTCGTCTTCTACATATCAAAAAGCGCTCCGACTTCGCCATATGATCAAACATCTCGCACTTCCATCCCGCATCACATCTTGCCAGCAATCGTAGTTAGAATTCCGCACTTCATCGGGCCAACGTGATCGTGCATATCCGACTTCGCCTTCATACATACTACCGCTCCCATTCTCGCCTTCATATGGACCAGATGTTCAGACTTCATCTGTATCACATTTACTAGCAATCGTAGCTTAGATCGCTCGCACTTCATCTTCAACAGATCCGACGCTACTCATTATCTCGCATATCGAGCTACCCGTACTTCCGTCTTCCGTATACATGCTAAGACTTCGCTCATATGGATCATATGTTCGCACTTCGCCTGCATCACATTTGCCAGCACAACATATCGTGACGCTTCCAAACTCGCCTTCTACATATCGTAGCGCTCATACTCGCTTCATAGCGGTCAAATGTTCAACCTTCATCCGCATCACATTTTCTAGCACAACATATCAAACCTTCTGACTTCGTCTTTTGCATATCAGGCGTTCAGACTTCGCCTTTATATGGATCGACAAGTTCGCACTTCGCGAGCATGTGACCGGGACAACAAACTTCATTTGCATCTACATTTGCCAGATAACAGACGTGACGCTCGTGACTTCGCCTTCTCGCATATTGCGCTGCTCAAACTTCCTTCATATGGATCAGATGTTCAGACTTTATCTTCATCACATTTGCTAGCAAAACAGATTAGACGTTCAAACTTTGTTTTCTCCATATCAGGCGTTCAGACTTCGCCTTCATATGGATCAGATGTTCAAACTTCATCTGCATCACATTTGCTAACACAACATATCAGACGTTCAGACTTCGTCTTCTGCATATTAGGCGTTCAAACTTTGACTTCATATGGATCAAATGTTCGCATTTCTTCAGACGCATTTTCTAGCACAATAGATTGGGATGCCTGTGACTTCGCTTTTATATCATGTGTTCAGACTAATTCTTCAGATGGATCAGACGCTCAGATCATCCGCATCACATCATAGCACAAACAGATGAGACGCTCGTGACTTTGTCTTCTCGTGATATCAGCGCTCAGACTTTGTCTTCGTGATATCAAGCGCTCAAACTTCCGTCTATATGGATCGCATGTTCAAACTTCCATCCGCATCACATTTTCTAGCACATCGTATGTGACGCTTAGACTTCGCTTACATATCGCGATTCGCACTTCGCTTCATGGATCTCGATGTTCACCATCTGATCGCATTTTCAAAGACAACGTGATCGACAAGCCAGACTTCACATCTCTATATCAGCGCTCGTACTTCGCCTCTATATAGATCAAATTCTTGCACTTCATTTGTATCACATTTGCTAGCAATCGTGAGTTAGATCGCTCAAACTTCGTGATTAAACAAATCGCATTCAGACTTCGCTCTTTCTTCATATCAAGCCGTTTCGTAGTTTGCCTCTGACATGACCGCCGTTCGTGCTCATCTTTATCACATTTACTGTAAATCAGAGTTAGATGTTCAAATTTCCATGTTCAAATCGACGTCGACTTCGCCTTTTGCATTATCGCATTCAAACTTCATCTCATTCGATCGCATGCTAAACTTCATCCTCGCCACATTTGCTAGCTCAACGTATCGACGCTCAAACGCCTTCTACATATCAAGTATCTCGCACTTCACCTTCACATGCGGATTAAATGTTCGCACTTCATCTCGCATCACATTCGGGTGAGCACTAAAGAAATCGGGATGTTCAAACCGCTTTACATGTCCCGTACTTCACCTTCATATTGATCTGATGTTCAGGCTTCATCTGCATCACTTTTGCTAGCACAACAGATCAGACTTTCAAACTCCGTCTTCGTATATCGCGCTCGCATTTCGGGCCATATGGATTAGATGTTCATACTCATTCCATCACATTCGCCGGCAATAAAACAGATCAAAGGTTCCACTTCGCTTTCAGATATCGCATGTACTTCACCTTCTTGGCGGATCGATTTTCAAACTTCATCCGCATCACATTCGCAGCACGTGCCAGATCGACGTCCTACTGCCGCATATCAAAGTGCTCAAACTTCATTCATATGATCGATGTTCTGACTTCTTCTACATTACATTCATACCACAAAAGATCCATCATCACCCTCAGATATTAGGCGCTCGTGACTTCATTCTTTATATGGATCGATGTTCGTACTTCATGTATCACTTTCACTAAGATACCGATCGTGACGCTCACACTTCTTTCTCAGATATCAGCGCTCAAACTACCATATGGATCGGGAGGTTCGTGATCATCTCGCATCACATTTGCTAAATATTTGCGATGAGACGCCCAACCGTTCTTCCATATCGCGCTAGACTTCTCCTTCATATGGATAAGATGTTCAGACTTCAGCTGCATCACATTCGCTAGCACAACAGATCAGACGTTCAGACTTCGTTTTCTACATATCAAGAGTTCAGACTTCGCCTTCATATGGATCAATGTTCAGACTTCATCTACATCACATTCGCTAACACAACAGATCAGACATTCAGACTTCGTTTTCTTCATATCAGGCGTTCAGCCTTCATATGGATCAGATGTTCAAACTTCATTTGCATCACATTCATAGTACTGAGATCGACTCTTCGACTTCGTTTCAGATGGGCAGCGCTCGCATTTCACCCTTCATATGGATCAAATGTTCGGACTTCATCTACATCACATTCGCTAAAGACAAAGATATCATACTTTCGCACTTATTTTTCTCGTGATATCAGCGCTCAAACTTCGCCTACATATGGATCAGATGTTTAAACTTCATTTGCATCACATTCGCAAGATCAGATCGACGCTCAAACTTCGCTGCGATATCGTGCATTCAAACTTCGCTTCATACGGATCATATTTTCAAAGCCATCCGCAGATTATATTTGTTTCGCACAATGCATCGACGCTCAAACTTCGCCTTTATATGGATCAGATGTTCAAACTTCATCTGTATCACCTTTACTAGCACCGTAGTTAGACTTTAGACTTCATCTTCTACATATCAGGCCTTAAGACTTCACCTTCACCTTCTACATCTTAAAGAAAGGTGTTTAAAGCCATTTCAGGTTTCCTCGCTTTCCAAAGCCGCATATCTCTAAAGGCCTTCACCATAGTTCAAATCCTCAAATTTCATCTTTATCGTAGATATCGCTACCATTATTCACACAAGTATCATCATTACCACTTTGATCACATGGCTCAGGACTTCCGCTAGCTCACGAAGTTTCTCCATGATGGTGTTGATCGCATATTGCACATGACCATTCTATCACCCACGGTCGATCGGGACATTTTTGTCGCTTCTGTGTTTTGATATAGGTTTCACCTTTCGGGAGGAGCTTCTTCGAGAAAACTTGACTCCACTGCCACTCACGCCTTCATGTTGTTTTCATTCTTTTGTTGTTTGATTTTTATGTTTTAGAACTCATTTTAGCCGCTGAGTTTAAGAGAGTTAGTGTTCTTTTGTGTGGATACTCTCGGGTATCTCTTTATTCGATAGAGTTCATCTCATTTCACTCATTTTTCACACTTTCACTGAATTCCATTGTTCACATTCATTACACTCATGAACTCTATCGAAGATGGACATATTTGTAGACCCCAAAATTTGTTCACATATTATTTTTATTATTATTATTAAATTTTACTTTTGATTATGTTTTTTTTATTATTATCACTATTTCTTATTTTATTTTATTTTATCTTATTTTTTATTTTTTCAAACCCCCCCTCCCCATTCCCCTACTCCCTATTTCTTTCTCCACTAACTTTTCTCTCTCCCCAACCCACTGGGGGCTCTTTCTCTTTCCTTCCTCATCTCTTCTTCCTCTCCTTCCTTCCTCTCTTATTTTCTTCCACCCTAGTTTCCTCCCTTTTTTTTATTTTTTTTTTTATTTTCTCTTCTTTTCTTTTTTTCTTCTCATTTTAGTTAAGACCCACTACACATTTTCTTTAGTATAAAATTCACACATGTATGTATTTATGGGATTTTATTTTTCTTTTATGAGATATTATGAGATTTATGTGTGGATATGAAAAATTGTTATTGGTGAAATTTATGTGAAAATTTGTTGTTGGTAAAACTTATATAATTAGCTTGAATCTTGCATTTTTATGTTACTTTATTGTATTTAGATTTATTTTGGGTTATTTATGTGTAATTATATTTTTGTGTGTTAATAGCTAACTTGAAAAATTTTGCATAGACTTTAAGTTGTCAAATATTAAATTAGAAGTTTTTTCAGATATGGTTTAGATTTTAATATGTGAAATTAGTCTTGAATAATAGAAAGTTAAATTTTATAATATTTGAATTTAACCTAAGTTGTCACTTTAGGAATTGTTAATTGACATAATTTTTATTTAATTTAGTGTGATTGAATGTTACAATTTTATTTTGAATTAGGGTTAAATTATTAAGCCCATCAAATTAGGTTCAACCTATTAGTTCAAGCTCATTAGTCTAGACCCAACATAATTAGGCTCAACCCATTAGTTTTGGCCCAACATAATTAGGTCAAACCCATTAGTTTAAACTCATTAGTCTAGGCCCAACATAATTAGGCTCAACCCATTGGCCAGTTCCTCATTAGTCTAAGCCTCATCAAATTAAAATAACCCACGCTTTGCCCTCATACTGTGTCCAACCTATTAGCTTTAGTTTCATACTGAAAGCCAACTCCATACTTAAGCTAATTACTAGCCCACTAAATTGTGATAACCCATTTGTTTAAACCCATCAGTTTAGGTCCAACTCATTAGTTTAAACCCATTAGTCTATGCCCATCAAATTAGGCTCAATCCATTAGTTTAATCCCATCAAATTAGACACAACCTATTAGTTCAAACTCATTAGTTTAAGCCCAACATACTTAGGCCCAATCTATTACAACTCATTTACTTAGACCCAACTCATTAGGTTTAACCCATCTAAGCCCAACCCCTTAGGTTAGTTTACCGACCCTTTAGGTCATTCAACAAAGCCTTTGGCCAAGTATTCTGATCGACTCTTTGAAATTCTCACAAATTTTTCACCCTAATTTATTAAATTTCATTTTCTAAAATTCATTTTTTCAATTTAATCTTAAAAATTCAAGTCTTCCCAAAATATCAAATACTAAATTTTTATTTCTCATTTTTTTAAATTTAAATATCCAATTTTCAAAATTTTAAATTCACATTTTCTCATCTTCTAAAATTTAATTTTTCAACTCTAAAATTCAATTTCCTTAATTTTCAATTTCGTTTTTTTCCCTGTTTTCTTTTTTTTTTTTTCAATTTACAAAATTCTCAATTTCAAAAATTTAAGTGTCTTGATCTAAAAATACGAAGTCTCATAATTTCCAATTTCAAATTTTAAAGTTTTCACCCCCACCCATACTTAATTAACCCAAAATTCAAAGCCTATAGTTTAAAAAAATTCAAATATCTCATAATTTCTAAATTCCAAATCTCAAATTTATAAAATTCAGTTCTTAATTTAAAAATTCAATTTCCAAAATCCCAATTCAAAATTCCCAAATCCTCAAATTCATTTCAAAATTCTCACTTCCAAAATTAAACTTTCAATTTTCAAAACTTCTATTTTAAATCATTCAAAATTTCAACACATGATTAATTCTATGGGCCTTATAAAATGGACCTTGTGTGAAGTTAATTATTATAATTATTATAAATTCGGCCAGTTCTTAACATCCCTTACGATCATCAAATAATTCAATTTCTGATCTATAACCTTTTTTTTTTAATGTGAATATTCTATATTGTTGCGTCGAACTAACATCATTTTTTAATAGCGCTCTAGATTCACCGTCAAGGTACACATTTATTCTCTTTAATTTTGCTCTTTATGTGTCATCAGCATGATTTATCGATATTTGCAATCAATTTATTGATTGTCATAATTCTAAACTGCTTACAGAGTAATCGCTTTTTATACGGCTTGCAGGAGTGCTACTAGCCAATACCGTACTTTCTCGGAGCAGGTAACATGACCTTCGAATTCGGATTTGGCTGTGGACGCGTCTTCCTAAATATGCAGTCACACTAAAAGCGCTATTTCTTATTTGCTTTCCCTTTAAAAAAATAACTAAAATAGTTATGATCTAAACCATTTTATTTAAAAATGGTTTTTTCAAAGAAATAAAATAAAAAGTCGAGCCACGCATCGAGCAGTGAACGCATGATAAAAAGGTGGGTATCTAATACCAATATAACCCCTTTCGATGATGTGTTGAATTGTGAAGCTTAAATCAGTTTTGTTGTGCTATTCGGTCAATTCCTAAGGATGGAAAAGCTTTGTTTGGAACTCAGATAGTAGAGGGAAAAAATTGGAAAGAAAGAAAATTTTTAGAAAAATAAAAAGTAAGTTTATCATTAATAAATTAATTCTATATTTATTCAAACTCATTTTATTTGTTTTTTTTTCTATTATATAAGGACTATGAAATTTAAAAATATGTAAAATTTTAATGAATTTTGGTTATATTTATTTTCTTTTATATTTTCCATAGTGAAACCAAACATAAGAAAAATATTTTTTTTAGTATTTTTTCCTTTCTCTAGTACTTTTTTATTTCAAATGGAGCTTAAAGTTTTTTTTTTATATGGTGATTGACAAGTTTACCCCTATCCTATATTTAAACATTTTTTATTTTAATATTTCATTTTATTGAGAGTGTAATTGCCAAACCACATTAAAATCTTGTGTTCTTTTATTTTTCTCTTGATATGTATGATTTGTTTAACATTTTATTGTTCATATCAGTGTTTTTTAATTCAAAAGTACATGTGCATTTGGTTTCTTTTGAAAAAAATCGTTTCGAAAAAGTGTATAAATCATAGAGAAAAAAATTGGGAAACAATATTTTCTTTTAATAATAAATAACATGCCTAAATGCTAATTTTATTTATTTTAAGTTTTCTGGTCTAACTTTTTATTTTTATTTTTAATATGAATACTAAATAATAGATAGAAAATCTGGTGGCCACCAATTTACTAGAAGACTCAGATACCCCCAACACTAAGGTCCAATTTGACAGTGTTTCCAGACCTAAAAACACTTAAAAGTGTTTTTAGTATAAAAAATGCATTTTGATAAAAAGCTATTTTGAAAGTTCAAAAAACAATTGGAGTGTTTTTTAGAAGCACATGGGAGGTGTTTTTTTAGGGAAAGGAGGTGCTTTTTTAAAAAAAAAAAAACACTTTAATTGGATATTCCTAAAATATCTGTTTGTTCTTAAATGTCTATTTATTTTTCCTTAAAACATCTATTTATTTTATTTAAAAAATCTGGATAATATTATATACTTTTAAAAATTCAAATAATTCAAATCTTTTTGTAAATATTTAAAAAAATTATAATCATAAAAAAATATTTTACAAAAATAATTATTTTAAGTTTTTATTAAATCAAAGTTTTGCATACGATTTTATTAATTAATTCAAATCTTTTTGTAAATATTTTTTATAATCAAATGAATAATTATTTTAGGCTTTTTTGTTAATACAAAATGTTTATGTATGTTTATTCATTAGGTCAAATATTTTTATAAATATTTTTTATAATTGTAAAAATAATTATTTTAGGTTTTATTAATATAAATATTTATATATATTTATTCATTAATTCACTTATTTTCGTAAATATTTTTAAATATTTTATAATCATAAAAATACTTGATTTAGGTTTTATTATATAAATTTTTATATGTATTTATATACTTTTGTAATGAAAAATTTTATTTATTATGATATCCTATTTTTCTAATTAAATTATAAATGTCCTTTTTAGTAATTTTAATAATATAAAAGTGTTTTTATACGAATGTGACATGTTACAAAAAACTTTTATATAATCATTTTTTCAAATTCCTATAAAAACATTTATGATAGAAACGTCACATGAAAAGTAAGGTTTCTGTTGTAGAAATTTCCATGCTATGAGGTCAAACTAGTCCAAACTCACTACCAAGTAAAATGAGAGCCTAAGAGTTTGGTGGGCCAAGTTCGCCCACTCCATTTAGCCTTATTGGCCCAATTGGTTTCAAAACAAATATTGTTCATGTTTCTTATTTTTAAACATAAAATAAAAATAAAAATAAAAAAACTTACATAAATAAAAATTTTTAAATAATTATCATAAAGAAATAAGGGTTATATATATATATATATATATATATATATATATATATATATATAGTGGCGAACCTTGAAATTTAGTTCAAGAGGGGCATATAAGATTTTATTGATTCAAGATGAGCATAATTAAAAGTGAGGGTTCGAATCCAATCGTTACAAGTGAGAATTTTCTTGCAAAAAAGAAATTGAGGGGGGCATAGGGGCTAAGGCTAGGTCCGTCACTGTAATATATATATCTTAACATAAAGTTTTTTTGATATCATATATGTATTATGAAAGAAACTTAATTATCATTGAGAGAGTTGAGTGTATTAATATACCAATACAAGGGCAAAAAGGTAAAAGTATTTAGACAATAAAAGTAATCCTAAATATACTCTAATATAATAAAAGGAACCCTAAATATACTTTAATATGCTCCCTCAAGATGGTGTGCCAGAGACAACACCAATCTTGTTACATAGGGAAATGAGGTGAGGCGCAAGAAGGGATTCAGCGAGGGCATCAACAAGTCGGTCACCACTAGAGATACGAAAGCAAATACAAATTTCAAACGACTGAACCAGGTCACGAACAAAGTGACAATCAATTGCAAGGTGTTTCATGCAAGAATGGAAAACAGGATTAGCAGATAGATAAGTGGCACCAAGGTTGTTCGAGAACATAGTAGACGGGTACTACATTGGGACAAGAAGCTCCAACAGCAGCAACTTCACCCATTGCGGTTCGATAGTAGCAGTAGCAATGGCACGATACTGGGCCTTAGTGGAAGATCGAGCAATAGTATGTTGCTTCGTAGAACTCCAAGAGATTGGATTAGCACCAAGAAAAATGAGAAAAGAACCTATAGAGGTACGATCATCTAGGTTACTAGCTCACCCCCACATTGAAAACAAAACCATGCAATGTCTAAGGAGCTGTAACACCGAACATACCCTGGCCGTTCGACATGCTTGTGCAGATTTCAGGAAGATAAATCACCGCTTCTAAGAGTTAAATGCCAAAAACGGGAACGAGACCCCGAAATTTACAACACTTAAGGACAAAATAGTAATTTGTCCAAAAAGGGGCCAAAAAGACATGGATTAAGAAGACTATGGGCCAAAGAAGAAATAAAAGGAATTTTGTGGGATTCCTAGAAGGATGGAGGACCTTTTTGCAAATAAAGACAATTTAACCCAAAAATGGGTTTTATTTAGCACAAACATGGTCTGAACAAACATGGAGGATTTAAGACCAAATTGGTCTCCAAAAAGAGGGAGAACCGGATGGGAGGAGAGAAGAGAAGAGGAGAGCCAAGCCAAAAAGGTATGGATACATGATTTTTGTATGGAAATTATGGCTTCTAGCATGATTTTGGTACAAGAATTACGGAGTACGGATTGCTAGTGGTTCATCGAACATTAATTTGATTCCCATCTCGGTTTTGCTAGTCAAACATTCTAATCCATAGATTTATGAAGCTCGTTGAAAAGCCCTAGTTGATAATGAGTGGAGTGGAATCCTTCACAATTCCAAGGATTTGCAGAATTGGGTGACTGGTATGAATCCTAGGATTCTTTTGCAAAATTAAAAGTGTTTCGGAGTTCTTGTGAGGGATTCCATGTTAGTTTTTACTTAAGGATGTATTGTATGATATATGGATGAAAGTGCATGAAAAAAAAAGGAGAAAATAATACATTTTAGGGCATTTCGGTGACTTCAGATCGTACACTTTGAAAGTGTACCGGTACACTTTCGGTTCTGGTCGTTTTTGGCCAAAGTGTACCGGTACACTTTAGAGGTGTAAATTTATTACCCTATTCCAGATTTAATTTCGACTGGGCCAGATTTCTACTAAGGCAACTTCCTCATTTCTATCCGATTTGAGTGATTCAAGTGTCCAATTAAAATAGACTTCAAGGAAAACCATCCATATAGAAATAGATATCGTCAAATTCTGACTCTAAGTGGTCGAAAAATCCATCAAAGTGAGCGGCGCGCAAGCTAATTCCGCATCAGTCTTGGAACATGGAGAAGTCCCAAGTTGTTTTTGACGTAACTTGAGTTCCTAGCAATTCGAATTGGTGATTCAGTTGAATAGAACCCTGAAGTGAATCTTTAAGTTTGGGGAGTAATAAAGATCCAGTGCGTCAAATATCGAGACAAGGCACTGGAAAATAAATATTTCAAAATGTTCCTCGATAAAACTCCAGAACCGACTAGTTGGCATGAAAATGCCATAACTCGAGCTCGACGATCCATTGGATTGATTCCACTCCCGGGTAAAGTAGACCTAGAAGAATAAAGAATACATGAACAAGGTGTGATTACATGCTCATCATACCTTACCAAAGATATCGGAATACGCATCTGTCATGAATGATAATGGCAATAATGTCCATTATAAGATAAGAAGTTACCGAACTCATATAATTGTAAAACCACCTAAGACCGCTATTTAATGACACAAAGACTTGTCCCGATCAGTACTGCACTCATGTTAGTGCTTCCTCGCACTCATTCCGACTAGTACTTCCTGCAGATTCTCGACAAGGCTCCCAAGATTCGACAAGGTCTCTAAGACTCCCGATTAGTACTTCTGCGATTCGACAAGGTTCCCAAGACTCGATTAGTACTCGCACTTCGATTAGTGCCACGGCACTCCTATTCCCGATTATGCCACGGCACTCGTCCCAAGGCGCTAAGGCACTCCGTCCCGACTAATGCTACTAAGACTCAAGATCAGATAGCATCTTCGTACTTATCAGGTCGCGGTCCCACTATCCTCAGACATCGGTCTAGGAAGTCAAACAATTATAAGGATAAGACTCGAATAGAGAATAAGAACAAGATCCGAATGTACCACAGATTGCTCCGTAGTACCCAGCCGTACTTCGCTCTATTACCTCAGAAGACCTACGTACTCCCCGTATCCGAAAATGTTCTCAGAGTACCTACGTACCCTCAGATGACTAAGTTCACTGCCTCTCGATGAAGTTATGAAAAACGCGGGTACTCCCGTCTCGATTGAACTCCCCGATCCGATAAGTCCGTAGGTACCCAAGGGTACCCAGATTCAATAAGTCCCCGTAGCACTACGTACTATGTATCTCAATAAGTCCCGTAGTACCTAAGGGTAATTTCAGGACTGGATATTCGTGAGTACCTACGCACTCAGATTTGATTAAGTTCTCAGAGTACCCCACGGGTACTCCTTCAGATTCGAATAAGTTATGTCCTAGATTAATAAGTTCACATGTATTTGATTAAGTCTCCTTCAGAGTATCTTAATGGTACTCAGATTGATTAAGTTCTGCTTTCGTTTCTCTCGATTAAGTTCAGAGCATCACGGTACTCTCATATTTCATCGTTCGTAGCACTCAGGGTACTCTCAGATCCGATTAAACATCAGTACTCCACTAAAATTCAGACAGTAAAACAAGATAAGTCCAAAGAGTACCCACGTACTCGTGACGGTGAAACAAGTATAAGTCCAAAGAGTACCTACAAGTACTCCCGTATTGGTAAAACAAGTATAAGTCCAAGAGGTACCTAAGGGTACTCTCAGATCCGTGAAATAAGTATATGCATATGTTCGACTCCTCGCACTGCCTCGACTAATGTCCATACCGATATGTATCTCATTACGTCCGATCTCGACCTCTCGTATGTGATAATGATTATGATTAGATCTCTAAGACAAGTATAAGTTCTATATCACATGTACAGATCCGAATACATGTATAAGTTCCCAGAATACACGTATAAGATCCGAAACCAAGATGTGCTTCAAATACCAAGATAAGTCTCAGAAGACCGTGGATATACTTCACAGGGCATAAGATACGGTACCGTATAAGTTTTGTAGTACTTACAAGTACTCTCCAGATAAGGATAAGTTCAAGAATACCGCACACGCCTTTCAGACCGATACCTACCGCACCTCCGAACTAGTGTAAACTCCGTAGTATAAGTATAAGTTCTCAGAATCTTAAGGAGTCCCGATCGAAATAAGTCTGTTATAAGTATATGTTCTGTAACTCCTACGGGAGTCCCAATTGAAAATAAGTATGTTATAAGTATAAGTCCTGTATAAGAATAAGCTCAACTCTGGAGTCCCGACAAACATAAGCCCTGCTATGGTTTAAGTACTTGTATGCTTCCATGATAGGGAATGCATGAAATTTCGATATCTCAAGTATGCATATATTAATTTATTATAATTGTATATGTACGTGTAATCTCGTATAAGAGAGATATGTTTCCATTGGGCTGTGAAAAGCTTAGCACTAAGCTTAATCCGTAGGTAATAGAGAAGACGCAGAAACATCCTATACAATCGCCAACACACTTGTAAGGGTTCACTACACTGGTTCCGCACTCGATTTGTAAATGTAAAAGTTCAGCTTTTGTATATGTAAATGGGACTCAGAACGATACGGCATTCGACTGTTATAAGATTTGAAGCATACCCACGTACCGCTTCTGGCTTAAAAAATCGTAAAGAGTCCCAAGATATGGTCCGTGTCCCTAACCTGCCTGATCCATTGAATAGGATCGAACCGATTCGGCGTGATGCAGTGTCCGCAAGAAGCCAAGCACTGGGCGCGATCTCGTACATTAAGATAACAGGTGCGTATGTTTGACTACTCCCCAATGGTGTTCGGATGGCGTGTGCATGAACTAGGAGAGTTTATTCACGACAAAGGAAATATCCGGCCAAGTCATTCGAAGATGTTGGAGGCCACCGATCAATTGGACGCAGACATGGAATCATCAAGTGTATGACTTACTCATTAGTAGTCGTGGAAGTACCATTAAAGAAGAAGTGTGGAGACATGTTTAGAGTCGAGCATGTTATGTTTGCTCAGAAGATCAATGACATACTTTTTCTAAGATAGGAGAAGGCCTGAGGAGGTAGCCAGAACCTCAACTCCACAGAAGTAAGATAATGGCCCAAGATCCTTGGTAGAGAATGAAGAGTCAAGTTTCTGAATAATAGTGTCAACAAGTGAGGGGTCACTACCTGTAATAATCATATTATCAATATAGACCAGTAAGTAGATAAGTGCAATGTCGCGGGAATAGACAAAGTGAGACGCATCTGGACGGGATGTAACAAAGCCAAGAGAGAACAAGAAAGTGTGTAGCTCTTGATACCAAGCTCAAGGAGCTTGTTTGAGCCCATAGATAGCCTTGTGTAAACGACAGACATGATGTGGATACTTAGCGTTGCGCATACCCCGTGGCTGCACCATATAAACCTCCTTGATAAGATGCCCTTTGAGACAGGTGTTATTAACATCAAGTTGGTGAAGGCCCCAATGGCGATGGAGTATAATGTTGAATACAGTACGAACGGTGATAGGATTGATCGCGGGAGTGAAAGTCTCGTGAAAATCAATACTCGGTTGTTGGTGAAAGCCTTTAGCAACAAGCCGAGCTTTATACCAAGCAATAGAGCTATCATGATTTTGTTTGATGCAAAAAACCATTGTTACCCACTATGTTCTACCCTAAGCTCAGGGGAATGAGGACCAAGTGTCGTTCCGAATGAGAGCATCATACTCGTACTGCATGGCTTGAACCCACTTCAAATCTTGGAGACCTTGGGCGGCAATGTAAGGTTCAAAGATAGGTGGAAAAATGGTGGTGAGGCCATATCTCAGGTTGGATTTGATGATGGCACTTTTAGATCAGGCTTGCATAGGATGATGGTTTAATGGGGAAGAGGGGATGGGTAAGGGGTCGAGAGTATACTAGGTGAGAAGGGGGAGGGTGACGTGCCCAATAGGCTAGTAGAGGGAGACGACTGATGGAAAGGTGTGGGTGAGGTCAAGCGGGGTGATTAGGAGTTACTCAGGAGGTATGTTGAGCTTGGTGATGTTGGAAGGTCGCCTGAGGTGAACGAGGAAGCAAGGAGAGCAAAGTTCGTGTCTATTACTAGTTCCACAAACTTGACATAACGGGACACATATTTTTTTTTTAGAGTTGGGTCAAAACAAAGGAAGACACTCTGAGTAAGGAAGTAGCCGAGAAAGACTCAGGGACTAGATTTTGGGTCGAGTTTATGGGAAAAGTAGGGACGCAACCAGGGAAAACATAAACAACCGAAGACACAGAGTTTGGATGGGTTAGGAACTGTGTGGAATAACTTTTCAAACGAGGAACCAGGAGAAAGACTGACTTTGGGCATTCGATTGACTAAATAAATAGTAGTAGCAAAAGCATAAAACCAGAAGATTAGAGGAATGGAGGCCTGATGCAGGAGAGTGAGACCCGTTTCGACAATATGCCGATGTCAAGGTTCAAAATACCCATTATGTTCAGGAGTCTGGGGAGGTATAGTGAGATAAGTTATACCATGGGTCTCAAGGAATGACCGAAGAGCTAGGAATTCACCCTCATTAACTATGCAAAGTGTTTTAATGGTGGTGGTGAAATAATTTTCAACAAGTTTCTTGAAAGCAACAAAGGTTGAATGAACATCTAATTTAAGACGTAATAGATAAAACCAGATACTTTTTGAAATGGTCAACAAAAATAACGTAGTAATAAAAACCATCAAAAGAGGAAACATATGAGGTCCACACATCAGAAAATATGACATAAAGTGGAGAGGAAGAGGTGATTCTTGATTTAGAAAAAGGTAACTTGTGGATTTTATTAATACTGTAGGAGCTACAAGTGAAGGAACATGAATGTTCTTCGCAAAAAGAAATACTTAAGACACTAAGAAATTTTCGAAAAATTGGCAAGGATAAATGACCGAGACAATTGTGCCACATAGAGATAGAGGCAAGGGAGGACCGAGTTAAGGATGACAAAGCTAGGGTTGAAGACTAAAGGGGGACTGACTTCGGCCAGTAATAGACACCGTCTCAACGCCGCCCGCTAACCAAGGTGACCCCCGTGTGACGATCTTACACCTGAAAGAAAGAGTCAAAGAATAGGACATTAATAGGGTTATGGGCACAAAGAGCCAAGACCGAATTAAGATTCTTAGACGTGGCAGGCACATGTAGGACATTAGAAAAAAAAAAGTTGTAGGGAGAGAGGTAAGGGAGAAGGAGCCAATGTTAGCAATCGATAAACCTCAGCCATCACCAATAATCACATTATCAAAGGCAGTGTACGACGCATGAAGGGCCGGGGCAGTAAGATATGTGGTCACATGGTGAGAGGCGCCCGAATCAACAACCCAATCCAAAGAGGTACCAGGAGTGGAGGGATGGACTACAGTATGGGCATAAGGTGCATTGAAGGTCAGACGCGAAGCACAGGTAAGAGTGGGCGGAAGAGAGATGAGTGCCGAGGTGGGTAGATAACTCCATTGGTGAGCAGAGTGCCCAATTATACCACAAAGCTGACAGCGCCTGAGGTAGCAACTATGCCCGAACTGTGATGATGGAGCCAAGTGCATGGAGATACGAGATGAGCATGTCCAAGATACTGACTATGCCTGATCTGGGTTGGTAAAGAAGGTCAGGAAAATTGTTGGAGGATATCAAGTGATGTCCAAGACTGTAGAGATAGGTTGCGATTGTGGTTGCCACAGTTGTTCGACTGACAATGGGATGAGGAACCAAGCTAAAGTAACCATAGCAGTCACTGAAATGGAGGCGGGCAGAGCCAGAAGAACCGAATGTCGAAGTTGGTGGGCCTCGTAATTTAGGAGGTGCTCAAACAATTCCTCGAATGTAATTGGAGTCTCCTGAACTTAGAGAGCATGAGATAAGTTCGAGTAGGCCAGGCCGAGTCCGTTCAAGACATGGACAAAGAGTTCATTAAAGTCAATGGGCACATTCAAGAGAGAAAGAGAGTCAATGTTATGTTTGACATCTTGCATGTATTCTGTGATGGTCCGAGTACCTTGTTAAGGACTAACAAGATTCTGACAATAAACTATGATCCATCCGTGGGAGGGAGAGGCATATGTCTTCTCAAGGGTGGTCCACGCAGCCTGAGATGTGGTGGAGGTAGAGAGAAATTGCACGAGCATGTGAGAGATAGATCCAATAATTGCATTAAGAAGCAATTGATCTTGTCAAAACCAAAAAGTATAATCCTGGTTTGGGGAGGGAGAAGCAGCATCGGGTAGAGTTATCATCTCCAGGGGACACAACTTTAAGTCATCGACGAACCCAAGTAAGTCGTATCCAAATAAGAGAGATGTGAATTATAGCCACCACACAGAGTAATTTGCGGATGTGAGTTTGAGCGATGTCTGAGCACTGACGTTGAGAACGACTAAGTTCTAAGATGAGTCAGTTTCGGTCAGGACCGTGGGGGTATGAGAGGGTACGATGGCAATGGTGGAAGAAGATATGTCGGCCATTGGGGAGAATAAGGGCTCACGAAGGAGGTGGATCATGAGCAGCGACGATGGCTAGGGTTTGTGGTTAAGCTTATGGCTCTGATACCATATTATGAAATATACTTAATTATTATTGAGAGAGTTAGGGTATATAAATATACTCATACAAGGGAAAAAAGGTAAAAACATTGAGACAATAAAAGGAATCTTAAAAATACTCTAATACAATAAAAGAAATCCTAAATACACTCTAATAATATGAACATAAAGTTTTTTTTTTTTTTGAGACAATATATAAACATAAAGTTAGTATTCTTTATCTAAGAATTCCTACACTTTGTCCACAAGCCTAACTCAGTTGATTAAAACATCAATGTTAAAATGGCTGGACATGAAAAGGGGAGGGGGTTTGAGTCTAGTGGAAGCAGTTTACTACATTGTTTTTAAAAGTTATGAGCTTTCAAAAAAAAAAAAATCTACACTTTATATAAAAATTGCTACTATTTTTCAGTTTTAAAAACCAAAAACATAGAAAGTACATCCATATATATTACAAATTTTTTTTTTCCATTTCTAAAATTCCCTGCTATATAATTGTTTTAAATTATTTAATAATTCAAAATTTCCATGATTGAATAGTAAACTGAAAATCCTAGGCATGTGTAACCGCAGCTAAAGAAAAATCATCTTATATTATATGGTTAGTAGGAAGTAGGAATACATTTTTCAATGATAGAAGGTTTAGCCCTTGAGACCCGGTTCAAGTTGTAAAGGGGTAGAATGGGTTTATAGGAAGAGAGTCCTACAATGATACAATACAACGTGAATAAAAGCCAAAAAGAAAAAAAAAAAAGAAAAAAAGTTTAACTTGGGCTTTTGGGTTATTGGACTTTGGAGAGGAAGGCCCAACAAAGGGATAGGGTACCGTAGTGGGTGGGGGATGATATTGTTGGATGACAGGTCAACATCCAGCATGGAAAGTGGAAGTGCCACGTGGGAAAATGATGTTGACGTGGGTCGCTTTAGTGGCTGCTGAGTCATGTACAAGTTTTGTGGACTCCTTTTTATGATGTATACACTTCCAATGGGTGTTCAGGACGGCCGTTGGGCCCCACCCAACATGATATTTTTCACATGAGAAATGTTTATATATATATATATATATATATATATATATATATATATGTTAATAAAATTCGACGATGTCGAACACGACACGAACCCAACACCTGCTTTTACGAAGTGGCTGAAGATAATCGTATTTCTTTGGCCATATCT
This sequence comes from Tetrastigma voinierianum, assembly GCA_016808115.1. Lineage (NCBI taxonomy): Eukaryota > Viridiplantae > Streptophyta > Magnoliopsida > Vitales > Vitaceae > Tetrastigma > Tetrastigma voinierianum. Next base: position 700,631 of record JAEQBH010000591.1, read on the forward strand.
GCGCTGACCCGCCTAACACGTTTAATAAATTGGCCATATTCACTGACTCAAGCTTAACACGACTGATCCAAATTACTCCATTTAATTATTATATTAATTAATTAACCTATTTAATAAAAGCTTATTCAAGTGTTAAACAATTATTAATTATAATTCCTATTAATTTAAATAATAAAATTAATAAACATGTTAAATTTAATAGGTTATTAGTGTTAACATGATGATTTATTAATTATAATTTTATTATTTTAAATAATCAAATTAAATGAAATATATTTAATGACCGCTGCACCTAATAATAATCTACGGCTATAGCGAATGTTGACACGTTTATTATTAGTGTCGGTTCGTCGCAGAACGCTGACACGATCCACATCACACTTGCATTTAACACGATCCATTAACACATCACACTATATATATATATATATATATATATATATATATATATATATATTATAGTCCAAAGTAATTTCAAATTTGAGCAAATGCTTTGGATCCAACTCTCTTAAAATTTTGTTAATTATAATGGTATATTAGTTATTCTGTTTTAAATTTTGAGAAAGATAACCTAATTTAATATTCTTATAAATATTTTATTTTATTTTAATTAATTTTATTATTAATATTATATAATTAGGTGGAGTTTGTTTTTTACTTAATAGTGGAAGCTAATAATTTTAGCTTTTTCTATTAAGTAAAAAACATCCTATTAATAATAATTATAAATATGAGTAAAGTGAATTTATCATTTATATTTTGAATTTAAATATATTATTTGATAGTAACATAATGTTTTTGGATGAATAGAAAAAAATAAATTTTTTTGCTTTTTCCCATTCAACCAAAAAACAAACACCACTTTAAAATCTATTGGTGGATAGTTTAGAAAAAATATTTGGAAATCAAAAATATTTTTTTACCAATTTGAATATTATACACTATATATAATTAATGAATCCTAATTTCAAAATGACTAAAAGCTCAAGTTGGCATAGGAAAGAGAGGGATCTAGATTCGAGTCCTAATAGATATATCTATTTATAAGAAAGAGAATACTATAACGTTGTAATTCCAAGTAAATAGATGTCAAATTTTATATGTAATATATAAATATATATATTAAACTTAAAAAATAAAATTCAATTGAAATTAATTTGAACATTTTGAGTTAGACATTAGAATTGGATGGAGTGTTCTTATGTAGGGCTAGGATTATATTGATTGAAAAGTTAACCATATCAAAACAAGTATTAACCTATGAAAAATTATTCAATTCATCATCTTTAGAGTAAATTTGGTAAGTGTGATTATGAACGAAAATGAATTTTGATTTATATATGCTCATGAATTTCCTATTATTGTTATGAAAAACAATCCAAACGTTTAAAAAGGCAAAATTAATTTCTTAATCTTGGGCAAATTTTGTGAGCCAAATAATGTTGAGAATATCAAATTATTTGTAAAGCTTGATTCTTTATACCTTGTATAGAAGATTATATAGATGGGCACATATCTTTGGGATTTCTATAGGCAAATTACTTAGGATCTGATTGGGGATCATACTTCTACTTATACCCTGTAATTCTAATATAAAATCTCCATTGTTCTTTTCTTCCATCTATTCTTTCATGGTATCAAAGCCAAACAAGGTTCTAGAAACCTTTACAATCAAAGCTTTGAAATTGTTCAAACAAATACCAACCAAAACCAAACCCTAGAAACCCAAATCAGTTCACAATTAGGTGCAGCCGCAACCCACCATCACCATCGTAACCTTCTCTGTCTTCATCACCTCGCCAATCCTACAACACCAATCCACGCTGTGACACCTCAAAACCCGGGGGTCCGTTGACCAACCATCAACCCGTGGAAATAACTGTGGGTATCGAGTAGTACGATACCATAACTTGGAGTCTCATATATCGAGATCCAATCACAAGTAAAAAGTGACCACACCGAGTCCACTTATCACATTTAGGTACAAACATACGTGATTATGTCATTAATATTCCAATGAGAATTTAATTACAATTCTTTTATATAAAAATACATGTTAGAATTAGTTTGTTCCAAACATCTTTACAAAAAGACTTTCATAAGCCACAATCCGACTTTCTTCATACTCGTGGTCCCAGATGAGAGCGCCTGACCCGCTGCTTCTCATTCGGCACTTGAAATGTTTTCCCATACAGCAATGCAGAAATACTCAATAGAGAATATTTCCTACGCATACTACTCCCACCTAAATAAGATACTTGTAATGGTTATGTTCCACATATTCACATCCACATTCCAAGTAAAACATATGTCATTTCTACTATGGAATCCTACAGGTCATGCCATGAATGAGATGAGACTCAATCATGTACCATGCCCCAAGTCCTTACCGACTTCCATCACACCCTAGTCTTTACCGACTCCTATCACGCCCGAGTCTTTATCAACTTCTATCACACAATGCAAAAGCCCATGCGTGATAAAACCCATCATTTATAGATTACATCCAATTATCATTTTACAAAACAAATTCATTTGCTTTCAAACCAAAATCTTTTTGGATGTTACGCCTCAATGATCATTTATATACAAAACTCATGTATCTCAGGGGAGAGCAAATTTTTCTGGTCCCACCGTAGTTTCGTGATGCCTTCCAACCGCGACTTTCACCGTAGGGGAGTGTCTAACCAATCCTGCCTTTCACCCGAGGGAAAATCTAGTCTTTCTTTCTATTACCCGACATAAGTTTTCTTTACCATTTCATGTAACCGTGCGACTTTGTTAGACTTCGTCCAACGATACGAAGCCCATCCAATCAATTACCAAACACAATGTTAATTTTCAACCATGCACTCACACTCATTCAATGTGATGTCCTCGTGTATATGTATATGCAATGTAATGCATCATTGCATGTCATATCATGGCACATGTATAATGAATTCTACATGTGAATTCTACATGTGCAACATAATCCATACCACTCACCGGGTGTCATGGATAATCACATCACCTGCATATGACTTCCATACATCATTTCATTCATGTCAATATATTATGTATGCATATATCAACATCAACATACAACATGTCATTCTATGTTCAAGCAATGACACACACACAATCAAGCCATGAAATGGCCATTTCCACATAGAAATTCATCACATGTCAATACATTAGAACCCACACAGTGACATCCAAACATGTCACTCCTTAGTCAAGGAATAACACTTTCAAACAAGTCATACAATGGCCCCGAAGCAAGTCAAAACAATCACAAACCGGACCACGAAACTGACCCCAAATAGGCCATAAACACAGGCCTCACACAGTCATAAGCTCACCTAAGCATAGCCTACCTTCGCCTAAGAGAGGCTTTGCTCGCCTAGACGACCAAAAACTCCTAAATTCTTGTCCTCGGGTTTGCCTAGGCGAACACTCCCTTACTTCCAGGGCAGTCCTCGCAGCAACACCTCCTTCAAGCAGCGGCGACACCTTTCTTCCTAGGGAAGTTTTTTGTCCTCTCCTAAGTGAAGCATAGTTCGCCTAGGCGAAGGACGCCTAACAGGAACTCGAACATTCTCCCATTTCTAGCTCAAAAATGGAAAGTAAACCAAGATAGTAATAATCTCACTGAAGACATTAATCAGAGAGTTCAACCAACAATCTCACATTCAATTCAGATCCCAAGAAGTCTCCGCACCCATGTGTACTGTCACTGCTGAGCTAATCTTTGTCTTTCTTGGCCAACCGAAACCGACCAACTGAGTCTGTAGATCGGGAGAGAGAATCGTGCTCCTTTTCTCTTCCTCTCTTCCTCTCTTCTTAGGCAAAACCAGAAAAAAATGGGATCTTTTCCTCGCCTTGCTCTAACTTAATCCTGTTACGGAAATACCACGCCTCGCTAATAATGTGATCTAACCTCCGCCTGGGTCCGTCTCTACCCCGAAACAATTTATTTCATCTCAGTTCAAGTCCACGTTATTTTCTATGAATTTAACTTAACTTATTTCCCAAAATCTCATTTTTGGGCTTTATCGTACACCTATCTTCCCAAAATTCGTGAAAATTCGACTATCTCGAAATTCAACGAAATTGCTTCAGAATTGTACTCATGAGATTTAATCCAACTAATGAGGCCCATTTTCATATCCAATATCTAGAAAATTTTCAAGTTTTCAACCTACACTATAACGATAAATTACTATTTTGCTCTTTTTCAGAAAATTTTGATTTTTCTCGGGTTTTACACACGCAACCGTCCCCTGCAACAACAATATTTTGTCCAAACTTAACCATATTTTGTTTGTCGTCACCCTAGCCATGGACACGAGATTCGTCCACCAAAGAAGTAGTAGGCCATCTCTGTGAAAGTACTTTCTTTGTAACACCAAATTACAGCTTTCCCTTTGTATTTCAGTAATCAATTCTTTCTGATTCCCTTGTACCGGCCATCCACCTCTACCTCTCCTACTAAGGTTTCCCGACTCTGCAAACAACTCCAACCAATCCTTTATTCATCCATCCCCCCGTAAGTTGTTAAAAGCTTTGCTTTTACTTTCTTGGTTTGCTTGTAAAAAAAGTCCAAGTCAATATTTCACGTTCATATTGAAACTTTCCAAATCCACCACCAGTCAATCAAACTAACCCTTTTTTTTTCTCTGCCCAAATCCAAAACCCTTTTTCACATTCACAACCGTTCTGTTTCAGACAGTAAACTCTAGCCCTTGCAACTTAATCGCAAGGCTGAGTTCAAATCTGTGACTGAAAATGAGTGAACAATCTTAATCCTCTAGTACCAAATCAGTTCCCATCCTTATTTAATCCGAAGGTGCCTTCAATGCTGGCATTCAATTGATGGAAACAAGTGATGATGTGTGGTCTCAGTTAATGGAGATGCATATTGCTGAACGAGAAAAACTCTCCTACATCATTAGCAAATCTGCTCCACCTAAAGAGTCAGATCAAATTTTGAAAAATGGTGTGTCGAAAATCAATAGGTAAAACGTTGGCTTCTGATGTCCATGTCTCTTGACATCATGAAGCGCTATCTTCATGTACCCATTGCCCGTGAAATTTGGAATGCTTTGTCCAAAGTATTTTATGATGGTAATGATGAAATGTAGATCTACTCTTTGTACCAAAAAGTCTTCTCATCCAAACAAGGCACCAAATCACTGTTGGTGTATTATGGGGGATTAACGTAAATATTTCAAGAACTTGATCATTGTGATAAAGAAGTCATGAATGATCCAAGTGACATTACATTATATCGAAAGTCCATTAAGCGAACCTGAGTACATATATTTCTTGTCAAATTGGATAAAAGTTTTGATCAACTTGGGCGAGAAATTTTACGTCGTGAGCCACTCCTAAGTCTAGAAAAGTGCTATTCCTTAGATTGACATGAGGACATTCGATCTACCACCTTGAATGAGGATATTGAGAACCATGAAGCTACTGCTGTGGTTTCTCGTCATCAACCCAGTCAAATGTCTCAAGACAGGCCTAAAGCCTCAAATCCAAAGAACTCCAATAATTCAAACAAACATAAATGTAGTCATTTCAATCAAATAGGACATTCTAAAAGTCATTGTTTTGAACTTATTGAATATCCAAATTGGTGAGACACAACTCAACATCGGAATTCCAAGCGACCTTCTACTATTGTAGGTGCTCAAACGAAGGAAAATGATGTCCCTCTAATGTCATAGACATTGTTAACCACTACAAATACTGGAGGTAAGGCTTTCAATACTTCTACACATGTTTTGAATAGTGCATGGATAATTGATTCTGGTGCAACTGATCATATGACGTTTGATGTTAGACAAGTCACAAATCTTAATCCATTCTTCCAACATTATGTCTCCACAACTAACAATAATACCGCCTCGGTTGTTGGGGGAGGGTCATCTCATCTCACTAATTCTTTACACCTTAATTCTGTATTAGTTGTTCCCTCTTTAGATTATAACCTTTTGTCAGTTTCTCAAATTACTACGACCTTATCATGTGTTGTTATATTTTGGCATGATCATTGTGTGTTTAAGGACATTCAAACTCAGAAAACGATTGATTATGGTATTAAGAAAGGGAAGCTATATTACTTGGACTTGGAGACAAAAACTACTAGCATATTGCAACAAGCTTTAGCAGTAGAGAGCATTGGGTCACCAAAGAAGATAGCTGAAATCTAGATTTTGCACCAACGATTAGGACATGCCTCGTTTGGTTATTTAAAAAGGTTGTTTCCAAGTTTGTTTTAGAATTTGGATATTTCTATTTTCAAATGCGATGTGTGTGAACTTGCAAAAATCCATCGTGCCTCATTTCATTTGAGTTTAAATAAAAGTCTTATTCCTTTTATGGTTATTCACTCTAATGTTTGGGGACCATCCAAAGTTCCCACATTGGGAGGGTCACATTGGTTTGTTACCTTTATCAATGACTGTACTCGAATGACTTGGTTGTGTTTGATGAAATCAAAATCAGAAGTTAACTTGTTGTTTCAAAAGTTTTACAACATCGTTCATACACAGTTCAATGCATGAATACAAGTGTTACGGAGTGACAATGGTGGGGAATACCATAGTTCTACACTTCAGTATTTTTTGGACTCTCATGGCTCAATCCATCAAACCAGTTGTCCAAACACACCTCAATAGAATGGTGTGGCTAAACGCAAAAACAGACACTTATTGGAATTTGTTCATGCTTCCCTTATCGATGCTCACATGCCCTCATGTTATTGGGGTGAAGCTCTTCTCTTTACAGCATACCTCATCAACTGTGTTCCATCCCACTCTATCAACTTCAAGACACCCTACCAAGCTCTTACTAAAGCTGGTGTTGCTCCATCAATTCCAAACCTACCACCTCATATCTTCAAGTATGTGGCCTATGTTCATCTCGTTAGACACCAACATAGTAAGTTAATGCCTCAAGTCGTGAGATGTGTTTTTTTTTTGTTATGATATTCATCAAAAAGGATATATGAGTTATCATCCCCCTACTAAACACATGTATATCATTATGGATGTTGTCTTTCATGAGGATACTATGTATTTCTCTAAGTCTAACTTTCATAGGGAGTATCTTGAGGAAATTCATACTCTTATCTACAATTGTAAGGAAGATGTTGTGGAAGTACATGATCAAAAAGTGGGTGATTTGGATCCTTGTAATCAAACATTGGGTGTAAGTGGTGATACCTTGGATCAAATAAACATAGAAGTGAATGAGTTGGAGCCTAGTGGATCAACATTGGATCGACATGAAAAGGAAAATGAGCATCGAAAAAGTCGTGATATGTCTAAAATTGAGCTTGAGCTTGAGCTTGACCCTCTCCTAGTTGATACACCAAACCAATCGTTGCTTGAGGATATTCATGTGTCATCCAGAAGACAGTTGCCAAATCGTCTCACCAGAGGTATTCCAAAAGCTACTTATGAACCTTAGTCAAGCCTAGTATTGTACATCCTAAATGCACCCTGGGCACTTTCGGACTCTGCTTAGCAGATTAGAAAGATAAATCGAATGCTTCGTAGTGAATGCGAAAAATCTGAGTTAAACCCGAAAATTCAGACAATACTCAAGGGCAAATATGTAATTTGCCAAAAAGGGGCATATAAGTTATAAGATGCAAAGGTTATGGGTTAAAATAGAATTATGCCTAACTTGATTTGCAAAAAGAAAGGAATTGAAGGACTAAAGTGAAATAATGGAAACTTAACCCAAAAAAATGGGTTTTTGGGAGCCAAACATGGCCTAAGGAGAGATGTGGGATTTAAGACCAAATTTGGTCTCCAAAGAGGGCAAAAACGGTGAAGGCCAAGAAAAATGGTACAAGAGTGAGAAACAGGCAAGAAGAGAAGAGAGTTAAGAAAGGGAGATCAAAAAGGTATGGAAACTAATCTTGTGTATGGAATTGTATGGATTCTATGATTTTTGGTATGGATATTACATGGAATTCTAAGAAATTTTATGAGTTCTAAACCTAGGGTTTAGTTAGGAATTGATCCTAACTCTAGGTTTGAATGAAATTGAGTTGAAAAACTCTAGTCAAGTTAAAATAAATATGGAATCCTCCCTTTCGAGGCCGGATTCATGGTTTAATTGAGTACTGAGTTAGGGTTTAGAACAAACCCTAACTAATCTTCATGTTTGGCTCATATGGGTTATGACCTATATTAGGATTTGTTTTGTGAGAATTCAAGGAAGATTTTTGAGGAAAGATGTAATGAAAGATGAATCAAAAAGAAAATTCTGGAGGATTTCAAGATGAATTTGGAGTGGTTTTGAAGTGTATATAGAGTATTGAGTTGATTTGGGTAGCAATATATGGAAAAAGGGAAGAAAAACCCACATTCTAGTACTGAGAAACCCGTACTAAGACAGTCGAGTCAGACTTACAGAAAGGCTGTTTATTTCTAATTCACTATTAGATGGTCATAACTTGCTTATTTCTGATCCCGATTGAGTGATTCAAGTTTTTGGTTAAATAGACTTCTGCGAGTAATCCAACATCCCGAAATAGGTATCTTCAAATTCGATTCTATGTGGCCCAAAATTTACTCAAAGTAGGCTATGTTCAAGCCAATTTATGGTTCAGCTTTTTGAACATAGCGAGTCCCTAAGAGCCTGGGACAGACTCAGTTTCTCAAGTTCGATTTAGGTGATTCCAGTTGAGGAGAACCCTAGCACCTTAGATTTAAAGGAGTACAAAGAACCGTGTCAAATATGGAATCAAGGCACTGAAATGAGTATTGCAAACTCCGTCCTCGGGTAAAATTCCAGAAATTGGACTAGTTTGGCATGAAAAATGTCAACTCGAAGCCACGATCCACCTGAATTGATTCCAATTAAGTAAAATAGGACTACAGAGGGACAAGAATACATGAATGATGTGTATCACATAAGCATCATACTGCATAAGTATATGAAATGTCATATGCAATAAATGAACAAGAAAAGTATTTCAAATGGCAATGGGGGAAGCGCGCCGCCGTTAGTAGCGGTGCGGGCGTAAGCGCACGTTGCCGCAAAATATAAGACGTTGTCATTAAAACATAATACGATATAAAATACGAAAACGAACTAAATATGAACATGAACATGAAAAGCAATATGTCATGAACATAGAATGTGACAGATAGTTATGAGTTCCGAAGACATATACAGAGATCACCGGGACCGAAAAATGAATGAGTGGACGCCCCACGGCGTTTCTGCACTCCCGCCGGTGCTACATCACTCCCGCTGCAAGGTGCACGCTCCGATCGTTGCTTCTAAGACTCCCGCTTGTGCTACAAGACTTCAAGATCAGATAGTATCTTCAGATACTTACTGCGGCCGCTATCCTACTTATTTATTATGATCATCCAGAAGTGTGTTGTTTGGCATGATAAGACTCGAATAAAAAATAAGAGTAAAGATCCGAACGCACTCTCAGATTCGTCTCCTCAGAGCACTCCACAGACTTCAGATCCGACAATCAGAAAGTACCTACGTACCTCTACACGCGAAATAAGTATAAGTTCCGTAGTGACCCACCCGCAATTTCGTGATCTGCAAAATAAGTATAAGCTCTTTATAATATAAGTATAAGTCCAAAGAGTACCTACTTCGTACCTCCGGTGCAAGTGTAACCCTAAATATGATTATGATATAAACCGATAACTGCTTTGTTTTGGATATGCTCAATCCAGATGAATCCAGATATGTATATGTCAGGATCCGATCTCAAGCATGGACTAATGTCCATATCCGAGCATGATCCCGCATAAGTCCGATCCTGACCAGAGGGTGATATGATTAAGTGATGTTCCAAATTTATAAGACCTACGTACTTTTGTACTGTATCAAGCTCCGTGATAAGATCCGAAAATAAGAATGTTCTCCGTAATACAAGATAAAGCTTCGTAAGACAAGTATAAGTCCCCAGAATACACGTATAAGATCAAATACAAGAATAAGTTCAAGAATAGGCAAGTATAAGTCTTAAGACCGTGATACAAGCCAGAAGATGCGATAAAGACACGGCACAAGATAAGTTTTGTAGTACTTACGGGTACTTCCGTATGCGATAAGTTCAAGAATACCAATATAATGCCTGCATTATCTCTCGTAGTACCTACAGTACTCTCCAAACATGTGTAATCTCCGTAGTATATAGTATAAGTCCTATGGTATAAATATAAGCTCTTATTGCATCTAAGGGTACCCTGCATGAGCATAAGTTCCGTGGAATCCCTACTGAGATCCGAGATAGGTATAAGTACGAGTATGTGGATAAGTATCACCGATTAAGATCAAGTATATATCCTTCGAGATCCGAATAATTATAAGTCTAAGACAAGTATCGCATAAGTCCCATATATATGTCCTTTCGAGTCCCAATAAGTATACGCCCGATACAAGCATAAGTAATGTGGTCCCACTGAGATCGGAATAAGAATAAGTCCGCATCCGTAAGATCCGAGTAAGTATAAGTTTGTTATAAGTATAAGTTCGCATCAGATACTAGATATGAAAAAGCATAGTTTGTTACAAGGATAATTATGTATGTAAATGTGTTATATGAATTCATGAAGATTCTGATAATTGATATTGTTATATGTTATTTGTGATTCAATATAAATGCATGTGTTTCTGTATAAACTATGTTTCCCACTAAGCGTAAAGCTTAGCACGGGTTTTTAATCCGTGTAGGTACAGGAGAAGACATCTCAAACTTCGTATACAAATGGGCTAACACACTAGTGGGTTCATCAACAGAGGTTCCACTCGATCAAGAAATGCAGCACGCTGACATAAATGGGACTCGCGATCAGATATATGATACTGTAAACACCACTACAATGGTAGTTTTGTTTTGGACTTTTGTATATGATATGTTGATATATTATAAGATTTGGATATACCAATGTCCGACAAGGTGCAAGAGTCCCAAGATATGTTCTCGCACTCGAACTTGGTTCGATCCACCAACCGGCCTGACGAACCCGGGCGTGACAAGTAAAGTAAGGTATCCTATGAACCATTACATGTGTACACATCACTTGTCACAAACAAATTAGTCACTTGTCAATCAATTATTTACTATATCTATACCTAACAGTGTGTAGGAAGCATTAGCTTATCTAAGATGGAAAACTGCAATGAACAAAGAAATGGCCTCCTTATGTATTAGAACCAAACTCGAGTCACGATCTTCCCACGTGAAAAACCACTGGTATAAATGGATTTTCACTGTGAAATACAAAGCTGATGAAACAATTAAACGTTTTAAGGCAAGATTGGTGGCAAAATGGTACACTCAAACCTATGGACTTGACTATACGAAGATATTTGCACATGTAAATGCCAAAACATACCCGAGTCTCATATCCTTAGCTGCAAACTTTGGAGAGCCCTGTATAACAATTTGATGTGAAGAACGCATTCCTACATGGTGAACTCTTTGAGGAAGTCTACATGGATCTCCCACTAGGATGCATGGTAACAAAAAGGTAAAAACATAAGGTTTGCAAATTGAAGAAGCCAATATATGAATTAAAACAGTCACCTAGAGCATGGTTTGGCCGATTCACTAAATCCATTACCACCTTTGGTTACAAACAGAGCAATTTAGATCACACATTATTTTTAAAGAGAAGAAATGGGAAAATTATTGCACTCATTATATATGTAGATGACATGATTGTCACTGGTAATGACTCAGACGAAATGAAAGCTCTGAAGGAGTATTTGTCCAAGGAGTTTGAAATGAAAGACTTAGGCTCCTTAAAATACTTTCTAGGAATTGAAAGTATCCCGATCAAGTAAGGGAATTTTCCTATCTCAAAGAAAGTATACCTTAGATATTCTTCATGAAACCGGTATGTTAGCTTGTCAACCACCGACATCTAAATAGAAGAAGGTCTCGTTATGTATCGAGATGTCAAAATTCGTGACGCGGGAAGATACCGTGAGACTCATCGGGAAGACTAATGTGACTTAGTAATAAGATCGGACTCCGCCACGCCCGAGGCATTGTTAGTCAATTCATGCACAATCCCCGATGAACAACATATGAATGCAGTCATATACATTCTAAGATATTTAAAATCTGCCTTAGGAAAGGGAATTATATTCTCTAAAAATACAAACACACAAAATATCGAGGTTTATACAAATGCTAACAGGGTTGGTGCAGTTGATGACATGCGATCAACTTCGAGATACTTTACCTTTGTAGGTGGGAACTTAGTTACATGGAGAAGCAAGAAACAAAACGTTGTTACAAGATCTGGTGCAGAAGCTAAGTATAAAGGAATGGCCTTAGGAATTTGTGAGGCATTATGGTTGAAATTTCTTTTACAGGACTTAGGCTATCCCTTGAATCAACCAATTCAACTATATTGTGACAACAAAGCAACATGTAATATAGCTCATAATCCAATTCAACACGATCATGCAAAACATGTTGAGGTAGATAGGTTTTTCATTAAGCAGAAACTGGATGAAATGATTGTGGAATTGCCCAAGATTCGATTAAAAGATCAATTAGCTTATATTCTTACCAAAGGGGTATCTAATCTATTGTTTTCTAAAGTTTTAGACAAGTTGGGAATGTGTGACATATATACACCAATTTGAGGGGGGTGTTGAGAATATCAACGTATTTGCAAAGTTTGATTCTTTATCCCTTGTATAGAAGATTATATAGATGGGCATATATATTTGGGATTTCTATAGGCATATTTCTTGGGATTTGATTGAGATCATACCTCTACTTATTCTTTGTAATTTGCTCGTTCATGAATAACAGAAAATCTCCATTGTTCTTTTATTCCATCTATTCTTTCAATAATCAATGAATTGAAAATCACAATAAAGAGGAACCACCTAAAAGCAAAACCCATGTCCATGATTGAATGAAGGATTCACATGCAAAACAAAAAAATAAAAATAAAATAAAATAAGAGTAGGAAAAAGAAGGGGAGGGGAGAAGTGGGGGGGGAAAAGTAGGGAATGAGAATGAAAATAAGAGAGAAGTGAGAAAACATTGGTGGTGGAAAAGAATGATGAGGGGAAGGATAGCTTTTACTAATTCCAATACACTCTAAAGCTTGAATGGTATTGATGTTTGCTCCTTTTGAAAAAGGGAAATGAGAAAGAATTTGAATGAAAGGCCCCACATTCACAAAACATTTATTTTTTGGAAATGCGTATATGATTACTAAAATATTGGCATCATCATCATTTTAATCACTAAGTTTTTAGCTTTCATGGGATTGGAGTCTCATATCACTACTTGTCCATTGCTCTCCACTCTATACTTATCCACAATCCAATCATCTTCCACATCATCCTCCTCCCCAATTTTTTCTTTCTTTTTTCATCCAAAAATTCTACTTGATGAGTTATTTTGTAGTTCTTGTACACGGTAAGTCCAAATATACAATCAAATTAGAAATTTCCATTTTATCTTTCCTTTTTATTTTTCATATTTGTGGATTTTTGTAATATTTCATCCTCACTACTCTATTAAATATGAACTCGTCTTAACTTAACAAACACATTTTAAAGCTTCTACAGAAATTTTTTGGCGACAACGATGCATTTATTAGATACATCACATGCGATTGTTTCATCCTATACGAGAGTATTTATATTGAGAGTCACATAATTTCATTGAATAAAAAATAACATATGTAATAACATATTATATTATATTATATTGGACTATATATATAATAAGAAAAGAGAGATTAAGAAAAAATTATTTTGTTGATGGACATGAAGAGGCATCCACCCTACGCCTCGACACAACGTCCTGGCGTAAATTTTTTAAAAAAATTATTTCTTAGCTAAGATGATTCGAATCTAATTATTGCACTCTACCTTTACTTAAATTTATAAATGCCAAATAATTGAGTCAAAACCTCTTATATTATTTAAATTTACCCCATTAATCATAAGCCCTGGTTCTGCCTCTTAATAGGAATATAAATAAAAATAGAAGTTGTTGTTGTGGTTGTGTGGTTAAATTTTATTTTGGTTTCCAAATTTTGGATTGATTTTGCTTCTACCCAAGTAGTTTCAAGCCATCTTATCACTTAATGGCCTCCAAATAAGTCAACTTATAAGATTCTAGTACCAAAACATGAAATCTATGAAAGAAGAATTTCTATTAATACATTATGTCAATACTAGTACCTTTTGTTGTACCTACTTAAGGCAACATCTTATGTTGATCTTTTTTTTCTTTTTTTTTTTATTGTGAAAGATGTTGATCTTTTATTAATGATTATACTATGTAGTCTCCAAATAATTGTTTCTTGAAAATAAAATTATATCCTTACAATTAGATAAAATATACATTTCTTTGTTTTCAAATGTAAAAATTAGGCTATTAAGACCTTATTCAAATTGTGAAATGGTGGGATGGGGTTACGGATAGTAAAGAGGAGTAAAAAAAAATGTTAACAATTGTGAATCATACATGATATTTTCAGATAATTATTCAATTTTTGTTGAATTTTTTTAAATATATAGTTTTTTTCACCTAACAATCATATTCCCATAATAATTCTTCACCCTTATTCGAAAGGGCCACAAAATTTTCTAACTTAACAAAATTGTTTGGAAATGAAAATTTGTTGAAGAAACTAAAATTAAAGTTTAAAAAAATTTAAATTTTTAATTTTTTTTTAAATTAATAAAAAAAAGTTCTAAATAATTTGATAATAAAAAAAAAAGACAAAACAAAAATCAAACCACACTTATCATGTCTATTTTAAGTTGTAAAGCGTTCATCGTTAAAACATATATAAGGGTATAAGGATTTGATTTCCCGCTAAATTTATTATTTTAAAACTATAATATATTAAAAAAATTTATTTCTATTACCTACGCAATCATGGAAAGGACGAATTTTGGTCCCATAAGAAAACAAATGTTATCAACACTATTATTTTGAATTTATTTCATAAATAACTAAAATAGAAAAACAAATGATATATAAATAAAAATAAAATAAGATGAAAAACAAAATTCGAAATTTTATTCCTTTATAGCCTATGGGGAGTCAAAAATTGTCCAAAATAGTAAATATCCGTAGTAGACAACACAAAATAAAGATAGAGAGGGAGTGGGGCCCACGGAACATTGTCCGACGCGGATACAGTGGGGCCGCAGCGGAATCAGCTCCTGACCAATCGCTTACTGACATCACACTCAGAAAGTCCTTTTAACGATTTTGTCCTCTTTGGCTGACCACCACTGGATTGACCCATGCACGCGCACGCTCGCTTTTCCACATTCCCTAATTTCGCCTTCCTTATTCCGGACATTTTCTGCTACACTCCCTTGTTTTCAGAGGGTGTTTTGGGCATTTCCACCGTCCGTTTGCCGAGCTTTGTTCCCGTGAAAACGACGCGTTTAGACTTTGGTGCCTCCACCATGACGCGCTCTTTCTCATCTCTTGCCTTACAAAAGGAAAATAATTCAATTATAATATAATTAATTTTACTGACTATAGAAAGTACTCGATAGAAACTGTTATTATTAATTACAATTTATTATTTGTTAATATCTATTTTCTGTAACTTTTTTCAATTAATTGATTTTTTAAAATTATTTGGTTTATCCGTATATAAACCTTTTTTTTTTAAATAATCTTATTAATTCAAATTAATAATACATCTATAGAAACTCAGATGTTAAAAGGCTAAAAAAAATTATAAATGATGAAATTATATCTAGATTAACAAAGATAATAAATCGGGATTCAAAACCTATAAATTTAATAATACTATAATATAATTTGATTTATTGTTTTGTTTCTGTTTGATCAAATATTCTAAATCTCACACACAAATAAAACAACAAAATAAGACTACAAAAAACAAAATATTGTATCAAGACAATGACACAAAACGCCACAACAAAAGTTATAACAAAAAGGCAAAATCATGAAAAACAAAATAAAATTAAGATCTATGTGGAATATCCATTTTGTTATAAAAGATAATGATAGAAATATGTGTAGAGTGGTGTTTTCAGAATAAAAATAATAAAAAAAATCACATATCCTTGTTTAAGGAATATGAGTAGCTAGAAAAGAAAATTGAGAACAAAAATTAATTTTTTATATTAGAAATTACATAAATATAAAATATTTAATTATTTGTAAATACCAAGTAAATTTCTATATATCTCGTTTTAAAAATTAAAAACATTCTATGGTTTAGAATATTAATACACATAAAATTTTAAATTTTCTTTACTTTCTAAATAAAATATTATTAAAATAACATATTTATAAATTTAAAATTGAAATCAAACAATTAAAATTGAAATTGAAATTAAAATTTAAGACAACTAAAAAATATTTTAAAATAACATATTTATAAATTTAAACACCCTCTCTTGCCCAAATATGTAAAGGGAAAACAAATATTCCAATTACAGAAAAAGAATTATAAGAATGACCTCTTGTTAAACTATATGGTCCGATATAATGTTAAATTACTAATTTTCCTAAAACTTTTAAGTTTATGGAATTTGAGTTGAATGAATATTAAGCCTCCTAACGATTAGTTTCACACTGTCATTGAGGTGTAGTTCAAGTGGTTAATGGGTGGTATGGGTTTATGGGAGAACTCAAGTTCAAATCCAAAAATCAAATACTATAAGGATGTAATGCAAAGTGATTAAAAGAAAAAAAAATACAAAAAGTAGGGATTAAGTATAATTTTTTAATGCTAAATATAATTTTTTTTAAAGTTTAATATTGAATAGTATTTAATAATATTGCGATAAGTAGCTTATTTTAATATTGCGAAATAGTAGACACAACTGCACGTTATTTTGTGCTTCGCCTGTCCCGCCCTTAAATTTTGACGGGGTTTTCATGCACTATAATCGGCACGTGATTCTAGCTTTTATTTTTCAAACTTATTCATGATATTATTCCCGTCCCGATTATATTTTAAAAATATTTGTTTGTTTTTTTATTTTATACTTTAATATAAATAATTATTATTATTATTATGTTTTTTAATTAATAATTTATAATATTTTTATTTTTACGAAATATACTAATTTTAATATAATAAAAAAAAACAAATATAAAAAAGTTAAAAAAAAAATTTAAAAAAAATCAAATATAAACGGAACGGGTTTGGGAATTTTCTCATCTTTGCCAACCTGCTCATCCCCCCGTTTAATTTTTTAAATATGACAAGTTTGGAAATTGAAAAAAATAAACGATCATTATTGAGCAATAGTAGAGTTTTTATCGCTTTCATGAAAGATGAATTTTTCTAAATAAAAAAAATCAAATATTTTCATTTTTTCTATTCAATACTTTTTTTTAGAAATTTTAGCAATAAGTAACGAAATTTTTTAAAAACAAACAGGTAAATGCTAAAAGTTATTTAGGGTTCAACAAAAAATCAAAAAATAAACAGCCCTTTAGTTTCAAACTTTAATTATTTCTTAAATAATTTAATAAAGGAGTCATGTTTGTATTTTGTAATTCTTATACCGCTGTTGAGTGTGCAATATTCAAGTTGATTATTATAATCTCAAGACAACACAACATATTCTCATCTCCGTGCGATATGAGATTTTGAGTTTTTTATTCTCTTAGCAGGATAATTAAAAATAAGAACACAATTATGATGTTTTTTAAAAAAATTTCTTATTCTCTAAATTTAATGTTTTCTATGTTTTTCTTGTTTTTTTTATTTTTTAAAATAAAAAACAATTTTCAAAAAACTAAATACAAGCCCTTATATTCCATTCTAATTAATTATAATTGTTTTTCTTTTAAAATGTATATTAATAGGAATGACCATGGGCTCCAGCACCCATGTTCTTATTTACTTAAATCATTTCTCATCCCTAACCCATTTTAAAAAATAAACGGGACAAGGCGGGTTGTGTGGGAATGGGAAACTCCCATACATGCCCCAGTTAATTTTAATTTTTAAAATTTTATTATAGTAAAATTTTATATATTATAAATAAATAAGATTATTATAATTTTATAATTCTATTTTATTGAAAAAATTTATTATTACTATATATATAAATAGATCTACTAGACAAATTGTCTAACCATTATATACAATGCTCATTGGAAATATTTATCCTCCTAGACCTTCGTTACTATATTTAAATATAAAATAAAAAAATATTTTAAAATTTTTAAATAGGCATAGGGCATAAAGTAGGGGGTCTCACAATTTACTACTTTAAAACTAAAAATATATTAAAAATAAATCATTTTTAAATATAATTGGGATGGGGTCATCATGTTTAACTCATGCGATGAAAAGTTTACCGTTTTAAAAATACGTGACATAGGGAAGGGAGAGATCCCAAATTTAAGTCTCAATGAGGATTGTTTACTATATTATAACTAAAGTGTTTAATCGTCAAAAAATCATGAATAAACAATACCCAAACCCCTTTTACTTACCAAAAACCCGATAGGAACCCAAAAGAACCAAATTCTGCTTTTTATTCTACATATTAATGATAAATCTAAGATCAAGCAAATGTGTTATGCTTATCATAAACTTGCAGTCATGGATGTAACTAAATCATAAGATATTTTGTGTTGAAACTTGATGGAAAAGCAAGTATTTAGAGCCTTTGTATGTTATTATCCAACACTATGTATGCACCTTAATATTTATGTGACATCATGACAATAATGAAAAACTTGTCAATACAATCCCCAAAAGTCCATGCCTTATGATTTTCCTCTAATTCAAAGCAATAAAATAATTATTGTAATGAACAAACATTTACAATACTATCTATTATTCTTTCATTATACTATGTAACCATTAATCTAACATACAAAAAGGATTAAAGTCTTAAATTTCGTAGATTAGCACCCATATAAATATATTTTATGTATAAATTTTATTTTTAAAAATAAATCGTTAAACATTCATATTTTAAAATATTTGTACATAAAATATCTCCAAAATATAAATCCATTCAATACAATAAATTCTAATGCTAATTGTTAACATTTGAAATCCAAAGTAAGGGCTTATTTAATTCATATTTTGAGAATCAAGTTTAAAAATAGTTTTTGAAAACATAAAACACTAATTTTGTGTTATTTAAAAACTATTATTATTATATGAATTTAATGTTTTCTATATTTTATATTTTTCAAAAAAAAAAAAAAAGGAAAAGAATCAAACATGTTATCCACATTTTCTTTAGATACTAAATTATACTTTATGTCCATCATTTTGGTTTTGGGTTATTGTTAGAAGACCATTAAAACAATTTTATTAAAATTTTAGAAAACTAACTTAAATTTATAGTTAATAGGTATTTCTATAAGAATTTTATATAGAATATTTCATCTATTCAAAATAATAAATATATGTGTGAAATTTTTTATAGAGAAAAAGTTTGAAATTAATAGAGTACTTATATTTTTATTTAAATATAATAAATTTATTTAAATTAAATAATTTTGGTAAGCTCAAATGGGTAACTTATAATAATCTACAATTGAAGGGATGATAACATTTTTGAAATCTTAGAAAGGGTTGGTGTAAATAAGTCAAATCTCAAGAGACTAATAAATTTAACTTTTTCAATATTATATACCAAAGAAAAAGAAAAGGAGATGCCCCCAACATTTTTGTAATAAAATATTCAATTTTTGTCCCATTTGCCAAATTTGACTGCTTTTTGCCATTCTTTCAAAAACACTATTTAGAGTAAATGCCCTTTTAAATTTTTTTTATATATTTTTATATTTTTACTTTTATTTATATATTTATTAAGTGGGAATAGCCACGTCATCCCCACACCTAGTTATCTCTCTTGTCCTAATGCTACAGACCTACGGTGGTCAAAAGGAATGGAATGGAATTCATCACAATGGTGGGTGGGCCATGTTGGCTGACGGTGATAGTGGCCCCATCCTTTACTTTTTTTACTTTTTGTTGGTGTAATAAATTATAATAGCTTAGCATCATTTGCACCCACCTCCTAGCCATATTTTTTATTTTTTTATTTTTTTTATTTTTTATTTTTAACCCCCAAACCTATTTCTGTTAATTAATTAGGATCAAAATCTTCAACTTTCTCTCTAGTTCAGGTTTTAAAACAATTCTTTAGAAGAGTTTTTGGAAATAAAGAGAAAACTATTTGGTATTTTTTAAATTGTTTTTATAATTTAAATTTAGTATTTAAGTGTTTTTCATATTTTTCAAAAAAAAAAAAGAAAGAAAAAGGAATTGAACCTGTTCTATATTTTTCTATTTCTTCTTGATTTTCAAAACAAAAAAACAAATTAAGAAATGGTAACCAAATACACCATTCATTACTCATCATCTACTAGGGTTTAAACATCCTTGGTCGTCTAGAAAAATAGTGAATTAATACTTAAATAATAAAAACCAATGATTTATTCAATTAATTTTATTTTTTAAATTCACTTCTAAAATTTTCTTGATTTTTTCCAGACTCTAGATTTAAAACGATTTAAATAGATCCTGTTTTATTTGTATTTTTAAATATTTCATATAGAATTCTATATTTAGGCAATGATTGATTAATTGATAGCTGGTAACTGGTACTAATTATTGTTGGGTAAAATAACTGATTAAAAATAGTTGATTGAAGATTAATTTACTAATATAGATATTATAAAGAGGTATAAAAATAATACACATATATAGAAAAATCATAAATAAATTACGAGAATATATATATATATATATATATATATATATATATATATATATAATGTTATTTTGAATTATCATTATTTTATTTATTTAAAAATACTTTGAGATAAATAAAAAAAAAAGAAAATGAAATAGTTATTAAAAGAACTTTTTACTTTAAAAAAATTATTAAGTTACATGTTTTTTTTTAAATCTTTAACATTATTTATTTTTTAAAATAGATAATCTTTAATTCTAAAAATATGGATGGTCTTTTTAGGTTCATAACAAAAATAAATTATAGCAAAATAAAACAAAAATTTAAAAATTCATAAACGATTTTACTTCAAATATTATGTATTTATATAGTTATTTTTATGTAAAGACTAATATTTTAAAATAATTTATTTTGATATTTTTCTTCTTTCGTTTATTGATTTAAATTATAATTTGAGATGAAATATGAATTAAAAGTTGATAAAATAATATTTTTACTAAAAAAATTATTATTCATTTTTAATTGATAATTTTGTTTTATCTTCTTCCACTATATATTTGAATTATTTATTATGGCTTCATGTGCATGACCCCAGAAAAAAAATCAAAACAAAAAAAAACCCATAATGCAAAAACCATAGAATGTCATTTCATCGGATAAAAATAAGAGTAGATCATAAGAAGAAAAGTTGAATTTTGAATATTTTCACAAGAGCGTTTTAGAAAAAATCTACGATTTATAGTTTTTCACAATCGGAGCTTATTAGACCTAATCAACTATAAAAAACGAGCTAATTATAAACTTTTACTAAAAAAGACCATATGAGAACTCGATTAGAGCCGACAAGTGCCCCGTTTAGTGTATAAAATTTTCTGTTATCTCAAACTTTTCAAAACAACGAAAACGCTAAGCATTACAGAATAAAGATTTAAAACAAATTTCAAAACAAATAAAACGAATTCACTATTTTCAACATTTTATATACGAATCGAAAACGCATAAGTTCAAGCTGCTTTCAATTAAATTCCAACCAAATTCAACTAAATCTGGTCAAAATGAAACGATTTTCTAAATTCAAGTACGAAACGTATTTTCGAAACAAATCCAAAGACACATCAAAATTTCATATTCGAATTCCTTTGATAGAAATAAAATTTTCGCGAACTAAACGGCCTAAACTACTGGGCTTCAATCAACCAAACACCCCCTTAAATAGATTTCCCGATAACACCAAAAACTCAAGAGGTAAAGAGGTCAGTGGATAGAAGAGGAGGGGTTCAAGGTTCGAGTCTATTGGAGACAAATTTGTGAAGAAACATATTATTATAATGTATTGCAAAGAGAATATAAGTAAAAAAAGCAAAGAAGATTTAAATAGACTTGAATAGCTTTTAAGTAGATTATGCTTTTTTATATTATTTTTGAAGTTAAAAAAAAAATGATAATTCTCCTTGTTCTAGAAAGCAATTGAAACTAATCCTCATTTGGTGGTACTTTATAGTTGTGTTTGGTTCTTACAAATTTTGAGGAAATAAAATAGAAATGGGAAGTGGAAAGAAATAAAAAATGAATGACAAATAAAAATGAAGTTAAATTCGATATAATATTTTTTTATTTTTTACATCAAACCAAGTTTATATATTTTAATTCATTTATATAAATATTAAATGATTTAAGAATAGGTTAGTCTCTAACTAATTTTATTTATAATTGATTTTTTTTATTACACAACCAAATATTTTTCTTAACATTTATTTATTTATTTAGTAATCTAAGAGTTAAAATTAATCCATCCAGAGAAATAATCTAATTATTATGCTAAAAATCATGTATGATCTCACAATTTTAAGAGAATTTATTATCTTAATTCTCATGGTTTAATTATTTCACTTATGGTTGAATTTTTTACTAAAGTTAAATATATGACATAAGGAAATTTTACTGAATATGTTTTTCAGCTATAAACCTTTTAATATCTTTTATAAAACCCTCTAATCCTACATTAAGATTTTGAATTACAGAGATTTTAAAAGAATTGATTTTACATAATACACATTTGATATAAGTTTAAAGTCCATGGATTATGTGATGAGAAGTGTGATAGTTATATTTAGTTGAATTTTGAATCTATAGATTTCGTATGCTAAAATTCTAATAATATCTCAGAATGTGGTTAAATTTTTATCATTACGATGCTTTTCAATCGAAATCGGTCGTGAAATACAATAAATTGTCGGGCCGGCTCACTGCCTCCGGACACGCTCTTCCAGAAAATGAGAAATAGCTGACGGCGGACTGGCCCGTCCTCCGATACTTGCTCGCTTCTTCCCAGCGAAAGAGACATCAACCCGCTTAAGTGAACGGTTTTCATACACCTTTCAATCGACTACGACCCCAGATTTATAATAACTACGACTTCGCCTACTGGGACGACGATACGTAACGATAACTTTCCTACTAATGACGACACGATATTTCTTCCATCGCCGAGTAGATTTTCTTCCTTATCGTGAACCGATTAATAGCGATAATCGATGACAATAATTAAAAATATCATATTTTCCAATTCGATTGCGGATTTGAGATTTTCCTTAAGACGCAGCTCGATTATATTACCACTCTCACCTACGACGCCCTCGCTGGCCAGGTTCGGCGGGATACCATCACCTGTACTGTACCGCTTTAATCCTCTTTTAAATTCGACATTCGTGCCTCTGCTCGAACTTGCGCGCTCATTATTTTAAACCCGATCAATTGTTATATGTGATTTTATAATTATATATTTTACAAACTAATTAATTTACAAATAATACCCCATGTGGTGAGGTATTTCAAAATTCCCGTTTTTATGGATTTGGGAAAACCATAGAATTCAGACAAACTGTGGATTTGAGAAACCCATGGAATTAATAAATCCATAGTTTTGGAAAAAATCATGAAATTTATCTAATTTTTGAGGAGCCAAACTGTGGATTTGCTCGATTCCACAGTTTGAATTACTTCATACCAAACATAGCACATATGTTTGACTTATTTAAATATTTTTATAGATTCAAATAAGATTACAATTTATTATTTATCGTGTTTAACTCATGTGATAAAACGTTCAAAATAGATAATGGATCCAAGTCTCATTGAAAATAATTTGTTATAATATAATTAAAGTGTTTAACTAAAAATAAGTAAAATTGACATAGTTTGAATTTTAAAATTGACTTTTGTTAGTTGATTAATATTATTTTTTTTAAATTAATAACTTTTTAATACAATATAATAAATTGCTTTCATGAGACTAGAGTCATCTTTTTAAACATCGAATGTTTTAACCAATTAATTTAAACTTGTGGATTAGCATTAATATTAAATTTATTTTACATAAGATGTCGAAAATTTTATTTCTTACACAAATATTTAAAAAAATAAAAAAATCTATGAATACCGTAACTAAAAAGGTAAAATCACATGAGAATTTATGAATAAAATTTGGTCTTAAAAACCATTATCCACATTAGATTTTTACGAATATATAATTAAATTTCTTTTTTAATAAATAGAAATTGAAAATAATTAAACAAGTCGTACACAGGGCCACCGGTCTGACGAATCCAACGCAGATCCAGTAGATGATTATAATATCAGAGAAATAAAATAAATAAAAAATTAAAAAAAGAAAAGAGCGTGGGGAGCACGCGGGAAGGAAGGAGCGTGGGGGTGGAGATTGTAGACCTATAAGAATTCTTACACAATCGCAGGGAGGTAGTGTTTTTTTTCTCATGTCCTTTAAAAAGACGTGTAGCACAAAGAAGGAACAGATGTGGGTCCCACAACGGTGGAAATGGCAGTGGGGGCGGCCCCACTTCACTCTCTCTCTCTCCCCTCTCTCTCTCTCACAGTGAAAGAAAGCGCCCCCACCACCATCTCTCTTTTCCTGATTTCATCACCGCCCTCCTCCACCACCTCCGCCGCCCCCACCACCACCACCACCACCACCACCTCCTCCGTCACCACCACCACCACCTCTCTCTCTTCATCTTCTCTCTCTGCAGTCTGTACGCAGCTAAAGTTGGACCAGACCAAAAAGAAAAAGAAAAAGGCACAATTGTTTACTAGACACTACCAGCACACACACTAGTACCATTTTCGCTTCCAAATTCCACCGAGAGTGTAACGAAATCGGAAATACTCCACTCTTCAAGAAAAGAAAAGAAAAACCTAGATCGCCTTTAGTGAGCCGAGATTCGTCTGTACAAACAGTTCTTCCCCGCCCCCGGTTCGTTCATTGTCGTCCTCTCTTTCCTTTTTTTTTTGTTTGTTTGTGCTGTTCTGAATTGAGGGTTTGGGAATTCAGGGCTTCGGTTTCGGAATGGGTTGTAATGGGAATGGAACAATGTGATTGAACTTAACTTTTTCATATTTGTTTTTTAAATTTTGCTTTTTGAGGGTTTTTAGGGCTTATTTCCCCGCCGGACCGGTTTTGTGTTGATTGTGTGTGAAGTTAAGGATTTTGAGGTTTCTTTGACCGGGTTACCTTCTTTGTTTGTTTTCTGCAAAAGGGGTTTTGAAGTTATGGATGTTTATGCACTATGCTTGGGTAAGTGATTACTGATGGTTGGGGTTAGCGTTCGATCTCTCTTTTCTTACTATTGGGTGAAGATGGAAATGCCATTTTAATTTAACATTTTTGTTTTTAATGCTGTTTGCTGTGAATTAGTTACCCTCTTTGGCCTACCTAGTTCTCCGTTTGGTTGTCTGGAAAATTACGGAGGGAAAAAAGGTTGTTTAGGACTTATTTTAATCTTATTTGTTCTCCGAGAAAAATGGTTAGTTGTTGGGCTTAGTAGAGTGGAGGTTTTTGCTTTCAACTCCTGGGAAAAAGTTTAAGCTTCTTTCTTGCTTCATCTACTCTGCAGATTGATGGGGTGTAATGTTGCTTTCTGTTTCATTTTCTTGTTCATTTCGTTCAATTAAGCAATCTGCTTGGTGCGGGAATTTTCAGGTTTTTTTTATTGTAATTGATGTAGTTAAGAACAGGTAGAGAAGGGAATAAATATAAAGAGCTTTGATTCTTTCTTACCATGTTGTTAGCTTTTGTGTTTTTATTCTTCCATTTTGATTGTTGATCTGTTGCATTTCCCTGACCAGTAAAAAGAGAAAAATGGAAAATAAAATTGCTCACATACCACTTGAGTGCATTGGAATTATGATGATTTTTATGTCAGTAGATCAAGAACAAAGAGTATCTTGAAAGAGAATGTAATGGGGGAAAATAAATGCAAACTGTTTGTTGATGTACTTATTTAGATCTGACGAAAAGTGGAATACCCATTGAACTAAATCTTGTTTTCATTTGCAGATTTGATTCAGCACAAGCTTTCCATGTAGTGATATGCAGTAATCAGACATGGAAAAAATTCCAGAGTTGAAGAAAACGATTCCTGGGCAATTGTCAATTGTGAGTCTGGTAGCGAAACAACATATGGCTTTGCTAAGGCAAGAAGCTGGTCGGTCTGATGCACGTGATTCTCAAGATTCAGACACTTCTCCGGCACCAATAAGGACATGGAAAGGAAAAGATTCTTTACTTGAGCAAGAGGAATCAATGCCTGATGTTGTTAAGGGCAGCAGTGATTCATTTGATGAAGGTGGCCCTAGCTCTTTCTCTGGGGCTAGTCATCCCCCAGAGCCTGTAGATACAGATCCAATGAGGACAGTGTATGTACCAATTGGTCAAAAGAAGTCTGAGGGTGGTTGCTTGATGAAAAGCTTATCTATGAAGGGCCCTTTTTTAGAGGATTTATCAATCCGTGCTCCTGGTTTAAAACCAAGCCCATCTGTTCTTTCACCTGCAGAAAGCTTGGTGGAAGAACCTAATGATTTGGGTGCCTTGTCTTCTCCATTTTCGATTCCTCGTGCATCACATAATACTGAAAACTCTCTCCTTCCTCCTGATTCTGAAGAAAAGGAATGTGTTTGGGATGCTTCTTTGCCTCCAAGTGGCAATGTAAGTCCACACAGTAGCATTGATAGCACTGGTGTTGTCACAGCCATGAGCATTGTCAATAGCTGTGCCAGTACATACAGGAGCGACGCCATGACAAGTGATGGCATGCTTAGTGTGGAGAGGAACTGCGAAAGTACAAAGGGAAGTGTAAGAGGGGATTCACTTGAGAGTGCAAAAACTAGCATTAGCCGTGCAAGTGATAGTAGCGGCCTTAGTGATGATAGTAATTGGAGTAATATTACTGGTAGTGCTAACAAGCCACACAAAGGAAATGATCCTAGATGGAAGGCCATTCTTGCCATCCGTGCACGAGATGGTATTTTGGGTATGAGCCATTTTAGGTTGCTCAGGCGGCTTGGGTGTGGTGATATTGGCAGTGTGTATCTCTCGGAGTTGAGTGGTACACGCTGTTACTTTGCAATGAAAGTTATGGACAAGGCATCTCTTGCAAGCCGAAAAAAATTGCCTAGAGCTCAGACAGAAAGAGAGATTCTGCAGTTGCTAGACCATCCATTCCTACCAACTCTTTACACTCATTTTGAGACAGACAGATTCTCATGTTTGGTCATGGAATTTTGTCCAGGAGGTGATCTGCACACTCTAAGGCAACGACAACCTGGGAAACATTTCTCTGAGTACGCTGCTCGGTATGCCTTATGATCTAATTACATTTTCTTCTGTAAATTATCTAATAGCATTTACTTTTTTTATTAATATTTATTTATTCTTGATGTTTTCATCAATGACTTTCTTTCTTAATTACATTTAATCTCTTTATGATTCAATTACCACTCCTTTTGTTTGTTTGGAAAAAGTTTCATTTTGTAAATTACCCCTGCTATCTGTGCTCTATAGACAAATTTGCAAATGATGATTCTGGTGGCAGGTGTGCTCCCATTTTTATTGAATTCTGTTTTCTTGTTCTCTATCTTTTCATGCACCTTTTGCTTGCTTGTGATTTCATGTGATTTTTGAGCATATGTTTGTTCAAGATTTTATTCCATTCTTACATAGCATAAAGTTTATGAATCATTCATTGTAAGTTACTATTCCATTATATCTCTATCAAGTTTTTGAAATCATTATGATCTTTACCATTGGCTTGTTAAAAACCACTTTTTCCATACTGTACATACTTGTCTTTGCTGTCTTCTTGTAAGATCCCCTGGAAGGTCATTGAAAAGAAATCTGTACATTATCTGGGACTGACA
Source organism: Tetrastigma voinierianum (assembly GCA_016808115.1). NCBI lineage: Eukaryota > Viridiplantae > Streptophyta > Magnoliopsida > Vitales > Vitaceae > Tetrastigma > Tetrastigma voinierianum. Next base: position 728,546 of record JAEQBH010000591.1, read on the forward strand.
GATTGTCTTTCTTTATTGCAATTATTGCCTATATTGGCTTTTTCATTCCTTTCATTTTTCCAACATGGGACTGAATGAAAAAAACGACCACATGTAGGAAAATTCTGTATTTTCATCTAGGCATCTAGTCATGAACTTTATGCATACATGTGCACCAATCCCAGACTGACTAAACACTCTGCTGCACCACACTTTTATGCTGGTAGCACAGAATATATGTTCTACTGTCATGCGGAAAGCTTGTACTTTTAAAGCCATAATTATAACTGAAAAGTCAAATTCAAATAAGTAGCAGAACATGTTGTCAGATAATGAGGTTTGGAAGGTAGGCTTATGCTTGAATCCAAATCTCTGATAAGTGCAAATGGCTCATCATGTTATTTATCAAAAAAAAAAAAGGCTCATCGTGTTAATCAACACCATTTTGACGAACATATGGTCAAATAATGTGGCTTGGAAAGTTAGCTTATGAGTGATTCACATGCCTTGGTGTGAACAACTTATCTTGTCCTTTTAATCAATACCATTCCTTTGAACTTATTTCTAATCTTTTCACATGTTAAGAAATCTGGAATTTGACTGGTAGCTTCCATTTGATCATGAAGTCGACATGTCATATATTCCACCATTTAAGTAAATTTTGCTTCCTCCATAGTTGTTATAGATGCTGCTTTGTTTGTGGTTGTATGGGTCATGTGATGCTAATCTGTTAGCATCCAGCCATGGTGTTGCCATTTACTTATAGGATATGTGGGTTTTGCCTTTTGCCATTGAGTTGGATTTTTATTTTCTTATTTTTGGGTGTTTGGATTGATTAAAGATTGGCTTAGATATTTAATGAAGTGGGCTGATTAACTAGGGTCTGGGTTTTTTGAGCATGTTTTAAGGACCTTATTACTCCTAAAAACTAACCCAACTCACACAATGATTGGGTTTAATGGGATTTATGTTCTGATGGTTTGGATGAAAGGATGGGATTAGAATTGCTGCCCATCCTATTGTGTAATATTTTCAGAAAGCAATAATAGAAGAATTCTGACATGTGTAAAAGTGCATCCTACTTAAACTGCTAGCATAACTTGGCTTGAGTGGCAATAAGAATGTCTTACTCCAAGTTGGAATTTCAATTTGTGAAAGACTTTCACTCCACAATTTCACCAGTTAAAAACAAAAATTTGATACAATTCATTTTAGCAACTGGAGCATTGCTGCCCCTCAACCAAGTCCATAAGTCTATGGGACCTTTAGTTACAAATTAGCTTTGGAATGCTCAATGGTACCTTTTTACCTGTGCTTGACTTAGAAGATCCAATTTCACCTGTTGGCTCTTTTATTTTACATTAATCCATCAACTGCACCAGAGATTCTGCTCCTCTTGACATTTCACTCTTCACTGAAGTATAGAAATACGCTATGAAGAGCCACAAGGAAGTCACAGATGATAAATATCGCTATATCGAGTATATTTAACTTTATCATTGGAAAAAGAGAGTGAAATAATTGGGAATATAATGGCGTCACTATGGGCCCATTGTAGTTGTCACATGATGCTGCTGAAGTCAATTTGGTACTTGCCTTTGGAAATGGGGAAATAGGAATTTTCCTTATTCAAAGGTATTTTGGCAAATTGGCATGTTAGAATGTGGCTTCAATATTATTGTATGGTTTAATAATGGAGCTAGTGTTGAAATGCAATGAAAAAACTGTCATCTTTGTCTTGGTATATCTTTTGTCAGTTTGTTTTAATAGAAGCTTGCAATCTTGGTCAAGTATGAATCCCTACTTATTATATGGTTTTGGTAGATTATTGAAGTTTTTGCATGAGTTGAACAAGAACTGAGCAATTGTTAAATGCTCCAAAAGCGGCCACTTATAACTGAGGCTGCTTTCCGGCTTTCTCTCGTGAGGATTATGCCTAATTTGTGCAACAATATTTGAATCTTTTTAATGCCAAAAATCTGATTTCGGTAATGGTAGCTCCTTAAATCATTCATTGTGCTTGTTTTCCTTGATATGAAACAGAATCTTTGGTGAATCTCTAAATTTGACTGATATTTGTCTTGAAGTACCTACTTTGAGACCACACCCCCTTCCCTTGTGGGGAATTTTGATATCAAAAGCATTCACATTGAAGCACTTCTTGTTTTCACTCCCAAATCCTTAAAACTCTGCTTTGCATGTCTGATCATATTCTGTTTAGCACCTTTTCTTTAAAAGAAGGATAATGTTTTGCATGATAATTATATAGCAGTACTGGGTTGCATTTTGTTTGATTTAATTGGGTATCAAATCGTGCTATTTGAAGCCCAATCAGGATCTGAGGAGATACACTCTTTTCTTTGCTCAAATTAGAAGGAATATCTAGTCTACCAGAGATATGATCCAATTAGATCTGCTGGGATTATACAGCTTTTGTTTCTTATACATTCCATTGCTCCTTTCTTTGGTTGATGCTATGTAACTCTGAGAAATTGTTCTTTTGGAATGGTTTCTGGATGCATGGTCAAATTGTTATTGATAATGGCAACAGGAAAAAACAAAAACAAAAACAAAAATGCCTGCCGTGATAGGAAATATATATATATATTCTGATAGCAAAATGCTAGTAGAATTCATAAAATTAGGTAGAAAAGGATCGCATTTCCTCTATCCAACCAACTGATCAAAGCAATGCTTGTGATACCTTGTCATGACCATGACATGTTAGTTAAAATCTTCCCCTAGAAGTATTTTTCTTTTTTTTTTCAAAGAGAAAAGATCTACATAATGGAGAACCTCAGCCAGAGCTAAGCGCCTGCAATGCCTTCTTTCTTAATGTTTCTTTGATAGGACTCTGTTATCCTTAGTCTCACTTTGTAATACCTTGGTCGTACTGTTTTCAACCTTTTCACTCACTTGTTTTTCAAACAAAAAGTAATGGTCAAATGTTTTTCTCCTATTGCATGCAGGTTTTATGCTGCAGAGGTTCTATTAGCACTGGAATATCTCCACATGCTTGGAGTTGTCTACCGGGATTTGAAACCAGAAAATGTTTTAGTCCGTGATGATGGCCACATAATGCTCTCAGATTTTGACCTTTCTCTGAGATGTGCAGTTTCACCCACCCTTATTAAAACCTCCTCCTTTGATTCTGACCCTTCCAAAAGGGGAAATGGTGGCGGCGCATTCTGTGTCCAGCCTGCCTGTATCGAACCCTCATCAGTATGCATCCAGCCTGCATGTTTTATTCCCCGGATCTTTCCCCAGAAGAACAGTAAGAAAAGGACTACTAGAAGACTACGAAACGAGCCTGGGCTGCCTGCCAGTACATTGCCTGAGCTTGTTGCTGAGCCTACTGCAGCCCGGTCCATGTCCTTTGTTGGGACCCATGAATACCTTGCTCCTGAAATCATCAAGGGAGAAGGGCATGGCAGTGCTGTTGATTGGTGGACATTTGGTATCTTCTTGCATGAACTGCTGTACGGTAAAACCCCATTCAAGGGTTCAGGAAACCGGGCTACCCTGTTCAATGTGGTAGGGCAACAGCTCAGATTTCCAGATGCACCAGCAACTAGTTATGCTAGTCGAGATCTAATCCGAGGATTGCTGGTGAAGGAGCCCCAGCACAGACTGGGTGTCAAGAGAGGAGCCACTGAGATAAAGCAGCACCCCTTCTTTGAAGGCGTGAATTGGGCTCTAATACGGTGTAGTACACCCCCAGAGATTCCAAGACCAGTGGAGACTGAGCTACCTGGGAAGTTTGGGACAGTTGACGCCATTGGCAGCGTCGGGATTGGCAGCAGTAGTAAGAGGATGGTAGCGGGGGCAGACATGAAATCTGGTGGTAAATATCTCGACTTTGAGTTCTTCTAGACTCTTTTTATTTACCAGGATTGTTCTGTGTTGGAATTAGTAGTATCATCAGTTAGTTCATCCATCCTATAAAGAAATATCAAGTTCAATTTGAAAATTTATATATACCTTCAAATTCTAGGACCTCTTCTTCTTCTTCTGGATTTCACTTTTTTGGGTCTGATATGATAAATGAAAAATGAAGAAAAAAGGGGGGGAAGGGAATTCAACCTGAGACCCAATGTCTTATGTAGAGAACTCATTATCATTTCATGACTAGAGTTAATATTGCCAACTCTAATTTACAGAGTTTTTGTGATTCAATCCATTGTCATCTGATGTTGCAAGTTGTGAATTATTGATTTATTTATTTATTTCTTTCATTGTTAAAAATTTGAAAGCAATGTAGAGACAATGCAAGTCCAAAAATATGATGATCTCCAATTTGCATTCAGCACATTATAATTTATAAGACATGATCCCTCATTCTCCTCTCACTATTTTTCCTGAGAAAATCAACTTTGAATGAAGGGTGGGTGGAACTTCTCTAAGGAATGGTGGATATGAGTAGTATATTTCCCTTTTGCTCATTCTCAAGAATGTGGTGAGAATTGAAGTGTGTTGTTCCTCGTATGCCTCAAATCTTCCATCTCTATTGCAATTTGCAACTATTCCATATCTTTTCTGTTTTTTTTTTTACTAGTTCTTCCAATCAAGAGAATAATTTCCCACACACCAACTAATAATTGTGGAAAATTTGTAACTCTATAGAGCTCCTTTGATGTATCATCTTTGTCTTGGAGTTTAGGAAAATCCATTGTTATTATAACCCATGGGGAGTTAACTATATACTTTGGTCTAGGGGTGTAATTGAGTCGAGGCTTAGCTCGATTGATTAAAAAATTTGAAGCTCGAACTCAATTGAGATTATTTTTTCTTCCAGATGTTTGGAACTTGACTTGAAAAATAGTCGAGCTATTCGAACTCGAATCGATTAAAAAATAAACAAATAATTATACTCAAACTCGATTCGAGTGCGATTAAACCTTATGAGCAGCTTGACTCGAATACTGTGATATTCAAACTCGATTGGATTAACTCCGAGTTGAATTTAAGTATTCTGCGAGTCGAGTTCAAGTGGTTCACAAATAGCTTGACAAATAGCTTGATTGATTTACACATCTACTTTACTCTTCCAGGTAATCATCTTTCATGCTTGAACTTGGGTTAAAGCTGTTCAATTTGAACAATTAAGATTGGTCTTGGAGCAAGATTTTGAGTAACTTGAACTACAACCTAATTTAATATTCACATAATATTATTATTGTTAATATTTTTTATAATAATAGTTAATTTATTTGTTCAACAGAGTTTCCAAGAAACAACATAAAATTGAAATTATGTTATACATAATTTTGTTTTGGTAAAAACATTTAAATTTATTTTTTCTCTTTTATCATTGTGTCATAATTGCTAAATTTAAACATAAATGTACGAGGAAAAAAAGTACAAACTAGTTGGAAAATTTTGAGCCAAATAAGTCCAATCAATCCAATCAGCTTAAATGTAATTAAACTAAGTTATTGTTTAGTAAATCAACTTAAAATGATTTAATAATTTAATTTAAATCTTCAAATAAATTAAATATATTTGGTAAGATACTTTGAAAAATACCTAAGTTAGACATTGAGTTTGCTCCCCATTGATCACTAGTTGGAATCTTTTCAAAGCTATTATTAGGTTAACTTCAAGGGTCTCATGAGATTAATCGAGGTGCGTGCAAGTTGGTAGGATAAGTACGATTATATTAAAAAAAATAAAAAAAAGAAAAGTAAAATGGCTTATTAGTATGCCTTAAAGTAAAAACAATTTTAAGCATTGAATAAAAATTGTTAACTTATTTTAATTCTATATCTCAATTTTATTTTTTAATCTTTATTTGCTTAAATTTTCACAACAATTTTCACTGCCATTCTACCTCTGTAAATTTATAATCAACCTCATTTACCCTAATTATTATTTATAAGGATAAATGTATCAATATTAAGTTTTACCATATACCCTCTAACTTGAGTTTAATATAATTTCAAGTTGTTTTAAAAAATGAAAAAAAAAAAAAAAATTCAACCACCTTAAATTAGAAACTTGATTGGACTATACTTGTATATAAAATTTTTCTTAATTCAAATTATACCATCAAAATGTTTACAAAATTTGAAAACCGTTTTTTGTTATGAAAAACAAGACGAACAAAAAAAAGAAACAAATAACACGTTTGGTTCACAATTTCTTTCCTTTTTTTTTTTGCAAAAAAGCATGGAAAATCTGAAGCAATAAAATTGAATAACGAAACTTGATTTTTAAAAATACTTGTTCCTGTGTTTTCAAAAACTATTCTCGATAACATTTTTAAGAAACATGAGTCAAAGAGATCCCTCCTAACTCTTAAAGTGAATATGGACCCCCCCACCCCATATTTCAAAGTGCCCTAATTTTCTCCAACATGAGTCAACCACATTACTTATATAATGAATGTTCAAAATCTTTCTCATGCAAGACATTGTTTCTTTTACTAAAGCTCATTTTTTTGCAGTGAAGTCTTAATGCTTTTGGTTCTTTTTGTTTTTCCCTTTTACTTTTCAGCTTATGTTACTCAAATTATAGCCTAGAAATTTTAAACAAAAGTGTGTTGTCACTCACATTTCCTTCATTTATTTTTTATCCTTATTTAACTAATAGCATTGGAATCTTTTATGATTAGGCTAAGGAATTGATCTAGTACCTACTAAATTTAAAATAGCATTAGAGCATATAATAAAATTTTAAATCATTGAAAATAAAAATATAAGCATATAAGATCATACTACAATAAACAACATCAAATGCAAATAAATAGGCTCATCATGCCTATTATTTATGTTTAACTCATATGGTAGAAAACTTAACGTTTTTAAAAATGCAAGACATGGGATAGGGAGGAGTTTCGTGTTCGAGTCTCAAACGTGGACAATTTACTACATTATAACTAAAATATAAATAAATAGAATTAAAGAACAAAAGAATGAGAATGAAGTATAAACTAATAAAACTATACATAATAATACATGGGGTGGGGAGGAGTTTCGAGTTTCGAATCTCAAACATGGACAATTTACTACATAATAACTAAAATATAAACAAATAGAAATAAAGCATAAAAGAATGAGAATGAAGTATAAACTAATAAAACTATACATAATACAATGTGATTAATTTTGCCTTTTGATCTAACCCTAAAAAAAACCATCTAAAATTTAAGGGTTGAAGTGGGACCCACAATAGAACCAATAACTTAAAATTCAAAGTAAAAAGCTGTTTTTTCAGTTTTTTTCTTGCATGGAAAACTGTGCATGAGACTTTCACTATCAAGTTTTGAAGGTTGGCTTTTATTTTTATTTTTGAGTGGCCAATATCTTTACACCTAACCAATATGTTTTGGTCATTGAAAGACAAAATTTGGGTCAAAGATGACCATTTTAGTAGGGTATACATGATTCCACAATGGGCTTGAACCCCATTTGTTTTGAATTAATCAAGTAGAGATTAAGAGTAGAATAATGAATTAAGAATTTTCATTTTCACACCCACATGCAAACCCACATGGTTTCTTCAAATGAAGACTCAAATGCAACATGACACACACAATGACCAATTCAGTGACTGGTGGCACTTATTATAAAATGGGCCATGTGGGAAAGTTGAAAATTTTTCTTCATGACATGTGGGAAAGTTGAGGATTATTTATTTATCTTACTTTAAAAAAAAAAAATTGAATAATAATGTGAAAGAGATCTTGTAATGAGAACCTCCAAGATTTCCCAAGAACACAAAAAAAGCTGTTACAATTATTAGAAATTTAAGGCCCACAAGACTGAGCTCTGATTTTCTTTTCTCATAATCCAAGACTTTGGTCCCCTCCACTGCACTCCACCCTACCCTCCAGAGGCTCCAACAACTATTCTCCCAATTATGCCCCCTTTTTTTTTTCCATCTACTCTTCATGATTATCTTATTCCTTTTTGAAAGCTCTACCCCATAGCCATAGCTCAGGTACCTTCAATCCCACCTCTGTGTTTGAGTACCACTCACCTTTTATTTAGAAAATATTTGTTCAATCCTATTTATGGTCTTGTTTAGGATGACTTCTTTTTTCTTTTTCTTTTTTTAATTAGAGTTAATTTTTTTTTTTTAAATGATACTAATGTTATAAATATGTATTTAACATAAGTAAAAATGAAGTCTAACTTCTATGTTATTTTCTTGAAAATGAATAATTTATGGATTTTGAATGGAGCAAAAATGTCTATTTGCATTTGGGTATGAAAATGTCTAGAATGGAGTAGGAACCAAGACCTTCCATGGCAAGCATAATAAATCACCAAGGAAAATGATAGCTTCTAATTACCATTAAACTCATCATATAATTTCCATAACAATAATCATGGGATCCTAAGAAGTTTAGAATCATACCAACAGTGCAATCCATAACAATAATCAGAGGATCAACTATAACAACAATTCAGAAGCTAATAGGAAAGGAGGTGGTTTCGACTTTCGAGTCTCAGTAGAAACAATTTATTACATTATAACTAAAGTGTTTAGCTTTAAAAAAAATAATTATAATCCAACTCTATACGAGTTTAGGGTTTTAGCATGGTTTATTTCCCATTTATTTGATTAAAGACATGAAACAAAAATGAAATCGGGAAGAAATGAGGGAGTAGTGTTGAAGGGTGGCTGCGACTTTCCTTTGTCAATATAGCTAACATTAAACCCTGAAGGATAACTCAATTGGTGTAAGACATTAGGGTGAGGTTACCTAATGATCACTTATTCGAGCCCCCTCAAGACCACGGGAAGTTTTACCCGACCGTTAACTTTAGGACCCCATGAGATTAGTCAAGATGTGTGCAAATTAACCTCTATATATATATAGTCAGGGCATGTACTGAAAAATTTACAGTACCATGTAAATCAAACCCTCATCCATGAAAACAAGAACCAAGGAAACAAGCTTACTTGCCCCCACTTTTTTTCCCTAATTGTTTATGTGGATCACTGTAAAAATTTTACAGTTCCTTTTTATCTTCCAAAAGAGATTTTTACAGTACACCAGAATGACAAGTTTATTACATTACCATTCTCATCATCATATAAAGGGGACTAATTTAAACACACAGACAACCAATTGGGCCTAATTCAAACCCATGGACAACCAATTGGATTTTGGTATTGTTAAACAACCATATCTTTTAAAAGCTCAAACTTGTAGGATTTAGGTTTAATATTGAATACCATAACTTTATCACCCTCCTTCACACGTGCATGCCGCCTTATACCCGCACGCGTGAAGAGTCAAAGAAACCACAAAGTCCACTATGGACTTTAAAACCCAAGACCCTCTTGATAAACCAAAGTCTGATACCATGTTAAACAGTCTATTCTCCTAAAAGCTCAAATTTATAGGATTTGTATTTGATATGAACATCATGCCTTTATCAGGTATCATAACAAGATAGAATTTTAAGCCCTTTGGATAATTGGATAGAACAAGAAGATAACAACTAAGACAAGAATGGCCACAGTGATTTTCAGGAACAGGACATGTTAAACCAAAAACTAGTCAACTGGCTAATTTTCATCTTAACCCAACCGGTTTTAGATAGTCCAGAATGAAAAGCAGTAAGCTGCATCCCTATTGTGCCTAAAAGATGATACATTTGACAACAATAGCTGAAAAGAGAAACAGGAAAAGAAAAAGGCCATATATTTATTCATCTGCTAAAAGAGCGAAGAACCTCTGATACAACAATCCAAGCAATTTCCTATACAGAAGAAGCAATTCCCTTTCCTCCCCTCCCCCTACCATAATGGATGATAAATCCGCAAAATTCCATATATTTACACATCGAACAAACAAAATTAAAAAAAAAAAAAAAAAAAAATCCTAGCCCTTATCATCGGTATCAACTTACCTCAAAAAACTTCCAAAAAAGAATATTCAAGTATTAATTGCATAGGATTTTAAACATACCGAATGAAGTGCCTCAGCGAATAGGGCAGAAAAACTGGTCATTGCCTGGAAAACCCCGGGCAAGCCTGTTTGAATGTTATTCAGAGTCAATGCTCTGGTCACTTCTACTGCCTTGGAATGCCTCAGCATCTCATCTTCAACTCGCCTTTGGCATGCTGCAAGCTCAGATTTCTTCTCAGAAAGCGGGTCTCGAGCATCCAACACCTGACCATTGTCATGCCCAGGATCAGGAAGCCCTATGCCAACCATGGAGTAGGAGTTGTAGAACTTCTTTTCTATGTTCCGAAGAGACACAGCCTTCTTCTCAAGCTCTTTTGACGCAGTTTCAGTTCGCTTCTTGATTTTGAGCTCTTCTGCTTGTTTGCTGGATATTGCATGGACAACATTGACAAAGCTTTTGATGGCCTCAGAAGCTACTGTATCTGGGAGACGGTCAAGCGCTAAATTCCACCCTTCAAAGAAGGGAAAAACTGGAGACTGTTCCCTGTGGCCATTGATGTTGTCATTGTCAAGAGGGATAAGGGTAAGTCTCAGCCAACCCTGGAGAGACTGGATAAAGTCCCTTTGGTACTTTATAAGCCGGCAGAAGCTGGAGTGCCAGGCAGAGACGGCTGACTCAAGGTCTCGGGTGGCCTGCCGGTGCAGTTCAGAGGTTGATTGACCTTTGACTGTTCGATTGACAAGACCCCGCACTTGCTGCACAATATGGTTTTGAACTTCATGGAACTGATTCATCGATCTCCACATGTACATGAACCTGCATTCAGTAAATTATTTCTGTAAATGATTTTAATTTCAATCATCAAACTTCCAACTAATTTTATTAACATGCTAGCAGTTCAGCTGGCCGCTATTTCACCAAAAATAAAGGTGACTTTATGATTAAATTCTTTGGCCATACCAGTGATATGAAGACAGCAAAAGGAAATATTTACATAAGGAGGCTAGGACCAGATAGGAACAAACATTTTTTTAACAAAAAAAAATCATTATTAATTTCACATAGGCATATAAAATGGTGGATTGAACTTAGGGTAATTAGGCCTTCATAAAGCACTTCATATGATCCAACTTGTTATTATAATCACATTGTTCATGTTTTGCCCCCCACTGCGGCAAGTAGGGCGCAAGCTCGCATTTAGCAATCTGCTCTCTAAATTCATATTTTCCAATCTTTTGCATCTTTCAACCAAAAGCAACAAACTGAATCAGAAGAGTGATCTATGGTCATGTCTAAAGATAGTAGCCCAACACAGAAAGACCAAAGATCCAGGATGGCTGCATGCCTGCATACTCTACTTCATCATTCCAAAAGCTAAAATTTCATTTTTCCTCTTTCAGTTTTGGCATAACTGCACAAGTTTGGGAAAACTAGAGCCCAGTCTGGCTGCAGAAATGACATTCTTTTTTTAAAGGATGCTCTCATTGGCAGAGCTAAAATGATGAGATGCTCAGGACATTTGTTTGGATCACTGTCAATGCCCAAATGATTTGCCATTTTGTCTTTCCTTTTTCTTAACATAAAAACCATGCTTTGATGTTCTCGCATATCTATCAATTTCAAGGAAATGTTTTCTCTAAAGCAGTTGCTGCAACATACAGCTAAACATATTTCTGTAATTGGGGATGAGTTTGTTAAACATTCCACTCCTAAACAGGTCTTACGATTTTCAAAGAAATCCTTAGTTCAGCACATGACCATCCAGTAACTATCGAAAAGTTGCCCAGTCTGGTGTCCCTGGGCCAGAATTGGTTTGTGAATCCATAATTTAGAGGTTATCTCCAGCAGCATGCAAAGGAAACTAATAACGTGTCCACCAGGTAATCATTTCATAGTTCTTTGACCCTCCAGGTTGGCTGGAAGGTATGCAACAACATACACAACAAGTCATGTCACATCAACAGTAACATTATCCAGGTCTCTCTTTGGTGATTTATGTTCAAGGTTACACATGGAACCTAACACAACTGCTTTTGCTAGTCATCCCACAATCTTCATGCTGTTTAGCCATATGTTTAATCACCTATTGCCCTATTAGTGCCCCCAGTTACCCAGTAATTGACGCTTTGAAAAAAAAGGTTTCAGCTTAGTGCTTGTTGAGATACCCTTCCTGTTTTCTGTTTTGAAAAACAAAATATAAAAATAACTCCTACATACTTAAAAATTACCTTACATAATTAAAAATTATTTTAAAATTTTTTTATTGATGTACTTTGTGTTTTTTAACATCTCAATTTTTTTATTAAAGAACATCATTATCTTTTTAAGGTAAGTCTCATAGTGTTCTTACATTTTATACAAGAGTTACTAATTACTATCCTTTTCCATTGTCAAAAACAAAGAAGACGTGTATGCATACAACACCCTAGTTTAATGCATTCAGAATCCTGTCCATAAACTTAAGATTTCACCAAAGGGTGGACCGTACCACAGTAAAAGCTGATGCTCATAACTCCCCGAAAAATCAACTGATTTTGGATGGGTTGTGAGAAGGACAATGGTCCCAAAGAAAGAAGGATGCTAGCAGTTGGACAGGCTAGGACAATGGACATCTGCAATTTCTGCAGGATGTCAAAGCAAGTGGCAAAACAGAGCAGTGCCTCATAATTCTTCACCTACCAATGCAATGCACCAGTCGTCAACACTGGCACCTCTTTCATAATTAAAAAAAGTGCAATGCGATTTTATCACCAAAGATTAACTTTATTCACTCTAATACCACTGTTCGTGTAACACACAAATTATTAATGATAATCTAAAAAGTTAAAACTATCCGATCTATGCTCTTTTTCCTGTATTTCCTTGATGCCATAAAAGTTGGATGCTGGCATAGTTTTGAAAAATGTCACCAAGAAGGATGGGAGTAGATATTCAGATTTAGATTTGATATTCATGTTGAATTTTAGTTTAAACTTGGATTTAGAAAATTTTACTACAAAAAAGAATTTATCATTATAGTTTTAATCAAACACATTAATATGCAACTTTAAAATATGCTAAAGATACACTGGCAGTTTCAACTCCATTAGATCTAAAGCTTTTTATCAGTTCTTATTTAATTGTCTAGGTCACTCTAAATAAAGATATCCATGCCCCAATCATTTTTGTCAATCCGAGTTAATAATCGGTTTCTAATCTATCATGCATGCAACTATATTACAATTTACAATCAAACAAATCAAAACAGAATGTGAACTACTTACCCGTGGCAAAGGTCACTAAGCTGCGGCACAAGGTCAGTGTCTTTAAGTTCATTGATGGCATTGGAAGTGGTGGAAACAGCCTGAGATGTGACGATAATTAGTGATTGCAGTCTCTTTATAGCAGCCTTTGTCTTGTCCAACTTGATCTCATCTCCCCCCTTGTACTCCTGGCTCTGTAGCGTCGACAACTTCTTTTCATGTGCAATCTTCACACCTTCTCTAGCCTATAATTTATTAATAAAACCAATTCGCTGCATTAGCATTAATTGATATTTGGCTTCAACACAATTCAAACACAACAGCACAAATTCATCATACAAGCCATCCACATAATCACAAGTACCACTAGCAGAATTTCAAACCCCTGCAGTTCCCCTTTTTCCTTACTAGCATTTTCTTCAGTTCATTTTACCTCTGAAAAATTTTTCCCTTCATCCGAGATGATTGACTTGAAAATCTCAAGGTACAAGGATGAAAAGCAAGATTCTCATGTATCGCCGAACAAGCAAACTGCATAGCCAGAAGCCATTTTTACCCTCTTTTCCCTGAAAACAGCTTTTTTTTTGTTTTCTTTCCGGTTCATGGGTGTTTCTGATATTTTTGCCTTCAAAACTACTAACAGTGAATCAAATGACCCCTAAAAGCTTTCCATTTATGTTCAGGAGTATTTTTCCCTTGTAGTTCTTCCATTTCTCAGAAAATGTCCATCTCATCACACCTATTTCCTCGTCCTTTCTTCTGAGTACAGAAAATTTTCATTAAAACTAAGGGTATGCTTGGTTACAGTTTTTGAAAACTGTTTGTTATTTTGAAAAACAAGAACAAGAAAAACACAGAGAACAGTTTGGCTCCCTTTTTTGTTCTAAAAAACACGGAGAACACAGAAAACACTAAATTAAGATAACAAGAACAATTTTCAGAGCACACCAAAATAATGTTCTCTGTGTTTTCAAAACCTAAAATTCTCACACCCACTAACCCGTAATTTTGTCACCATATCCACCCAAACAGGGAGCATTTGACATAGAAACAGAAGATGAATCTGTCAGCCTAACAGTTATGAAAGACAAGGAAAAAAAAAAAAGGTGAACATTCCATTAATCATGAAATAACGAGGGAAGGGCATTCTTGTCATTTTATAAATATTGCGGTGGAGTCACGTTAGTATGTTTGGTGGATATCCTCGTCATTTTATGTAACTTTTTTGTTAGGGAGAAAATTTGGGTTTTAATTTGAATAATTAAGGAAAAGACGAAAATGGTCCATATGCCTTGAGCGCTAAGCCACGACCACAACTCCATCTGCAGAAGAGCCGGTCTGGAGTCGATGAAAGGCTCTTTGAACCGCCCGGTTCATGGAGCGAACCGGCGTCGATCTGATATTTAACCGCCAAAGGTGGCTTGGAGGTCCAAGTCGAGCTCAAGTTACTCAATACCCCACTCGAGTGATACACGGTTTCTGAAACGATAAATTAAATTGAATTGGATAAGGAAATTTCGCGATAAATTCAATTTCCGTTTGGTTGGTGAGAAAGCTGGAAGAAATAAGCAAGAAAATTAATAATTTTGACCGTCCTGTAATCGGGTTTTGTGTTTGTTGAATTCCACTGAGCTGAACTAAGCGGAGTAATTTGTATTGTTTTTTTTTTACTTTTCTCACCAACCAAACGGACTAAATTGTGAAATAGAGATTCAGATTAAACATGCTACTTCGGTGTGTCAGGCTCCGATCGACTGAGCTCTGGTGGATTTCGAGCATCTCGGAAACTTGTTCCTGGCTGATTGCAGCCTGGTCAGTGATGCTCTATTAGCGTGCGGCGTCGACAATCGTGCCGTACAACAATTTTCGAATCGATTTCGCCGGTTTCGGCTTTTCTGCCAACGCTACCTACAACTAGACGATCCGGCATCGTCGGATTTATCCGACTTGCTGGCGGGCGGGAACTTCGATTTGACAGTAGTAGGTTCATTGTGCACCGAGGATCCGAAATTCGATCGGTTCCCGATCTCGGATCTGGACTCTACATCTTCCTCGTCTGATGAGATTTGTTGTGTGCTGTAATAGTCCTGCCCCATTCTTACGTACAGACCTCTTCTCTCACGGTTTCTTCTTCTGGCTCGTCTATAAGGTAGTGGTGTTGGGGGAGTAGTCCCCGGGTGGATTGCTACAAGGTGCTCAGAGTGCTTGTCATCCCGGTGCTCTGAGTGCTGGTACTCAGAGTGCTTGTCATCCCGGTGCTCTGAGTGCTGGTACTCAGAATGCTTGTCATCCCGGTGCTCTAAGTGCTGGTACTCAGAGTGCTTGTAATCCCGGTGCTCTGAGTGCTGGTACTCAGAGTGCTTGTCATCGTCGGGACGTCGCCGAAAGAACTCGGAATCCGGAGGCGACGGAGGGTAGAAATTCTCCCAGTTCCAGACTGATGATGTCTGAGAAGGAGTACTCGAATACGTCGAGTTCGCCTGATAAGCCGTCGGCCCATGATATTTTCCGTCGGACCGCTGACTCACAGGAGACGAACAGAGGCTCGATTCGGAAAGAATGTGAGGGAGTTTCGGAGGTTTCCTCCGGCGAGATAAGTTTAAACTCGACGCGGAGAGTATATGCGGAAGCTTGGAGCTGGCGATAGTCGGAGAAGGCGAAGGGGAGAACGCCGGTGGCCGGGGCGGCGGTCGGATAGATGACGGCGCCGGTGAGGGCATTCGAGGCGGAGGCTGATAAGTAGAGTTGGAAACCGAAGAGGGGTTCCGTAGCAAAACAGCAGGGGTTTGGTCTGAAACGGAAAGGGGCTCTCCAGCAGCGAAATCTGAAAGAGCAGAACCAGTGATGCGAAGCGAACGGCAGTAATCGGCGTGAGCAGCGGCAAGATGGTGGCGGGCATAGACGGCCTCCTTCATGAGGCGGCGCCGCTCCTTGCATCGCCGCACAACGTCCTCGTTGTCGAGCTTCGACGCCGTACACCCCATATCAGCACACCCCTGTTTGGAAACGTACAACCAGGCAGTGCCAAGAAAGAGAAATATCAAATACCCAAAGAGACAGCTTCGCCGGTGATAGTAGCTGTAGCGGTGGCGCCTTTTTTGAGTTCTAGAAAGAGAGAGACTTATTATACTCGCTCTCTGGGCTGTCGATGTCCCATCCCTCAAAAACACCTTTCCTTTTTCTCTTCAAACCCCTATATATCCGCCCATGTTTTTTGGCAACAAAATCGATTCATCAACAATCACCTCCCCCAATTCTAATTCCCAATTCATCTTTCATTACGCAAAAATACCCTCTTGTTTTTTCGTTTCTGTTTTTGTTGTTTTGTTTTGTGTTTTGCGTTTTCTGCTTTGCTGTGAGTACTGTGATTGAGTGCATCTAGAGAAAATAGGATGGGCCCACATTCTTATCACGAACTTATTTTCTGTTTTTCTCTTTTCTTTTTCTCTTTCTTTTAAAATTTAAATCCTATATTCTGCGCACACATATTATAAGTAATTTATAATCTTTCCAAATTTAAAACTTTAATACAAATAGAAGGGTCCAAAATATGTAAAGATTAAAATATCTTTAAATATTTTCTTTCTAAATTCATATCTTTCTTGCAAAGACAAAAAAACAAAATTACAAAATATTAAGGTCTCCTTCAAGGTAAAAGCAGATGGGGATAGGTTAGGAACCCAGCGTCCCTTTCATACTCTAAAGAATATCTTAGATGAATCCATATAGGAGGTCATACTAATCCTTATAAACATAATATAAAAAAAATAGCTAATTAAATAATTGATAAATACTGCTTTTTAATTAATATAAGGAGAAAGAATTAAAGAATTGATTCCTTAAAAAGACAATTAAACTTTAATTAACCGAAAAAAATGACAAGGAAATTGCTTTTTCTCTATCTTTTGTGGGACACGAAAAGGCATATATCTCACTTTAAGTCAAAGATATATACTTTTACAAGGTCCAATAGGATAAAGTTGACAATAATAAATAATAGCCATAAAACTATCGTTGCAAATATTCATTCTACACTTTCTAGTATACTAAACACTTTTATTTTTATTTTTTATTTTTATAATTTTCCTTTTCTTTTTATTTTTCTTGTCCCCATTGATAAGGGTCGTAACGTGTTGAGTTGGGTTAGCGGGTGTGGGTGAAAAAGCGATATGGCGAAAGCCTGTGTTTATTAGAGCGTCGACAACGGGTTGATCAGTTTATCGCGCGACCGGCGTTTAATATTGATGATTAATATGATAGATTAAATAAATGTAGTGTTAATTTTAGGGAAAACATTAAGTGTATTAATTTGTTGATTGATTTTGGGAGATTGGAATTGGTGGTGATGTTTCATGTTTGTCTCTCTCTCTCTCTTTGCCAACTACCACTACTACTCAACCAACCCCTTACAAGTTGTATGTGGGAGAAGAGAGTTTTGTGCGAATCTCTGACTGTAAAAAAATAAAAAATATAGATGTGTGTATTGGTTTCAGAAATAAATTCCCAGTACACGCTAAGGCGTCACGAGCCTTGCCTGCTTTTGAATCCGCGTGTGAAGCGGCAGCGTCCCGGCTGACACAAGTGAGATAATTCGCAGGCGTTGGGACGGCGTTTTGGAGATGATTGATAGTTCAGCGTAAACTAGGCATTTGGTCTAATTCAATCTTGGTGGTTCTCAACATAAGCGAATTGAACTAATTCAAATCCAGTCGTTGAGCGGCGACAATTAGCGAGTCTCTGGGTGGAAGCTTCTGCCATCTCGTACTGCGCTTTTCTTGCTCCCACTTGCCCTCATATCGGTTGCGCGATCAAATTCAGGTGCTCAGATCTGCGGCGAGCTGGTGCACTCCTCCTCGTCCCCCGATCGATTAAAGATATTTTGCTCGCGTTCTTATTTTACGTATGAAGGCGTTGTTGGTGTGGTATTAGCATATTAATTTGTGAATTCTTAGTGCATCGCGCGAGTCTTGATGGAGTTAGTTGCTTCCCAGTCTTTTAGGCGTAGAAGTTTGTTTTGTTGTATATGGTTTTATCGATGATGTTATATTGTTTGTTTTGTTGTATAACTGTTTTATTACCATGGTCATCCTTATTTCATATATTTATTTTTACTATTTTTCTGCCATAACTTATAAATCTATATATAGAATAACTTCGATTGACCTACACTAGATGGCTTCTTCATTCATTAGTGTTGAAGCTCTATTGAGTAATATGACGATGAAATGGAAAAATAGAAAGCAAAGCGCAGCTCTATTAGTTCTTCTGTTGAAGGAAAGTTAAGTTATCATAGCTAAATCGATGAAACTCAATCTCTTGCAGACTCAGTTTTTTTAAAGCAAAAATCGGGTTAAATTCGATCTATTCACGGTTTAATATAAAACTGTTAACAAAAATAATGATCTGTGTGTGAAGAAATTATTTTAGAACGTGATAATTCCCGCTAAATATGGAAGGCGAGATACTAATTTACATCTTGATTCGATTGGTTCAAACTGTTATTAAATCTTTGTGGCTTGAGAACGATCACGCTCAAATGTTTCCTGTGAGTTCGACTTAAACTAGGAAATGATTTCTTTCATGCGCATAAAGCTTGAAATTCTGAAACTCCAGCTGTGATGAAGAATCGCCAATTTTTGTTCCTTTGGTTGGTTATAGTCTCCATTAAGAAACATTTACAGAACAGAAGGAAGAACCATATGTGTATCATGAAGGAAGGCCTGACCACCACATGAGAAGCCTCCTCTGCATGCGATCATGCTTGAATTATGGCTCTCAACTAATCTTTAATCATGGTTCAAGAAATCATACAGGTCTCACAAAATCCAACATTGTTTTTATTTGGGATTAGGATGCTGAAGCTAATTAATGAAAAGTAAAGTGTCACATCCTATGGGTTAGGAAAGTTTTGGTATTATGTAAGTATGAAGCCTGATGGGAGAACTGAAAGATCTTTGAAAGCTCCTTCAGGTCGAAATCACCTGATATCTACATGGTTGGCATCAAATAGGTTGAGAAGGAATGTGTAGCTTTCCTCCCCATTGACATGGTCTTTGACAAAAAATGGAAATGCTAATACTAGAGTCTTTTTCCTCTCCACTTCTCTATTGAGCTTTGCAACATGACAACAGAAGACATTGGTGGAACATCCTTTAAACCACTAGGTAAGACTGAATATATTCTGCTTTCTTCAAATCACCTTGCATATAAAGAACAAATGTCTTATCTTTTTCCTCACATATATATATGGTAATAATAAGAGAATCTATCTGTAACATAGAACAATCGATAACTCGTTATATGGGTGGGGCTTCTCTCTTGGCAATCCATAAAAGATTCAAAAAGGTGGAGCAGATGAATATAAGCTTGAATGATACCCCATGAAGTGATTCTTTTCCACGTGCTCTTCACACGAAAAAAAAATATATACATATCAAGAACCATTCACGTACTCCATTAATGAAAAAGATTACTGGAATATGTAAAATTGAAGAATTAACAATTGTTCATCTCCTTTTATGTCCAATATCCTGCCTGCAAGAATACCCAATGACAGTGTGTGCCCAGATCCTTCTACCTGACCTAATGAAACAATATTTGTTTTGATCTTTTAGAAGAAAATAACATACTTGATCTTTCAATCACAGAACCATCGGCTCCCAGGAAAAATAGAAAGTTTGCCAGATCTTCTTAACTAATAAGCATACATGGAAGATTTTATGACTTACCAAGGCCCCGAGAGATTTCTGTTGCTTTCTCTATAAGATCATGATGATGACAATAAGACTTCTGTGAGTGAAGCTAATACAATATCGAAACCATAAATTATTCAACTCATTTTGAATTTTGAACAACTAGTTTGTGTGGAGTGACCAGTAACTTAAAAATCTTAAGCTCGAGAAATATAGTTTTAAACGCGCCAAACCGATAGGCCCCACAGATTGTTTTCAAAACTATTGTCAATATCAGGTATTTAAAAAAACATAGACCAAACATGCTCAAGTCTCCATCACCCATAGGTCCTCTTTCCCAATGTTACATATGAATATATAAAGTTATATCACATTTGTTTTTCTTATACCTATAAGACCAACCCCTCGATGTTGTAATGTCTTGTATGTGAGAAAAGTTGTTTGTTTTCTTTATCGAGGACGAACATAATACTATTCAAAAGGAAAAGGCAAAATATATATATATATATATATATATATATATATATATATATATATATATAAAAGTATATGAATAGGAAGGAGTCACCTATGAAAGAACAAAATGCATTTTTTGGGGGGGAAAGCAATCAACAAGGATAATCCTTAATTACAACAACCTTTTGGACTCCTAGAGTAATTTAGTAGGATCATACACCTTAACTTTGATTCCTAAACAGACTACAACAAATTTAGCTCTTCCAATAAACCTCTAAATTTGATTCCTCATTGTAAGATAAAATGAAAATCGGATATAAGTTTCTTTTCGACCAAGTTGTTTCCTAGGACATGGATATAGTGTGTGATATTTTGGTTGTATGAGTACTGAATTTAGGAATGCTGACTAGATCCTCACTAGAAGAGCCCACAACAACGAAAGAGCTCTAAAAAAGACTACGAGGAACCATAGCGACTTGCTCAAAGCTAGGCGAAAAGTCTAAACCACCACCCGACCCTCGGAATCTGTCAAGAGCATGCAACTGACACCAATCTCCACTTTGCATAACCAGCCCGATGAATAAAATCAAGTAAGGCGAAGGACCATTTATTATGCACAAACTAGCGCTGACCATAGGAAATTTATCTACATGGCACTCTTCAGTTTTTGAATGGACAACACCTCATCTTCGATAGCTTGTTAAAGAGGAGTTCTTTTGCCCGCTTTAGTAGGTTTTACATGCATCATCTTAAGCTCATATCTCCAATCAAACCATCGTTCAACACAAGTACAAGTACATGAGACATATGCCCGAATAAGTCGAAAAGACATAAAGGTCGACCCTTCCCACACCTCCTTCCTCTTCTTACCTCTGATACTCCACTTCCATCCTTCAAAAAAGCTTGCCTTGTTGAAGAAAGAGAGAAAACCCGAAGCTACTTAAAAGAATTAAAACAATTCCTATAACACCCCTCATCCTAACACAATGGGCAAAATATGATTTATAGAATGTTCATTTGTTAGGCACAGGAAACCTGTTTGCTATGAGTCTCCATATTTTTTGTTACTCTACTAATATTTCCCACAATATGTTTTACTAATATGTATCACGTATTTCATACATCCGGGCTATATATATAGGCGTCCGGATATGGCTACATAGCGCTGATCATTGGATCCATCTGTGCTTCTTTATTGAAACGGAACCACGAATCCCCACTTGTTGGGAAATTGATCGGGTATGCATTTATTATTCGTAGATTAACATTCAGTTTTACTCCCAATTTATATTTATATATATAGTGAATTATAAACATTGTTATTTAAGATTAATTATAGTTCTGAGGATGTTATCAGGCCTCGCCGACGGATGAGGCCTTAGTCGGCCTATGGAGGATGGATCACGTATTCGTCCATCGTGATCGCGCGGGGATTCTCTGATACCTGCCGATTAACAATCTGCATGAAATAGGCATCAAAGGACATGAAAATGCTTGAACGACTCCAAAGGACATAAAAATAAACAAAATTTTCCCTTCATATGAAGAGAAAACCATTCATGCCAATATTAGATGAATCAATTAAAAGAACCGGATCAAGTAGCGGATGAGAAAAATGGATTGAGCCCCGACGCTTACAGAAATGTCATTTGAATTGGCTTTGATACTGGTCACAAATGTGAGTATTACGGTTCAAAACCTGATAAATTTCCCATTCATGCGTCTGAGACATGGTATGCTGAATGAACATGGTCTTGGTTCGAGCCGGAAGTCCCGATTAGTCATCGGAAGCCTTCTTTGATTTCATTGGGACCTCGATAAGCGATATTTACATCTTATATCTGCCCTGACAACCACATAATGTAAGATATTCATCGCATCAAGCGGGAAAATGCTTCGACTAAAAAAGCCCAACATATAAATTGAAAAATAAGTTCTCAAATTAAAAACCACAAAATTCATATGATGATAAAAGTAATGCATTAAGAAAGGGTGCTAGGAACTAACATGCGGGTGGTGAACAGCAATGAGGACCAAATGATAAATAATGGGAGGCCAATTGCATTCATATATTCATACACATTCAATTGCGGACTTGACTTCTATTCTTACAAAAGCCTTGGAGTGCATGACCAGTTGTTTGCCTGACCGCTGATCGGGTTTTCCACCTAACATCCATTTCATTAATACAATGGATTTGATTGGGAAAAATCCGCTGCCGGAAAATGCGTGACTCAGGAAGGTGCTTTAAATCACGTTACCATCATCGCAAAGGAACACTCATCTTCAAATGATATTGGATGAAGAATTTTGTCAACAATGGCTTTATGATATAAACAACTTTCTGACAAATCGCTGGCAAATCGCATAAATCTGTATGTTTACATGGGAAGCCGTATGTTAATCTTTACACATGTGCGTTTTCATGTAAGGTCCGCGCGATGAGTTCGGCCCTCCTAGACTTTACATGGGAATGGCCTTCGTGATGTAAAGGACAATTTCCGCCGAACCGGCCTTGACAACACGGGCACGGATCTGCGCATCAAGCGTCACGGGTGAATTGCTTTCGGTGGATGCAAATCAATGACACTACTTCTCTTCTTGCAACAATGCTTAGTTGAGGCGGAAGGGTGGTATCTTGTCACGATTCTTTGGAAGCGAGCTCCTTTAAGGGCGCTATTAAATACCTGCGAATGTTTGTTGTCATTAATCCATATCTTACGACCTCGTCGTGTGAAAGAGCCCATAAGCTGAAAGGGGCTTTGCCTCGAAGCCATTGTAATGCTTGAATTAATTCTCGATTGTATTCATATGCTTTTGAATTTTAGATTCTGTGCTCGCTAAAGCGGTAGCGGCAAACCAAATTCTTCAAAATTTTATCTTTGAGCCGGTCATAAAATTGCTAGCGAAATAGCGCGTAAAACGTGATATGCAAATGGTGCCAAGCCAAGATGAGGATCAAACCATTCTTGCCATGATTCTACGGATGCATGCGATGTAACCTGGAATTCGGCGCTTTGAGTAACGTGGTTTCTAATACATGCAAGAACCATCCCAGTACGTGGTATTGTATACGTAATAGCAAATGCGAGTGGAAACGGTGATTATTCCGTCACACCCGTAGCGATCAATAACTTGCCTTTATACTTCCCGTATAAATGTGCACCGCTCCCATATAATGCGGGGCGACAATGTTGGAACCGCCCCGATGGATGGCAGATGGCCGAACCTGCGTTGGAATATCTCGGTGTTTGGCATGTTAGTTTCACATGTTTTCAAACAGCGGCACATCCGGATTTGATTGCTGCATGCCCCGAACAAGCGTGGCGACTACGTATATGGTAGAGAAGTCGCTGAATAAACATCTAATTGCTTTATGCTTTCCATCCAACGCCTTTTGTATGATACTTGATATCCTGTTTTCCATCACACTTTCGCTGAATAGCGGCCCGATTGACAATGTGAATTGTGCACGAGATTAATGTCTTTATATGAGTTGAAACCAATTGGGAATTAGGCGTGATGGTCGGTTAATGAAGTTGACCGCAGTATGCGGCCCGGTATATTTGTTGATAACAAATAAGGAAGTATCTTTGATGACCATTGCCTGAAGCTTCCATGCAGTGACATTCTTGACCTTCTTACATCTTAAAGCGAGCAATTTTTTGGAGGATGCCATGTGACATACTCTTGATGTGCTTTAATGGAGTAAATCTTAGGCTGCGCTGCTTGCAATCGTTGAATTAAACTTGCCCAGTGCGAATTCTCCACTTTCGAATTCACAATTATTAAGAAATTTGCACCCGTGGAGTCTGACAACTTGCCCGCGGCAATATCTAGGTTTTGACATGTTGGTGAGGTGTTGGTGGTAAGTGATAGGTAAAGGGGATGGCTCATCGATGTCTCATCATCTGCCGGGTGATTTGATACATCGCGAGATGGTCTTGTGCGAGAGACATATATCCATTGTTCATTCTCGCTTGGTTGAAAGCTCGAAGAATGATGCGTGTCGATCGGCTTGACATCGCATCGACTCCATCAGTTCATCATCAACATCTTCATCATTACGTTCTTGAAATTTGCCTTTGTCTTCATCATCTACATTTTACTCCGGTGTCCGGTGGACCCCTTTACTAGGCCCTGACCGTAGTGACGTGCAACGTTGTAATGGTCGCGAACAAATAAATCTTCATGCCCACCCACAGATTGGTTTAATTGTGCCTTGACACTCACAACTTTAATGAACAGTTCAATTTCCTCAATGGTTGTTGTGTTTACTAGATCCAACATTTCGCGCACACTACTATCATCCCGCACTGGAAAAGGTTGGAACCTATTTCCATTTCTAAGAGGATACTTACAAATGAGTACTAATTTGAACCGTTTGTGTCTTTGTCTTTGAGTATACCATATCAATCAATTCTTGGAACGTGCATTCAATCGGTATCTTCAAAGCATGATAAATTCGCTCCTCATATTCGACATTTGTTTTAGTCCTCACTGTTGTCCATTATAGTAACATATCACGGGAATTGTTGAAAGCAGTTTATATTTGACTTGTACATAATGGTGTCACATGGATTAAATAATATGAATTAAGTTAGCGTTATATCCGTCAGTACCCTTCCATTTCACTCATTTATAACACGATTACAATGTTTTATAATTTAATATAGTGTTGATTTTATTTCATAACTAGAGGCCTTGAATTCGAGTCACATTAATTTGGAAGCCATCTTGTGGGTGTAGGCTTCGACTATGGAGCAAATAATGCCAATGAGAAGCCTTGAGACGCCATTCTCTGCCCGTGGAGCAAACTATCATTCAAGTTTAATGCATACATTATTGAAATAGAGCATTTCAAGTCTCACAGAAGTT
Source organism: Tetrastigma voinierianum (assembly GCA_016808115.1). NCBI lineage: Eukaryota > Viridiplantae > Streptophyta > Magnoliopsida > Vitales > Vitaceae > Tetrastigma > Tetrastigma voinierianum. The sequence goes on from JAEQBH010000591.1 coordinate 753,659, forward strand.
GTAAAGATCACTATGTTAGATAAAACACTCTTTGAAAATTATAGTAGAGATACCCAAAGGAACATACATACTTTCCCATATTATTGAAAAAATTGTAAAGCAACTCTGGAGCCAAACAAGCATAAATTTTATCTAAGACATAACAAACTGCCCAGGAATTAGTAATATTAATTTCATACTACACCAAAATTTGGATCTAAACACCAAACACCCTTACTAAATACCCTTTATTTCAAAGCATATGCCACCCGAAAATGTTTACGATATAACAGCTTGTAAAAAGCAAGCAAGTTCATATTCGAGTTCATGCTTATAAAAATGCCAGTAAAATAAAATAAATAATAAATAAAAAACGAGCCTCAATCTTTCCATCTGGTGATCATATGCAAATGAATCAAATTCCCTCGAGTGGGATTAAAGGGGAAGAAAGAGTAAAGACAAGAAAATTATGAGTTTGATCCCATTAACATTTTTCTGATATATTTTCCCAAATTGCACTTCGACCCATAATGAATACATTCTTACCAATTTTTATCTCGTTTTCTTTTCTTTCCTATTTTTCGTAGGTAACCAAAGCAAAACACTTTGATATTTAAATTGAAATCGTATTGACAATGTCATAGTGTACAAATGCATTAGATTCATGGTCTTCTTCTGCATTCTTCTCTTGCTTAATATGTGTATGCGTGGTTTTCGAGGTATGTATGAATCAAAATAATGACTCATATTCACTCTTAGAATTGCACTTCTCCTGTTCCTTCAAATCCTCTGAGGCTTTAGTGCATAGATTTGGCTTAATTTAAAGTAACTTTATGATTTTTGAATTGTACAATTTCGAGTGTTTTTAAGTTTGGTGCATGCGTATTCTGTTTATGATCAAACACCATTTGAAGGTCCAACACGAGTATATTCCATCAGAAGTTCATATCATAAGGTAAATAAAACCAAGAACAAATTTATCAACTAAAGCGAATTATTTTTTAAGTCTGATGAACCTCTCTAATTGAATGCTCAATACTGCAGTCAGCGGCTTGAAGGCGCGAGCACGAAAACACATATAACCACCCATTATCATCAAAAAATAAAATCACCAGAAATATAGAAATTACATTTCTGAGAAAAAGATAGAATGTATGACAGTAAATGCAGTCAATCGGAAAGGGGATCGAGCAATCGGAAGCGTGGGGAAAAAGAGATCTCGCGAGAGAAGAAGGAAAAGTGATCGGAAGATTCGAGGTGCGAGATATTTGAGTGATTAGAGGTTGAGCCCAATGGTGGTGACGATAAGTTGCAAAAATATCAATTGCTGAGTTAAATTGGTATTCTCAAAAATTTGATGAGGGGAAACCGGTTATAAGCTGTTTCATAGGGGAAACACAATTCATGCCCTGCCACCATCAACAGGCTAGTGTCGTTTATTATCTACCTGGCGCGAGCGGAAGGGCGTGAGATTTCCATTCACAAAGCATTCAATCTTTCCTGCTATTACATCGGTATCAACTCAAGATCTTGGCTCCAATCTCTATGCCAAACTCGATGAATTCACTACTTTTATTTGCATGCAAAAGGAAAATTAGGAAAAAAATTAAATCTTCAAATTTCACATATAGGGCTCGATATCTGAAGAAAATCCTTTACAAAGCTCTGTGCTGGTTCTCACGTCACTGGATTGATTTTTCAATTTTTTTTTGTTATTTTCTTACACTCTCATTTACTTTCGACAAAAAAAGTGAGAGATTACGTGGAATCAATGTTCGTGGATATTTTTTTTTTGTTTTTCAGTTCAGCCATGTCTTGAGCCACATAAAGGGGCACAAATGCTTGTTCAAGTGAGAAACTCATAATGCATTCCAGAGGCATGAACCAGAAAGGGAGACAAAGCTTTACCTGAGTCGGGGGACGGCGAGGATCAAGCTTTACCTGGAATACGGAGAACACGTCCTCACCATCTCTCTGTGCATTAAAATCATTTTATATTTTATATAAATGAAATCAGATATCACGCATCATCACCCCCTCCTCCCCCTAATATATATATCGTTTTTATTGGCATTTCACAAAGTAGCGGCCGAGTCATGGAAGGCAGGCAATAGGCATTAGAGGTTATTAGGCTTACACACATATTGGGTTGTCTGTTTATGTTCTGTCGTTGAAGTTCTTCTGGCCATGTCATGTCCTCCCGCGTTTCTCCATGCCCCCTCCACGACTTCAGTAGGTATATACCTCTCACGTGCTTCTCATCTCCAATCATGCAACTCCACCCCCAATTAATGGTTCATTTGTTTACCCATTTTGAAAACTACTTCTCGTTTTTAAAAACAAAGAAAACATCGTTTTATTCATTTTGAAAAAGCATAGCATAATCTCTGCTTAGTTTTCAAAAATGGGAAAAAACACTAATTTCGGAAACGGTTTTTCCAAAGCAGAGAACTCATTAGATTCCTCCATTCACTTGGACTTGAAATCCATAAATGTGCACCCAAACCCAGTTAGTTTTAGGAGTACTTAAAATGGCGAAACAAAAACCTCACCTTTTGCATTCAGATTTATCAATCAATCTCATGACCATTGTAAATAAAGCGCAGAAATTATAGTGTAGAAATGAATAGTGGAAGTCAATATAGTATTTATTCCTTTAGACTAGTCAATATAGGATCAAGCTTTGCACGATGGGACTATCTGTTAGAAATTTAGAAATTCGGGAGTTTTGATCAAGGCGTCGGTTGCGCACCTTCCAAAGTGAACTCGGATCACTCACCCTTTCTCATCAAATCATGGATCGATGACCCACATGGGAGCGGGAGAAGATCGCATAAGGGGGGAGAATGCGGAGAAAAGCCTAAGTCAGATCAATTTGCTCACCAGCCGAATTGCGCGCCGTTGAACCTTCGCTTTTGAATTGTAAGTGCCGGCGTTATCAGCAGCAGCGATTCGTATGTCCAGCGTAGATTACCAGCGGCCAGCGGTCTGCTGATTTCAAATCACGTCGTTGGTATTCTTAGAGTTAACGTAATTCAAAACCGTCGTTTCGCCAAACCAATGACTCAGTTTGGAAAATATTTTTCGATCACGATTACTCATTTTAATTTTTTTTTTGCCAAACACTGTATTTCCGTACAAAACTCGGGAGAAGAAACAGACTTTGATTGCTTTTATTCTCTTGTCGTTTAGGTGGAATAGTTCATTGGAATTTTAATATATTTTAATCTAGAAATATGATTGGAATTTGTCATTTTAATTACAATTTTTATTTTTGGAAATAAGACTTCCGCTTAAAAAAAAAAAAAGAATAACTATGTTAAAATATAAAAATATTGAATAAATTTGAGGAAAATGCATTTGTTTTTAAGGAACATTTTTTTAAAATTCTAGGAATTATTCTTCAATGTTTCATAGAATAAAATTGTTGTGTATATCTTGTTTTTAATTATTCTATATATTTATATGATTATTTTTCAAACGAATTTCGTAAAATAAATAAAAATAAATTAAAACAATTAAAATTATTTTATGAGTGTTTAACGTTTATATTTGAAAAAAGAGAGTATATATATATATATGTTTTCAAATTCTTTAGTCGTAAAATAGTATAAAAATAATTTATTAATTTGAAATCAATTTTTAATTTTTCTTCATATATTAATTCTTTCTACGTTTACTCACTTTTTTTTTTGCTAACATTTTTCTTCAAATTTTCTAGGAACCAAATATAATCTTAGTAATTCCTAAACATGTGACATGTGCTCCACTTGAACAATTTTCAATGACTAACTTAAACTTTGTCCAATGGGAGGAAAAATCTTAAAACCTAAAACATACCAAAAACAAAAAAATAGAAATATATTGTGAGCATAATTCAATATGAAAATGTATTGTGAATCAACCAATGCACAACCCCAAACCCAATTCAGAGCAACTGAATGGACATTTTACTAATTTAACCAAACTTTCTTCTTTTTCTTTTTTTTTTTCATTTTTATTTTATATTTTTTGGGAATTTTAGATGGGGGTTATGGATCAAGGAGAAGTCCATTTCTCCTACTGTTGGAAAGCAATCCAATGCAAGCATAGATATTCACTTTGGACAATAATAACTGGTTCCTTTTATGGAGAGAGAGAGAGGGAGAAAGGGAAAAAACCAACAAACAAAAGTGGAGATCAAAAGAAAAAAAAAAGGAGGAAAGGAATAGGTTGAGAATGGTGATATGATTTTTCTCTTCCCCTTTCTCACCCCACAATCCAACTGTATCCAACCTCCCTCTCCTCTTGCACATGCACATCTTTTTTCTTTCCATCTTTTTTAAATATATATATATATTGTTTTCATTTTTTTTTCTTCATAGTTGCAAAGTATTATTTTGAACTTTTTTCCCCAAGATGGACAGAAAAAGAGCACTGGTGAGAAAGGGTCTTTCTTGCTTTTGCTACCCAACAATCTCAATTCTCATCCCACATTACAAGCTGGTCTTTAGATTCAGACCCCACTTTTTTTTTTTTTTTTTTTGGGCCATTTGGCCTAGTATCTTATTCCTCATTTGTTCCTTCCAAGATATTCCCCCACCCCTTGAAGGGTTTTTTCTCTTTGATTTTGGTACTTTCTACTAACATATACAACAGGTCAATGTGCTTCACTTTTCAGTGTCTTGGACTTCCATTTCATGTCATATATGAAGGTTTTATCTAAAGTAAAGAGAAAGCATAGTACAAATTAAACATAAAATTATGGAACTCAATCCTCTTTTCTCTACTTTTTTTTTTTTTATCTATTCATTCGACATTACAAAATTATAGTATTAAGTTATCAAGAAAACTCAAACTTGATTCTTTTATATACCCCACTTAACCCTTAATCATTGAGCAAACCCTCGTTTCTTTACTTCAAATTGAAGAAGAGGGATAGAATAGGAAAAAGGGCAATACCCTTTTGCCCACTTTTTTTTTCCTAATAACTCAAAATAAATAGATGGCATATATGTAAGGCTTTGCCAATTCGTAACTTTCATTTTTCAAAGTTTTGCAATTCATTTGCATGTTATAATATTAAATTAAAAAAAAAAACAAAATCAGCAAATCACACAAGAATATGAAATCAGTAAAGAACTATAGCGATTATGTAGGGGAAGAAAGAAGAAAGCCTATTGGGAAAAGTAGGGATAGCTTGCCATTATGAAGATGCTAATCTTGGATTGTTTCGCCTACTAATATTAAACTATTGATTTAAAAATAAAAAAATCAAACTTATGAGATAAGTTTTGTAAACATGTGGGGACACTTTGGGAATTCTATAAATAACCTTAACCAATGAGTGTGAAACAGATGGGGGGGAGCAGCTTTCAGCCTTCAACCTACAGAGCCATCATCAGTACGGTCAGTACCCTTGTTAACTACATGACAAAATACGTTATATAACCACCAACTTCAAGTACAATAATCTATATTTATTCACTTCTCAGATGGGCAGCAGAGCCCCAAACCCCTGTATTCCAAACAGTAAACAACTGCTAAAAATCACTTAAAAAGCTGCAAATGCATACACTATTTTTTCTTTTCTTTTTCTTCCCCTCAAGTATAGGGTTTCTAGCCATCCAAACAGGGCCTGGAAAGTGGTAGGTAAAATCAAGAGATGGGTGGGGCAGCAATCCATAGATAATGATGAAACAATTTACCCCTAAAAAGGTAAATGTTGTGGCCCGGCCCCCCACCTCCCAAGACACTGGCCAAATCTTAGCTGGACTCCTTTTTGCAGTGGAGAGGGGGGGTCCCAATCTCTCATTTTTTTTCCTCCTCATTCCTTGTTTTCCATTGGATTAGGGTTCAGGGTCATGGGTATTTTGTAAAATAATGAATTAGGTATTTTTCTATTGGGAAAGCTGTCCCAAAAACCTGTTTGTGTAATTGGCCAAGTGTTGAATGCTTAGGACCTATTTGTTATAATTTTTTGAAAACTGTTTTTTTCTCTTAAATAAAGAATGTTTAATTCCCAGGTTTTTTTTTTTTTTTTTTTTTGAAAAACACAAAAAACATCATATTCAAATAATAAGCACACTTTTATAAAACACCAAAATGGTGCTCTTTATGTTTTGAAAACAAATTTCAACAACAGTTTTTAAAAATATGAACAAACAAGCCCTTGACAATGGTGGGTGGGTGTGTAGAAAATTTAGTAAGACAGTATACAAAAGTTCTTGTACCTTTACTGTCTGAAAAACCTGCTTGGGTTGGGTCTCTCCATCTCTGCAAAAAGAGGCTTCACTTCACATTCTAGTTTCAACGTCATGTTTTTGTCTCTTTCTAAGATTTTCTACATTCAACCCAACAATAATACTGGTAATAATGTAGCAACAATGAAGGCAACAAACCCCTCAATGCCTGCTGTTGATTCAAATTGCAAAAATCCTAATATTTCAAAGGAACTCTTCCTTCTAATACCGGGAATTCATCCTATATTAATACTCTTAAATGGCTTGGAAATACTCCCGAAACCATCAAAACTAATTCATACTTTACAGTCTACATTTGAATTTAACGACCTGTAGAACACTCTAAAAAGACATAAACCCCCTTTTTTCAGCAAAAGGCCAAGATTAATATGCTCCAGGCGAAAAGATTCCTTTCTCTATGAGGGAAAAGCATTAAACTAGAAGCTAAAAACTCACCAAACAAACCTTATATTCTTAATAGTTCCACTAGAATCCAGAACACAACACAATACTTCACCAATAAGTCACCGAAAACTGTAGTATTTATGACAAAACAAGGACACATTATTCATATTGAGGCATCAACACATCAACTAGCACTTTGGAACTTAAAATAATAGGAAGAAGAAGTAGGATAAGAAGGGATTGGGGGGAAGCGGGGAAATGCATTAAAAGAAAGACCAACCATGCAAGTGTTTTTTTCCAGATAAAAGACCCCACAAAACTATAGGAGGATGACAAATGTTGTGCTGTAAGAAGGGCCCACCACGTTTCTTTGCCAAACAGCTAGCAAAAAAGAAAGGATCTGTCTTTCCAAGTCCAAACAAAATATATGGAAAACTCATCCACACGATCCACAACCATCCTTTTGGAAACTTATAACTACTAGTTGAGAGACCCTTTTTACCTGACACCGCCACATAAGAGTGGTGGGAGAGAGAGAAACTGGCACGTGTCAGTCGCACATGATTTCTCTGGCTCATTTTATTGTGTACCCTCCTCACAGGCTTGACTAAGAAGTCTGATGAGATGTCCTCTCACCCCCCCTCACCCACTTCATGGTGATGCGGCTGAGAGGGACTGCACGGCATGTGGTGCTCGTCCTTAGGGAAGAAGAAGCCCAAGTCCCCCAACAAGCCCTGCATCGGTATGTTAGATTGGAAATGGTTAAAACGTTTTTGAGTGTGTGTTGAATAACTTAGTGTCAGCATCTGAAAAGAATTAGAAGTTCTGATAGTGGAGATGGAGTCAAATTCACTAAGGTCACCTAAATCTTCAATGCGTTTTTTTCCCCCCATTTTTCTTGTTGCTTTTTGTGAATGTATCAATTTTTTCATTTAGGATAGAAACAGTTTCATGATAGAGTACAAGCACAAATACCGAAACAATTGCATTCTAGGAAAATGGAATTGCAAATGAGGAGCCAGATTCAGAGGAGAGGGGCTAGACCAAGATTTGGGATCAGATATGGACATACCATCGCATCGTTGATTGCATAAGCCACACAATAATGCTCCTGAAAATAAGCAGTTCAGGACAAAAATATTAAAGTATGTGTGATGCTACTATCATTTTTATAGAAGTTCAAAATGTATATGTTCTAGAACTAGGCATTGTCTCAACCAGTTTTGTTTTCTTTTGGCAAATAATTTTTTTTTTTTTTTTTTTTGATATGATAAGTAAAGATTTCTTTTGGCAAATAAATTGAGTAACCTACCTGCATCATGTGCCACTCTTCAAACTCATCAAACAATTCCAGCCGTTCAATCCTAATCCACAGAACAGCACACAGATGAGAATCTTTTCCAAGAACATTTCAGAGAAAAATGATAAGTTTCCCGATATAAAGGACATAAAAGGAACAAAAGGAAAAGGCAGAATCCAGGGAAAGAATCATGCTTCATTTCATAGAACAAAAACCTTTAAAGCATTAAAAAGAGAAGTGATTTCATTTTACTACCACCATGGAATCTAGGTATTGCTACGAAAAGCACAAAATTTTCTAGAAGTACTAAACAAGGAATTCTCCTTTTTCAGCTGAGGACACAATGGCAGCAGGCCTAAACCAACATACATGCATACTGGCTTGCACAAATACATACATGCTCACATACATCTGCATTGGTGAACCCAAGGATAACACATGGATATTATCCAATCCCAGTCGCAGTCGTAAATAAAAAATGACGATTAAATTGTAGAAACTATATCTCGTGAACTAGGAAAATAGAAATAGAGTTCCACTGAAGCTACAGGTCAGACAACTCTTCATTACAGGGAAGCATTCAAACATGGCCCTGGACGGCTGGACCTAATTATTTAGCAAAGTACAAACCAGCTTCATTACACTGCATGATTGCCTCAATTATGATAATTAGCTCTACAAGAAATGGTACAGAGCAGCCAAGTAAAATTTTTTCAACCAGAAGCAAGATTCTAACCAGTTAGATTCAGCCGAAGACATAATGGTTTAAACATATTGATTATTAAACCAGTCGAAAAGGCACAAGCAGAATTATTGATTGTGTAAATACATGTTGAAGACTTGAAGCATACATCAAGAATTATCAATTGTGTAAATACATGTTGAAGCATACTTATAAGGAATAATAAAGTACACCAACTAATTAAATAACCTCAAAACAAACTAAAAGAAACTTCAGCCTAAAATAACAAAGCATTGTACAAGTGGGTTGGTTGTGTTGTTAATATTCTTCGTCTTAACAAGTAAGAAATATAGTTGTAAAACTCAAAATTCAAACCTGAAAATAAGAATCCATAAGCAACTCATACTTGTCAACACTCTTTTCTTGCCTCTACAAGTTTCACAATCTAAAATCAAATTGCGTTTCCAGTAAGTCCAATCCAAGAAGAATTGAACCAGAAAACTTTTCAGTTCAATGAATACCCAAACTTATGGCAACTGTGCATTAGGTCTCTTCATCTAAACACCATGTTGGAGGACCTAACTCAAGTCCAATCCCCTTGAATTGTGAAACAGAACAGCTCCAACAGTCCTTACTTCCAGGCCCCCATGTTTCAGGAGCTGCAGAGGGGGCCTACATTTCTTATACCTTTGATCCACTACCAAGGACAAAAGGTGTTTCCCCTCTACCTCAAGTCCTACAAGGGTGAAGGGAGTTCATCCTATCAATGCCTTTGTGGAACTTTCTCAAGGAGTTCAAGGGAGGGGAGAAGGGGAATTTGGTTTGGTAGGAGGAACCTCTAGCTCGGCATCCCTAGGGAAAGTCACACCACCCCCTCCAGGGTATCCGTTGTGCATTAGTTTCTTTTATTAATGCCAGAGGCTCAGCCTTCTCCAACACATTATTTTTATTTAAGGCAAGAGTAGAGTTTCAAAATCCTAAAAGATGTTGGTGCACTTCATCTTGTGGGTACAACCCTCCCAACACCAAGTAAATGAGATGGCCCGAGGCTCTGGCTTGATCACAAGAGTTGAAGAGCCACTAAGACAACTACAAACGGGATGCATGTCAAACGCTTCTTGACCAGATTAGCAAGAGGAACTGTTGACTGTTGCTGGGATGGATTTCACCAACAAGGACCCATTGGTTCACACTCCACTCAGCTCACCTCATAAGCCTACTTCGTTAGCTCATCAAGTCTTAGAACTTGTAGGGGGCATCATAGACTCTAGACTTATAAGAGCTCCTACCATTTTGTGGACAACTCGTTCTCTTGCCCTAGGTGGAACTCATCATTGGCCTTGGGCGTAGCCAGCAGGTAAGCACTCTCCAATTATGGAGGCCCGGTTTGCCACACTACAAAGAGTTAGCATCTTTCAGACTATTATAGTATTGTAGAATTAGAAACTAGTTGGAAAAATGAAACATGTATTCATGTAAAGTTAGGAAACTTCATATTCTTTCCTATTTGATTTAAGGATTGTCTTATATATAAATACGCGTGATTGCATCAATGGAATACACAATTTTCCTTCAATTTTACTTCATTGAGATGGCACGAGCCTAGGCTTGACTTGTTTAGGTGCAATTTTTTTGGAAAAATCTCGAGAAGAATCTGTCACCGTTGGCTACAAACTCCGACGAACTTTCCGACAACTCAAATCTGGCTAGCGACCACCCCATTTGGTTCATAGTCACCTGATCTATCCACCGGAGGAAGGAGCAAAGAAAACAGGTCCCCACGGCCGCCTTCACACGCGGCTTCATCGCTGAGTTGTTTCTCGCGCGCGTCGATGCTGAGGGCTGTGACGGACTCTCCGACTTCCACTCACCCTCCTCCCAAAGATCGTCACCGGCCGGACGGGCCTCCCAAACATCCGCTTCCTTTGTCCTAGTGCCCGTAATAGTGCTTTCTGTAAAGGATTTGTGTTCAACAACCATGTTTTTCTAGGGTTTCTTCCTATTTTCCTTGATTCCTTCGAGATTCAATCACATTAAGAGGTGATTTGTGGTTTTTGGAACCATAATACATTCAAGTATGGTGTTTTTCATGGAAAGGTGGTCCTTTTCCTTACAAGATCCATTTTTTTTTTTGGTATTTTTCGGATTTTCAGAGGCTTGTTTGAGTTAGATATGCTTCTAAGACTAACAAGAAACCCTCAGGAGGAGTTTTGTGTCGTTATTGCCATAATCCAGGGCATGTACGCCAGATTTGTAGAAAGTCGCAAAACAAAAATTGAAGATTTCAATCTGTTCATTATCATTAATCACTTAAGTCTACATCTACTTCTATCACTACACTCGACGAGTTAGGTAAAACTGTTATAACATATATTTACTTTACATATAGAGTTGTAACCTATTAGGAAACTTGTCTTATAGAGTTGTGATCTATTAGGAATGTTAGATTGGCTTTTGTATATATATATATATTCATAATGGTCAATGAAAAACACAAAGAATTATTTCCTCCAACTCTCCTTGTTCTTTTCATGGTATCAAAGCAAGGGAAGGTTCGGGTTAGGACTTCGCCGTGTTTACTTTTCTGGCAACCCATCTAGTGTCTGAGTCCCTTTTTCGACTATCTTATCTTCATCATAGAAATCTTCCACCGCCGTTAGAACACCTTGCCTCAACTGGAAAAATTTTCCCGCGACCACCTCAACTTCGGCCGACCACTCCCCATCAGGTGTGCCATCCCCTGATCTACCTCTAGACAGAACCTTGACTCCGACAATCTAACCACGCGCCTCCACGCGCTATTTCTTTCTCCGGCGACAACGAACACGCATCGGCACGTGGAGCACACGTCATAGTGCATGTGTGGCTCTCTGGCCACCAGATTTCACCTTCGGTGTCATCGGTCACCGACAAACCTTCCCTATATTTGAATTAGTTCATTCTGATGTTTGGGGTCCTTGTCTAATTTTGTCTCCGACTGGGTTTAAATATTTCGTTACCTTTGTGGATTATTTCTCTCGTGTCACTTGGCTTCTCATGAAAAGTTGTTCTATGCTTTTTTCTCATTTTAGTGTCTTTTGTGCTAAAATTCAAATACAATTTCATGTCTCTATTCAAACATTGAGAAGTGATAATGCCAAGGAATATTTGTCGAAACCTTTTCATCTTCTGAGTGCAAGTAAAATGAGATTCTCTATCGTACTGTATTGATACACTTCTCATAAATAGGGTACCGAGAGAAAGAATAGACATCTTCTTGAAACTATCAGGCCCTTTTTATTCCAAATGAATGTCCCTAAACATTTTTGGGCCAATGTAGTCCCCACAGCTTGTTTTTTTATTAACAAGATGCCCCCTACTCCATTTTAATCGGGCTACTCCTTACCACCAAATAAGCCTAAACCCTATGATCCTAAGGTATTTGGATGCACATGCTTTGTTCGGGATGTCCGTCCTCAAGTCTCTAAGCTTGATCAGAAGTCCTTAAAGTGTATCTTTGTGGGATATTCTCGTGTTCAAAAAGGGTATAGGTGTTATTGTCCCATTCTTCGATGTTACTTTATGTCTATTGATGTTGCATTCTTAGAGACTACCATGTTTTCCCTTTTGTCTACTGTTACGAGTCCGAGGGGGGAGGATAATGATTTATTGGTTTATTATGTTTCCTTAGCGGTTCCTACTCCAGCTCCCATTCATGTCAAAACTCCCATCACTCATGTATACTCTGAACACCAAAACCTCCAAGCCTCGAGTCCAACACCAGATGCTTCAACATTAGATCCAGTCTCCAATGATGATCTTCCTATTGTTCTTCATAAAGGTAAACTTTAGTGTGTTCACCCAATTTCCTCACTTTGTTCTTATAATCGTTGGTCATCACATTCATATTCTTTTATTGCATCCTTGGATTTTATCTCTCTTCCTAAAATTGTCTATGAGACTTTATCTTACCCTCGTCAGCGTGAAATGGCTATAAGAAATGCAGGCGGTATGACAATTGTACTTAAGACAATCGATGTCGCTTAGTGTTTCGTAAATAAAGTTAATCCCGATGGTTCTGTTGCTTGATTGAAAGCACGACTTGTGGCTAAGGGGTACGCTCAAACCTATGGCGTAGACTATTCTAACACTTTTTCCCCGGTTGCTAAGATGACATTTGTTCAACTTTTTATTTCACTGGCTGCCACTTATCATTAGGATCTCCACCAGCTTGATCTTAAGAATGCTTTCTTCATGGCAACCTTCAGGAGGAGGTGTATATGGAGCAACCTCCAGGGTTTGTTGCTCAAGGGGATATAGGGAAGGTTTTTCATCTTCGAAAGTCTTTGTATGGGTTGAAATAGAGTCCACATGCGTGGTTTGGTAAATTCAGTCAAGCTGTTGAGGAATTTGGCATGCAGAAGAGTAAATCTGACGACTCCGTCTCTACAAGAACTCTAGTTCAGGTATCATTTTGTTGGTAGTGTATGTGGATGATATTATCATCATCAGAGTTGACTTTAATCTGCAGATCTCATCTCTAAGTCCTTCTTCGTGAGCCACTTTGCGCTAAATGACTTAGGGATGCAAAGATATTGGCATCAAGTTATGCAAAGCAAACATGGAATCTTCTTATCTCAAAGGAAATAAGGTTCGACGACATTCAAACTGGAAAGTCAGATGAAGTCATGCGCCTCCCTCATATCCCAAGTGCACAATCTTACTAGAGAAAAGTTTCGAAACATTCGGCGATCCCGATAGACATAAGACTAGTTGCCACCATTTTACAATAATTCAGTCCCGACATTGCCTACTCAACAAGATTGTGTCAAGACACGCCCACTTCCCAATAATGACCATCGTGAACCTGGTCAACATATTCCATGCTACTCGAAAATTTGTTCCCCTGCGACGAGGCATTTTATACAAAGAAGCACGGGCACAATAGAATCGAAAGTGCTTTTCCCGACGTAAATCAAGCAGGATCTAAGGGTCCACTTAGTAAGTACTATGTGTCTGGCTTATGAACGGCCCCAAGGAAGAGTAAGAAACAGAGTGTTGTCTCTCGATCTAGTGCAGAGTCTGAATATAAAGCAATGACACAGTACGTGTGTGAGATCATGTGGCTTCATCAACTCGACTTAGCTTCAACATTCAAACACCGGGCCTAAGCAAACTCCTAGTTGACAACTAAGTCAGATTTCATATTGCTTCTAATCCTATGTTCCATGAATGAACTAAGCATATTAAGATAGATTGTCATTTCGTTCGTGAGAAAATTCTACTCAGCTTGATTTCTATAGGATATGTGAAGACTGGAGAACAATTTGGTGATATCTTCACAAAGGCCCTAAGTGGGGACCGGGTTAGTTATCTATGTAACAAGTTAGATATGATTAATATCTATGCTCCAACTTAGGGGGGAGTGTTATAGCATATATTTTCTTTACATATAGAGTTGTAACCTATTAGGAAACTTATCTTACAGAGTTGTAATCTATTAGGAATCTTAGATTGACTTTTGTATATATATATTCATAATGGATCAATGAAAAACATAAGAAATTATTTCCTCCAACTCTCCCTCTTGTTCTTTTCACAAACCAACACATGTTTTATTTCATCTTTCTCCACATGGATCATTGACTCTAGAGCCACCGACCACATGACAAGTAATTCTAGTTTATTTACTACGTTTGAGTTTTACCCTTCTACCACCACCGTTATCCTTATAGATGGGTCAACATCTTGTGTCCTTGGGTCAGGGACAATTCATCCGACTCCTCTAATCACTTTAACCTCTGTTATAAGTTTACCACAATTCTCTTTTAATTTAATTTTTGTGAGTAAACTCACTAGTACACTTAATTACAGTATCTCATTCTTTCCTAATTATTGTTTGATTCAGGATTTTTCAACAAAGCGGATTATTAGTCGATGACGCGAGTCTGGGGGTCTTTACATCTTTGAAACAGAGGTGTCAAAGTCTATTGCTTGCTTTGGAGTTGTTACCCCATTCGAATTACATTGTCGCCTAGGTCATCCTTCTCTCTCTGTTTATGAGTTTACCACAATTCTCTTTTAATTTAATTTCTGTGAGATTTTCTAACCTGGTTGGGGTATAGGTGAGAGTGGTGGTGTTCTCCCCTTTTGTACTCCTCTTGTGTACTCTTTGGGAGCTTTGTGCTCATTTTTTATTATATATTCTGTTTTTTACTGATCAAAAAAAAAAAATTTAATTTCTGTGAGTAAACTCACTCATACATTTAATTACAGTATCTCATTGTTTCCTCATTATTGTTTGATTCAAGATCTTTCGAAGAAGCGGATTATTGGTCGAGGACTCAAGTCTGGGGGTCTCTACATCTTTGAAACATAGGTGTCAAAGTCTGTTGCTTGTTCTAAAGTTGTTACCCCATTCGAATTACATTGTCGCTTGGGTCATCCCTCTCTCTCTGTTGAAGAAGCTATATTCTCAATTTTCTAGTCTATCCTCATTGAATTGAGTTGTGTCAATATCCTAAGCTACATCATGTGCATTTGAGTCCTAGATTCAATAAACAAGCTTCCGCTCCTTTTGAGTTAGTTCATTCCGATATTTGGGGTCCTTGTCTAGTTATGTCTCCCACTGGTTTAAGTATTTCGTTACTTTTGTCAATGATTTCTCTAACGTCACTTGGCTTTATCAAAAGAAAAGTCGTTATGAGCTTTTTTTTCTCATTTTAGTGCCTTTCAGATCAAATTCAAACTCAATTTCACGTTTACGCTCAAACATCAAGGTCGATATCGCCATGAATATTCATTTCACCTTTCACCCTTTCCACAAGCCACAACAAGGGATTCTCCATCATACCTCTTATGCCGATACACCCTCTCATAATGGGGTAACAGAGAGAAAGAATAGACATCTTCTTAAGACTGTCTGGGCTCTTTTGTTCCAGATGCATGTTCCCAAACACTTTTGGGTTGATGCAATCTCTACCGCCATTTCGACACCGATGTCATCATTAGTTCAAATCGGGCTACTCCTACCACCGCCTCCAAATAATGTGGCGTTCCCTTATTAATCTCAAGGTATTTGGACGCACACGCTTATTCGGTATGTCCGTCCTCGGCTTCTAAACTTGATCCGAAGTCCTCAAAGTGTATCTGCGGGATATTCTCGCGGTTCCGAAGGTATGCAGCATATTCTACTCTTCAACGTTACTTTGTGTCTACTGATGTTGCATTCTTTGAGACTACCCTGTTTTCCCTGTCGTCTATTGTTACTAGTCAGGGGGAGGATGATGATTTATTGATCTATACGGTTTCCTTACTAGTCCCTACTTCAGCTCCTGCTCACTGATCTAGCTCCCGTTCCTATTAAACCTTCCATTACTCATGTATACTCTTGGTGACAAAACCCTTCAATCTCAAGTCCAACACTAGCTGTTTTGTCATTAGATCCGTTCCGATTGCTCTCCTTAAAGATAAACGTCAGTGTGCTCACCTAATATCTTCGTTTGTTTCCTATAACCATTTGTTGTCTTCCTCTTGTTCCTTTATTGCATCCTTGGATTCTATCTCACTTCCTAACACTGTCCGTGAGGCTTTATCTCACCCTGGTTGGCATAGTGCTATGGTGCAAGAAATGCAGGCTTTAGATGACAATGGTACGTGGGACTTGGCGCCTTTACCTACTGGAAAGAAGGCTATTGGTTGTCGTTGGGTGTTTACAGTAAAGTTTAATCCTAATGGGTCTGTGACTAGATTGAAGGCCCGTCTTGTTGCTAAGGGTTATGCTTAAACTTATGGAGTTGATTATTCTTATACATTTTCTCCTGTAGCAAAGCTGGCATCTGTCTGTTTGTTTATCTCCCTTGCTGCTTCTTATGATTGGGACTTGCATCAGTTTGAAATGAAGAATGTCTTTCTACATGGAGATCTTCAGGAAGAAGTTTACATGGAGCAACCTCCGTGGTTTGTTTCTGCAGGATAGTAAGGTATTTTGTCTTCGTAAACTTTCAAGCATGCTTTGAAACAGAGTCCCCGTGCTTGGTTTGGAAAATTCAAATGCACTATTGAGGCATTCGGGGCATGCAGAAAAGCAAGTCCGACCACTGTCTCTATAAAATTTCCGGGCTCCGGCATTATTCTACGCTAGCGTGATGCACGATATCATTAACACGAAAGTGACTCCAAATGCATATTATCTCAAATCCTTCCTTCATAGTCATCTAATACAGCAATTTAGAAATGTCGCGCTTCTAGTGTTGAAGTCATGAGAAGCAAGCAAAGAATTATGTTATCTCAACAGGAATATGTACTTAATATGTTATTTGAGACTTGGGAAATTGGGCGCCAAACCTTGTAGTACCCTTATGGCTCCTAATGTACAACTCACTAAGGAAGGAGAATTATTTGAAGATCCTGATAAATACAGAAGACTGGTTGGGAAATTGAATTATCTTACAAGAATCGCCTCTGGATATTGGTTATTCAAGAAATAGTTAGCCAAGATATGTCATCTCCCATACAATATCAAGTACCGAGATATATCCTATGTTGTTTGAAATAAGCTCCTGGACGTGAAATATTGTATAAGAAGCATGGGCATACTAGAATTGAGTGCTTTTCTAACGTAGGTTGGGTAGGATCTAAGGAAGATAGGAGATCCACATCAAGATATTGTGTCTTTTTTGGAGGAAATATGATCTCATGGAAGAGTAAGAAGCAAAGTGTTGTCTCGTGATCTAGTGCGGAGTTGGAGTATAGAGCTATGACACAGTCTGTATGCAAGATCATGTGGATACATCACTTATTGAGGGAAGTGGGCATCAAAACTTCGATACTAACAAAACTTTGGTGTGATAACCAAACTTCCATGCATATAAAATCTAACCTGGTATTTCATGAACGGACCGAACATATTGAGATAGATTATCATTTTGTCCATGAGAAGATCCAATTGAGGTTGATCTCTACAGGATATGTAAAGACCGGAGAACAATTAGATATCTTCTACAAAATTCGAGCGTGATCGAAGCTTGGCTATTTCAGAACAAGTAAGTCAAGTACGACACATCTACGCCTCCAAATCTCAAGCAGGAGGTTAGTAGAATTAGAAACTTAATGGAAAAAAAACACGTATCTACGTAGTAGCCATTTAAACTCATATTCTTTCCCTATTTGATTTGGTGATCATTTCGTATATAACAAAGCTATTTTATGATAAATGGAATACATAATTTTTCCTTCAATTATCTCCGATTACACAGACCTTAGGCCTACTATTGATTCTCTAAGATTCTAGGGTTACCTCTCCCTGAGATACTTCCTTGAATCTAGTTTTCATACTCTTCTTCCCACCTGCTCTTCTTTCAATTCCAAAGGTCTAATCCAACATGTTGCACTAACCTCCAACAAAAATAAAAGCCACATGTACAGATCTTCAAAGAAAAAGAACATTTTTTTAGGATGTTCAAGGGAAAACAATAGTTCTTAGCTGAAACCCTCTTACATATGGAAAGTGATGCCTTTTTTATAAGGTAAACCTCATGTCTAATGCTAGAAAAATAATAAATAAACAAAACATTAGTTTCTTTTCAAGATTTGAGAGCATATACCTACGCCTTTCTTGATCATCAACAAAATTACTATAAATTCTAAGCATGTCCCAGGCAACAGCACGCTGAAATTCAACAAAGAAAACATTACAAAAGTTGAGAATACTAATAACACCTGTGAAGTAAAAAAGAAAAAAAGAAAAAAAGTGCAGATACTGATATAAAGAAAAGAAAACTCAGCAAATAAAAAATCAACAAGCCCCAGAAGCCACTAAACCCAACCCCAAAAACTCATTAATCAAAGCGTATCAGACTGACAAACTTGAAATCTTCAGTCGCAAAACCAAAAATCAACCACTCATGGAATTACCTAAAGAAGATCCACGCACAAAAAGCTTATTGATTATAATCATACAAGCATCTGGCTAAATTATACAGCAACAAATGCTTTAACTGATCTGACCATCTATGTTAAACACCTTATGGTTAGCATAACCCTGTTAAGATCGCACAAAAAGCTTATTGATTATAATCATACAAGCATCTGGCTAAATTATTCAGGAACAAATGCTTTAACTGATCTGACCATCTATGTTAAACACCTTATGGTTAGCATAACCCTGTTAAGATCATTCTTGTTGGCCACTAATGAGTAACTATACCCAATTTTTATAGATAGAATAGTCTGCAGTTGGGTATTAAATCAACATTACCGACCAATGAATTCTTCAGTTTAGGCCTTTTCCAAATCGATTCAATTGAAGATATTGAAGACACTCATCAAACATGTGTCATATGGGGTACAGTTACGGGTATATATCAATTTTCAGCCCTCCCAGGCTCCCAATCTGGCTGGAAAGCACCCCTATCATTATCTAAAAGGAATTCTTCTCCTTCAGAGATTGTCTGGTGTATTTGTTCACAACAACATCAATATTCTCTATAAAGAAAAAAATAATGTCTTAATTAAATCAAGAGACTGCTTTCATTGTTGTGAGAAATTTATTAGATACCTGCCAGCCTTGGTCAAGAAAAAAATTTTCCTTTGCAAGTAAAGTTGGTGTATCATAAATTCCCAATAGCGCACAACCTCTACTCTGAAACAAGAAAGCAATAAGATCTTCAGTAAAAAGGTGAGAGCAAAATCTAATGAAATTATCTTGAAGGTCATTAGCTTATCCCAAGAGCTAAACCTCAATTGTTATAAAAATGCCCAAAGAAAACATAGAAAAAAACATTATAATGGCAAGAGTGAACAACAAAGTATAAGTACTTCAGAGATTCAACATTTAGTCTGACCTTGACTTTGAAACAGTTAAGAATGATCTCATACAAATTCAGGCTCAAAATAATAATAATAATAATAATAATGTAAAATTATTCATGTTTGGCAATTCTATTCCATTATGCTTGCCTGATTCTTTGGTTGAAAAGTCAATTCTTGATCTATGACAGGAAGAACTGTTATGCATTGAATATCAAAGTCAAATTTCACAATTATCAATTGTCTAAATGTAAAGCAATGATTTTTTTTTTTTTTGATGGATAAAGTAACATGGTTAAGCAATGACATTATTCTTATTTGTGTATGATGGTTATATCAAGCATGGTTAAGGGAATTTTATTTTATTTTCTTAAAGTCCACTGATTATATGGAAGAGTTCTTATGCATTGAAAATCAATGTCAAATCTCATAATTAATGAGTCTAAATGTAAAGCAATTTACATTATTTTTATTTGTGTATGATGGCTCATGCCGTCAAGGGATTGTGAACAGCTTGTGGGAGGTTCTAGATTAAAGTCCCAACAAGGGCAAAAAAAATTACCTTAAAAAAATGGTTATATGGTTAAAACTGATGCCCATTTTCCTCTTCCCTGGTGATTTTTACGTATAAAAAAAATGGTTATATGGAGCTGAGTAGGAGTTTGATTTCTTAGTTTTCTCAACAGACTTATCAATCCACACTAGGATCAATCAATCATAAGAAGAAACCTAGAGGTCCCTCCAAAATCATGCCATTGATCAACCACCTAATTTGATAGGAAAGGGAGTTCAGAAACTTCAAGATTGTGATTCAAATCTGATATGATGGTGGAGGGTATAGCTAAAAAAGTTTGCGCCTAGCAATTCAGACACTCCATTTCTGGGAGCTGAGATTAGGCAATTTGCCTAACTGCAAGGGCAGGATTATCCATGATTAGGCTGTGTTGTTGGTTTTGGAAATAACCTCCAAACCAACAAATGTCAAATCCAAGCTCCCACCCTCAACCAATAAGGGGCAAAAATTAATTGGCTTTCAAATAAAACAGCATCTAAGATATCATGACTTGATAAATATTGCTAATCAGGGAGAGAACTGAAAGAAGGAACTACCAAGTTATTCAGAATGCTAAGCATCTTCATCAAACATATAATTCACAGTACCTCCAAATTTCTGATCATTTGCAGCCCAAAGGCATCATTTGGATGGATCTGTTAAAAACAATGTAAAATGTAATATAGCCACCATATGGAAATGTAACATCACCAACCACCACATTGTTAAAAAACCAATGTAAAATTACCTTAAAAGGAAAAAGAGAAGAAATGGTAATGAAGTTCAAAAAGGTATAAAACCTCCTCACCTGCTCATATAAGAAAAATACTGCTGTAGAAAACTTTTTTGAAGCCCAGCCAACAATAGAACGACTTGAATCTGGATCCAAGTATATTAAAACGCA
Organism: Tetrastigma voinierianum; assembly: GCA_016808115.1. Lineage (NCBI taxonomy): Eukaryota > Viridiplantae > Streptophyta > Magnoliopsida > Vitales > Vitaceae > Tetrastigma > Tetrastigma voinierianum. The sequence continues at coordinate 774,491 of JAEQBH010000591.1, forward strand.
TTCTGCAATTATAAATGTTGGCAGACTGATAATAGCATCAGCATAGAATAGTTTAACGACTTCCTCAACATAAGTTTAGATCACCATGCTCTAAAAAGCTGTAAAATCTTAAAAACATTAAAATATTTTTAAAAAATTATAGACATAGAAAGAAAAATCAACATGAAATTTTCTTCAGAAGACAAAATTGCCAATTACCCAGCATCACAAATGTGGAAAGATATGGATGCATTGCTAACCAGACAACCAATGAATTCTCTAAGGCATCTCTCAGCTAGACGTTTTTCTAGTTCTGGAGTTGAAATAGCTATGTATTTTGTCGCACCTTTCGGGGGGTTCTTGTTACTGTTTTGTCTTGATATGTATTGGTTAAGTCCTGGAAGCATTATTCTTGTTCCTTTATTCATTTTGGATAAATTGTTGTTTCCAATCAAAAGAAAAACATAAAACATTACACGACCTCAAAGTATCCTCTTCTTCATCTTTCTCCCGTTCTATTCATACCTTCATTTTATTTTGAAGAATGCTTGTGCAAGTTACATTACTGTTAACATATAGAGTTGTAACATATTAGGAAATAGAGACTATCCCTCCTATATATATACACATGTTAATTCAATGAAAAAAACACAAGGAATTCTTTCCTCCAATTCTCTCTTGGTTGTTTTTTACATGGTATCAGAGCCTAGGGTTCGAGTTTGAAAATTTTTTGGAGGAAATTTCGCCCAGGCTATGAAGGGGGGTGACCCTTTGAAACACCCACCTAGAGGGAAGGGATCTCACTCGCCGCATAGAGGGTTCACCCCGCCGCCGACGCAGCCAAGCCGGGCAAAACCTGGCCTATCCCAAGCGTGTGAAGCTCACGCGCCGCCGCGAGTTTTCGGAATAGTTCCACACACGCCGCGTGTGTGGGCGCGTGTCCGACCCTAGGCTCCTCCTCTAAGGTCGTCCGTCGACTGTACTTTGGTACACTCGTTTCCTATTTGGCCTTGGATCCCGGTGAGTTTTAGTGCTTTTGTGTCCGACAACCCTCTTTGTGGGTTTTTGCTTGATTTTTCCAAACTGAAGTTCGAAGTGTTTCGCTTCGATCTTCTTCCCCTATGGTATCATAATGAGTGACTCTGAGGAGAAGAAACCGACACTGGCTCGGCGGTCCCGATGATGTCCAAAATCACGGAAGACAAACTGACTGGTCCCAACTATTTGGAATGGAGCAAAACAATTTGAATATACGTCAGGAGCATACGTATGGGCGGTCACCTCACTAAGGATCCGCCAACCGATGATTCGAAAGAGCAATGGATGGAGGAGGATGCTCGTCTGTTCATCCAACCAGAATTTATCGACTCGCAAGGTAATCGTGTTCTCGTTAACGACCGCGAATTTGTGCCAGCAGAGTTTAATTCGATTATTTGAGCTTTGTGTTTTCTGGAAAGAAGAATGTTTCTCGTATATTTGATGTGTGTGAAGCATTCTATCGATCAGAGAAACAAGATTAGTCACTCACAGAATTTTTTATGGCCTACAAAAAGATACATGAAGAGCTTAATATGCTTATGCCCTTTAGTCCAGATGTCAAAGTTAAGCAAAGTCAACGAGAACAAATGGCAGTTATGGGGTTTCTCGCCGCTCTTCCTTCTGAGTATAATTCAGTTAAGGCCCAGATTTTGTCCAGTCCTGAGATATCATCTCTCCAGGAGACCTTTAGCAGGATTCTTTGCACTGAGGTATCATCCTCTTCTTCACTTACCCTTGTATCTACCCAGACAAGCAGTACTCTTATTGGAAAGACCATTGAGTCAAAGAGGCAACGAAATAGAAACAGTGGTCCAAGCGAGCAACACTGTAGGTCTGGTTCCGGAGGTGTTGTTTGTTGCCACGCCATAAGCCCGCCATGTGATACGCAATTGTAAGAAATGACAAAATCGAAATCGAAATTTACCGCTTCATATAGCTTCTACTATCGAGGCATCCGACGCCGCCCGCCTCAATCGCAGTAATTAGCCTGCTCCAATCAGACAGACTCATTGAGATCTCCATCTACTCCGACACGCGATTGCCCTCTGGCCAGTAACTCGAATAAATGCCTTGTATCTTCTTCATCTTCCGAATGGGTCATTGACTCGAGCCACGCATATCATGACAGTAACTCTGGTCTTTTCTCTCTACCTTTCAGTCACAACCTTCACCCTTCCAAATACACTGACATGATCACATTCATGTTCTCGGGTCAGCACAATTGTGCCCACTCCATCTATTCCTTTGACATCAATCTCGAGTTTACTAAATTTCTTTAATTTGATAAATCGTTAGCAAGTTAACTCAGCACTCAAGTGTTATATCTCATTCTTTCCTCGACATTTTGCCTCTTCGTGATCTTATGACGAAGCAGATTATTAGTAGAGGCCGTGAGTCTGATGGTTTATACATCCTTAATCCTACAAATTCCCAAGACTTATCGCTTTTGTTCCGGGAGTCACTACACCATTTAAGACATTGCCACACATTCATTGCCATTATTAAAGAAATCAGGTCCTCGCGAGTTTGCTATCCTTAGATTGTGAGTCTTGTCAATTTTCGAAACATCATCGCCTTAGTTATAGTCCTAGAGTCAATAAACTAGCTAGTGCTCCTTTTGAGTTAGTCCATTCAGATTTGTGGGGTCCGTGCCCAGTTGTGTCACCAACCGGGTTTCGATACTATGTCACTTTTGTTGATGATTATTCACGAACTACTTGGTTATATTTAATGAAAACCACTCGAGTCAAGTTTCATTTTCAGGTCTTTTCAGGCCGAGATTCATACTCAATTTCATGTTTATGTTCAAAATCTGAGAAGTGATAATGCAAAAGAATATGTTTTAGAACAATTTCAGTCCTTCATGCTTCAACATGAAATCCTTCATCAGACTTCTTGTGTTGACACTTCTGCTCAGAATGGAGTTACTAAGAGAAAGAATAGACACCTCCTTGAAACTGCCAAAGTTTCCCATTATTTCGCATGCATGTGCCTACATTGGGTCGACGCTGTTTACAATTGCGATTAACCCGACGCTTCATCGCCTTGAATTGGGACACACCGTATCACGTCCTTTTTCCCCAATAAACCTCTATTCCTTATTGAGCCTCAGATATTTTGATGTACATTTTTTGTTCGAGATGTTCGTCCTCATGTATCTAAACTTGACCATAAATCTTTTAAAATCGTATCTTCTCGTTAGTTCCAAGGTTCGGCTTGCACGGTGTTATCGCCTCTAATTCGTAGGTACTTGGTTTCTGATGTCAAGTTTCGAGAATGTCCCTCTTCACCCTCGACCCAATACTAGTCGATGTGGGAAAGATGACCTCCTAGTGCATACTATCGTCTCTCCCTTTATGGCCTCCTATTCCTCGCTCTAGTACACAAATTTCCTCCTATTCCCGCTTCCGCAAAGCCTCCTATCACTCGTGTCTACACTCGATGCCTTCGAAACCCACCAATCTCTGGCCCTTCACCTATTACTCGACATCAAATCCGCTTCCATGATGATCTCCTTATCGCTTTTATCGCTTCTCTTGACTCTATTTCGTCGTCTAACACTTTCAGAAAGCCTCATTTCACCCTTTGGCCGGCTGTGAATAAATACATGATAAGAGATTGACGCCCGAATGGGAATGGTACTGAACTTGGTACATTTACTTCATCGGGAAGAAAGCCTACTGGATGTCGCCGGGTCTCGCATCAAAGTTAATCCGGATGGTTCACGGTTCATTCAAGACGACTACGCCAAGGAGACGCTCATACCTATATGCGGACTATTCTCGTATACCTTTTCCCCTATTGTTAAGATGACATCTGTTCGGCTTTTTATTTCCCTGGTTGCCACTCATAATTGGGATCTTCATCAGCTTGATATTAAGAACGCCTTTCTTCATGGCGATCTTCAAGATGAGGTATATATGGAGCAACCTCCAGGGTTTGTTGCTCAGAGATCGAAGGTTTGTCGCCTCTCGCCAAGTCGTTATATGGCTTAAAGCAGTCCTCAGGTTGCTTTCAAGAATTCAACAAAGTAGTCGAAATTTGCTTCAGAAGAGTAAATCACTCATTCCGTCTCTACCTAACTCCAATTTAGGTATCATTTTGTCAGGTGGGCCAGGGATGATATTGTTATCACTGGAGTGACTCTAACAGAATCTCATCCCTTAAGTCCTTTCTTCACTACTAATTCTACACAAAAGACCTGTGGATGCTAGGATATTTCTTGCGTCAAGTTATGCGAGTAAACATGGAATCTTCTTATCTCAAAGGAAATATGTGCTTGATTTATTATCTGAGACTGAAATCGAGCAAAGCCATGTAGCTCCCTCTACGCTCCGGCTTACACCTTACTAGAGAAGGAGAGTTGCTCGAGGATCCCGAGATATAGAAAACTGGGCTGGGAAGTCGAACTACTCCACAAGCAACTCATCCCCGATATTGCACACTCAATCAGTGTTGTAAGTCAATACATGTCTTCCCCGACTGTTGACAATTGGGCAACTGTAGAATTTTTTTTTTTTTTTTTTTATCAGTAAAAAGCAGAATATATATTAAAAATTGAGCACAAAGCTCCCAAAAAGTACACAAGAGGAGTACAAAAGGGGAGAACACCACCACTCTCACCTATACCCCAACTAGGTTAGAAACTCTACCAAAGAATTTAAGTTATCAACACTATACAACTTAGCCTAGGACCATAAGGTGAACAAAAAAGAGGATTTCATCCTGAAAGCAGAGGGGGTCTCATTCTCAAAAGCCGCCATGTTCCTTTCATTCCACAGCGTCCAGAATAAACAAAGAGGGGCCGCCAACCAAACTCTTTTCCGCTTTTTACCAACACTAGCACTTTGCCAAGCAAGGAGGGATTGGCGAATCGTTAAGGGGAACACCCAGTTATAATCCATAATGGCCAAAAAAAGGTTCCACAAATATCTTAGTTTCTCAAACAATGTATATTAATGGTCTATTGTTTCCTCCTCCTCTTCACATAAAAACACCTCGCTTACAGGGCGGTGGATTCCTCTCCTCTTAATTGGTCAAGAGTTAGCACCTTCGTCTCAGAAGCTTCCTAAGCAAAGAAACCCAACAGTAATCACTGGTCCAAATGGTTTCTTCAAGAAAACTGCAGTATATAGAACATTGTTTTCTGGGGTATAACAGAAACGACTAAGAAACCATCGCCCTCGGGTCTCCTTTTTAAAATTAGGCGATCCTTCGGGAAGGGCCTAATTTTCCTTTCAAGGAAAGCAATAAACCTTTTCGCCCCATCCATCTCCCCAATCATTAGCGGTCTGGAAGACAAGGACCAACCCCATCATCCTCGGGAGGAGTCCCAAACTTCCGCTACCCTCAGATCTCGCGAGCTACCAAATCGAACAAAGCTGGGAAGGCATTACACGTCGCGTCTCCAATCGCACTGTGGATCCTTCCAAAACCGCAGCCTCCGACCATTTCCTAAGGAAGAAGTAGAGTTTTGAGAAAAGGTGAGTCATTATTTTCTGATGTTTTTCCATAACCAAGTGTCATAACCTCCCCTAATGTCATTGGTGTTCCAGCCTCCATCACCCTCCCCAAATTTGGTGTTGATCACCAGTCGCCAAAGAGAATCCCTCTCATTGGCAAACCGCCAACACCACTTTTCTTACAAAACAGAATATATTCATCTTCTGATAGTTTCACCCAAGACTCCCCAATTTTCTAGGCAAACTGCTTTCAATTGACTATAAGGGAGGTTTTCTCTCTAGATTGCCACCACCCCAAAGAAAGTCTCTCTGAATCTTCTCCAGTCTTGAACATATTCTATGTTACTTGAAAGGAACTCTGGGACGAGGTATTCTATCTAGTAATCTCTCTAGAACATATTCTATGTTACTTGAAAGGAACTCCGGGATGAGGTATTCTATATAGTAATCATGGGCACAATAGGGTTGAATGTCACGACGCTAATCAAGTGTGGTCAAGGAAGATAGGAGATCCACATTTGGTTACTGTGTTTTTGTTGGTGGAAATCTAGTCTCATGGAAGAGTACAGAGTCAGAATATAGAGCAATGGCACAGTCTATGTGTGAAATCATGTGGCTTCATCAACTCTTGATGGAAGTCGGCATTAAAACTATGGTCCCAGCAAAACTTTGGTGTGATAACCAGGTTGTCCTTCATATTGCCTCGAATCCTATATTCCATGAACGAACTAAGCATATTGAGATTGACTGCCACTTCGTTCGTGAGAAAATACAACTCGGTTTGATTTCTACAGATATGCAAGCATCAGAGAACAAATAAGTGATATTTTTGCAAGGCTCGTGGTATGGGACCGTTATTATTTATAACAATCGTAATGACGACATCTACGCCTCCAACTCGAGTAGGGGAGCGTTAACATAAGAGTTGTAACTAGTTAGAAACTTAACATATAGAGTTGTAACTAGTTAGGAATCCTAACATGTAGATTGTAATTGTATTAGAAATATAGACTATCCATCCTGTATATATACACATGTTAATTCAATGGAAAAAAACACAAGGAATTCTTTCCTCCAATTCTCTCTTGGTTGTTTTCTACAATCACCTATAAAAGAAGTATCAAACTTCAACTTTAAACATACATATACGTATGCGTTCATAAGATATTGCCTCAAACACTGCATATACCGCACAATATTATTGACAAGGTAGGATAGAAAAAGAGTATGAAACAGCACAAACCATCATAATTATGGGGCAGAACACTGCATTGATAAAGCCTGTGCCAAACAAATTTTCTAAAACATTCTTAAGAAGTGTTCCTTGTATCCATCATTACATCATTAAGGATTTTATCAGGGAGGAGATACCATCCTTTTGACTTTTACTAATAAGTTGAGGTTCGTAAGTCCCTTGACATAGCATTATTTCCTTTTCCTTTCCCTTTATTTCTTTGTGCAATAGGGATTTGCTCCCATCTAGAAGGTTTTGAATCTATTTTTTCTTTGCCAATTAAAATAAGAACATAAAGAATTTGATTTGATAGCAGAGACGGAAGAAATCACTTCTTGCACATACTTGGGATCCATATTAGCCATCGCTATGACTTCATCTAATTTTTGTATATCACGCAAATCAGCAGGGAGGAGTTTATAGTGATCACTGAGTACCTCTCCATTTTCTGCACAAAACAGGTCCTTAATTAGCATATAGAAGACTGTACATCAACTTCTTTTTACAAATTCGCATGCCATGGGAGTGATTCACATCTCATACTTCTTCCTTATTGACCCACATGAGCATGATTGTTTGTTATCTTCCTTCCCATTAGCTTTAGTGAATAGTAACAAAAACAAGGGGGGCACCTGACCCTTTTTAAAAGTCTAGATGTTTAATACAAATTTGTAGCATAATGTCAACTTATTAGTACCTCTATAAGCTATTTCAGGCAGGTGCAGAGAAAAAATATATATATTTCTTCAAACAAATAATATGGAGGCAGATATTCTGCAATATGTCAGAACAAAAAGAATGAAATTGATAGCCCCAAATTCAAATCACTTATGCAAGGAGAAAGAAAGGAAAAGCAACAACCCCAGGTGATATTAGTGATATTTGATTTGGCTGTTGAGGCAATTTTGTAGCCTTTCTTAGCGTTTTTTCCCTTTGTGTTTTGTGGCTCTTGTAAAGGGCATTGTGGGCATTGTGATATTTATTCTAGAAGAAGTTTGTTAGTTTGTTAGAGGGTGGTGCGGGCAGGGTTAGGGCCTGGTGTGGTACCTGCTGAGTGTGTCATGTAGGGAGGCAAGCCTTACAAATATGTAATTACTTTTTCTGTTTGAGGATAGGAATTGAGTCTTGAGTTTTTGAGCTTTGCTTACTTGCTTTAAGGGGGCCTTGAGGACCCATCACAAATGTAGTTTCATGTTAAATGCCAAAGGGTAGGTACTCTTCCAGTTTCCTTCATTCTTTGAAACAAAATTAACTATGAAAACTGCACGACATCAGCGTGTCAAAGTTAGGTCACCCATGCAGTTTTCATCCTTAACAAGTTCAATTAGGTTAAACTATTCCTTTTACTCTTTTTGTTTAAAAGTGAAGAAAATATTATTAAGACAAAATAAGGCAAGAGATTCAAAGAATAAAGAACCAAACAAGGACACAAGCCAAAACATCCCCAACCTATCTAAGAATAAAAATATCGGTTTCCACATTATCAAACACTAACAAATGCCTCATCTTCCTATCCATAAAATACACAATATGACTCCCAATCAAGTCTTTTTACAAGGTTTACCCACACCACCCAAGAAAATCAAAAGAGATGAGTAGCTGCCAAACAACCCACATCTTTGAACCCTGAAGGAGAATGTGATCAACAGTTTCTTCTTCAACATGGCCAAAAAAGAAAAGAAAAAACACTATTTTCCAAAGAGAACCCCTTGTTCCTAGCCTAATCCAAAGTTAGGGCCTTCCTCCAAGTTGCTTCTCAAGCGCAAAATCCACACAAGATCACTATATCATGCCCCACAAGAGTAAAGTAGGCCATCAAGCTCCATATAAGAGTAGAGGGAGATATATATATATATAATTTGAAAGCATATTTTATAATATTCATCTAATTTTGATACATTCAATGATGTAAAAGAAACAACGATTCATATAAGTATTTTCATTTTCAGATATTGATATTTTTATCAATAAATTTATATAGCTATCACAGAAAACACTAGAAAAATAAAATTAATTTGTTTATAATAATTTATTCTAATTAATTAATAATATTTATATCTACAAATACACACACACGCGCTCATATATACATACTTATAATATATTAGTATATGCACACATAATTTATAATATAAATACATAAGTAAGGTTTCATATATAATGTTTATTACTTAGTTATGCATAACCTATACGCATTTTAATTATAAGCACATAGCCAGCATGGTGGTACTAATATCATTTTATAAAAGTAAGGGTCATGGGTTCAATTCCCATCCCCACACTTCATTTCAATAGCTTAATTTTTATTTTATTTTTATGCATGAACTACGATCCCACATCGACAACACACAAACACCCAAAATGTGTATTTAAAGATCAAGCTAATAGAACTTGTACAAATCCACAACATGCTATGAAGCTAATGGAGAGTAAATCCACATAGCAGGCCGTGAGAACCTAATAAAATTTTGAAATTCAAAGTCAATTTGATAACATGGCGCCAATATTTCAGCCTTAAACCCAGTATATCAGGAAAATATCAGTATAGATAAGCACCAGTAAATTCTGTCCTTTGAGGAAATACAAGACAACAGATATTCCTCCACTTATCATGTTTAAGGCTACTAAAACACAATAAATTGGCGATATTTCACTGATAAATCACAATACTTTCACCTTTGACCCAATCTCAACTCATGGAAAATAAAATTATTCCAGACCATATAGACCCTTTTACCTACTGGGTTGTGGAGTAGCAACCTAGAGCTGGCAGACTACAGTTTTTCTCCTTTAGTGTTATGCCCCTTCAATCTAAATCTGAATCTTCCAATCTACGAAGTGATTCACTTAATGCTGCCATTCTGAGCAAAGGACTGCTCTCTGAACCTTTTCAATCCTATTGGTCACTTCGACAGAACCCTAAGCAAGGAGAGAAATTACACATATGGGCATTAGAAAGGCAACCTTTGATTATAATTTTTTTTTATAGGCAACATTTGATTATAATTTTTTTTTATAGGCAACCTTTGATTACAATTATGCTGACCGGTTAAGAGGTATTCTTTTGTTTTCTTTTTTAGGAAAGAGTGGTGTGCTTTCTTCCAAGCATCAAGACATGGATATTTTTTCCCACCGCTTGGTCCCAAAACTCAAAAACATTGAGATTCCACGGTGGGGAAGTCCAGAGTTGGGCCAAAATACCAATTTCACAACCCTAAAGAATTTGGATGATAACTGAAATAGACACCCTCATGAATGTCTGGGCATGTATCATCCACAAACTTGAGGTGATAAACTATGATTTTCTATCTCATTGCATTAAAAAACCCTAAGGGCCTGTTTGGTTCCTGATTTTAAAACTCTCTCTTGAGAATAGTTTTTTTTTTTGGATAGGTAAGAAGAAAAATATATTCAAAAAGAAACAATAGACAGCCTAAAAGGCAGCCCAACTAGCGTATACAGGACGTATACAGAGGGAGCCAAAGGCCTAAACAAAAAAAGGGCTCGAACAAAAACCTACCAGCCCAACCAAAGCTAAAGACAACAAAAAAGGGTTCTTAGAAGATAACAGTCCACCTCCATAATCAAACTAGCCCAAGAACAAAGGGACCTAAGAAAGAGAGACTATAGTCTATCAAGGGAGAAACAATCATCTTCAAAAATTATTTTGTTCCTTTCCTTCCAAATTGCCCACATCAAGCAAAGGGGAGCAGCCCGCCACAACCTATATTCCTTTTCTCTTGAGGAGGCAGTCGACAGGATCAAATCTTTCACCAAAGAGGACAAGCCCGGCCACCTCCATGAAGCGAGAAAAAGAGGGCAATCCATAAGCCAAATCATTGAATGAGTGGATAAAATATGTTCCATAACTATTACGCCTTTCCACAAAAGAACCTTGACTATCAAGAAAAACCCCTTTTGTTAAGTTGATCTTAAGTCAAAACCTTTCCCCACCAAACTTTCCAAGCAAAAAAACAAACTTTAGTACGAACACATGGATTCCACAACATTTTAACTGACACCAACTGTTGTCTCCCACCTTCCAAAAATACAAAGCTGGATTTTACAGTGAAGATACCCTCCTTAGCCTCTTTCCAAAGTAACCTATCTCTAATCAAAGGGTTGAGTCTTTTTAAACTAATTGTACAAATGAAGTATTGAACTATATCCAGCTCCCAATCATTGAAAGATCTTTCAAACTTGAAATTCCAGCCACCCTCCGATCCTAGACCCTCCCATAACAAAGCCAACCTAGCCCCTTTTGATCAGCCACCTCATATAAGGAAGGGAAGGACAAGCACAAAGGGGTCTCATCGCACCATGCGTCTTCCTAGAATCTAACTTTACACCCATCGCCTAAATCAAAAGAGCAGTCCTGCTTCAGCTGCATTGCTTCCTTGCTAATTTCTTTCCAAAGGCACACCCCATAGCTGCCCCTCGGAATTTTAGAGAACCAGCCCTCCTCCTCAACCCCATATTTTAGGCTAATAAGGAACCTCCAGGAAGATTTTTCCTCCATAGAAAACCTCCAGTTCCACTTTCCAAGGAGCGCCCTATTAAGATTGGAGAGGTTGCGGGTGACCCTCCTTCTTTTTGCTCGAAGCAGGACAATGTCCCATTTAACCAAGTGTATTTTCTTCTCTAGTTTGCCTCCTCCCCAAAGAAAGTCTCTTTGAATTTTCTATAATCTAAACTTGACACTCTTAGGTAACAGGAAAAGAGACATGATGTAGATGGGCATGTTGGATAGGGTGCTCCTTATAAGCGTAAGCCTTCCACCCTTGGAAATGTACTGCATTTTCCAGAGAGCGAGCCTTCTACGGAACCTTTCCTCAACCCCATTTTGGTGTATTGCCACACAAAAAAAATCATTTTGGTGTTCTTTGAATTTACTCATTGTTCTCTGGATTTAGTATTTTTTGTGTTCTCTGTGTTTTTTGGAACAAAAAAAATGAGAACCAAACATGATCTCCGTGTTCTCCTTATTTTTCATAAGAAAAAACAGTTTTTGAAAACTGTAACCAAACATGCTCTAAAGATCTACTTTTTTTCTTTGTAAAGGTAAAAAAACACTGGGGATCTTTTATTCTTGTTCTCTCAACAGAGCCACTTACAACATCCTCTGCAAACTTGAATAGGAAAGAAGACAAGGGCTTGCATTATCTAAGACCTCCTGAAACTGAAAGCAAGTATTAGGCTACCTGTTGAGAAGAAAATGCAATAAATCTGAACACTTCCACCACATTTCCTCCAGAATGACAATATAGGTTTTATCCAAATCAATTTAGAAGGCCATTTACCCCTTCCCAGACTTTCTACACCTTTCCAAGGTGTTCCAATCAAGATGGACTCAAGAATTTGACTAACAGTAAGAACACAAAAGTTTTTCTATTTTCCTTTTGAGAGGAGGGCACAAATATTATGTCCTATTTCTGCATGTTTTCCATGAATTCCAATCAATTCCATATTTTTGAGGTTTGATACATAGCCAAAACCAAAACAAACATTAATCAAGTAATTTATTCCAGAAAACAAGAAGGTAATATTTATGATATCTGAAACAGATTGCGCCAGTTTTTCAATAAAGCATTCAGGAATTTGAAGCACTAGCTAAGAAGGGGACCTCACCTCGTGAAATTGATGCAGTTGCGCCAAGTTTGTCCCTCAACTGACTGCAAGATTCAATAATAGCAGCCTTTTTACTGGTAACCTAGCAAACAGATACCATGGAACTTAAATTGCTTGTATCTCAAACAAGGTGTTAAAAGTAAAAAAGACAAAAAATTTAATATCCCTAGTTAGATTATGGCTCCAGTGAAGTTGGTGCCAAAATAAGTCTCTCAGATGTAGATAATATCCATTCTTCTACATGCTATAGCCTCTTCAACTAAGTTGGAGAAATGCTAATACTAGCAAAAGAAGCCAGTGCGTCACTAGCTACACCATGAGAGTAGTATGAATGTTTCAAACTTTTCTTTTCATTAGTATGAACTTTTCAAACTTGCACCTCTTTAAAATCGAGCTCCACGTAGATGTATGGTGCTTTCCCTTCATCCTGTCAAAGTATAACAACCATTGTGTATCAGAAAGAGAAACTAATCATTGTTGCCATTCAACCCACACGCCCATACAATTTATTAACAGATACACGGAGGAAAAAATTACTGAATTTGTATAGGAATGACGCAAAACTACAGTAACAGCTATAAGGAAACAAAAGAAAGCGCCAAATTCTGAAATTATTGATTCATAGAATCAGTACTAGACAGAGGATCATAAATTTTGACATATAAGGCAGCAAAGTAAAGTAGAATGAAGAACCAAGGTTCAAGTAAAAAGAATGATGTAGATTAACTACAAGTATATTAACATACCTGCAACTGAAAATATGTTGTATCAAACCCCGCTCCAAGTGATAGTATCTGCTTCTTTGCATTACCTTGTCCTCTGGCATCTCTTTCACAACTCAGAAATTGATAGAGAAGCTTCCGGAGAGCAGCCCAACGAGCAAAATAACCTTAAGATATAATATGCAGAAGCAAAGCAAGAAGAGAAACTAAGAAAACATAGAACCTGAAAAATATACTAGGTATGTCAACCCTATTTTCATGTAACAATGAAACCATACCACGGTTAATTATTGGAGATCTCCTCACAGGTCTTCTAACGAATAAATGGATGTAATCATCTTTCATGTATCCCTTTTTGACGCAGGACCTTTAAGCCATACCCTAACTATTAGTACTATCCACAATAGGAAAAAGAAAAGGAAAGGAAAAAAACAGCACTACTATCAGTTTTCTATAATCAAGCTTCCTTTTATCTTTTTAACAAGCAATTCTCTACAAGGACAGTGCACGCACATTAGAATTGAATTGAAAAAAAAAACCATTAGCAGTTATTACAGGAATAATGAGATATGAAAATGCCAACATTTTCAAATAAAACATCATTTTGTTCGCTCTCTACTCTCACATGATCGATAAGAAATCTTGAGTCATTGAAAAGCTTGCAGCAATTTTTTTTTTGATTGATAAGCCAAATATATTAAAACCAAAAAAGGGAACAAAGTTGAGAGTATAAGCGTATCTGAAGGAGGAACTAAAGCCAACCAAAAGAAAGAAGCGCTTAAACAAAAGCGACCCACAATGCGGCGCTAGGGATCTGAAAATATCTCTAACAAAGGGTGTTCACATCCAAGCACGAAGCTAGCCCCAGTGAACGTAAATAAAAAGCGAGGACTTCAATCTAGACTTGGAAGGCCGTCTTCAAACACGACCTGACCTCTCTTTCCAAATAGCCCCAGATCAAACAAGAGGGCTAGCTCTCTGCTTGTCACTTTCGCATGGGGGAGCGCGACCAGACCAGCATCAAGTCTTTCACCAAAGGACGACTTTGCTCAGGACAAGAGAAAATAGCGATCCACATGCAAACCGATTATTTAACATGATAGTGAAAGACAAACAAATGAGGAAACAGAGAGATGTGGAATCAAGGTCTTTTTTCCAAAATCACTAAGGCACCAGCAGAATTCCCTGCATTGTATAATTGACTTATTTAAGCAATAGGTAATCTGGTTCTTCGTTGAGAAAATTGATAACACACTAATGACAATTCTTTAGTATGAGACTTGCATAGTGTTAAATAACCAGCTCTCCTAAAAGCTAAAGCTTATAGGATTTGAGTTTAATATGAATATCATGTTTCAACACCCTCCCTCACGTGCACATGGCCCCACACTTACGCGCGTGGAAGGTAGTCCATAATGGACTGAATAAGCATGGGGATCAAATTGCAAGGAGGGTTCAGGCAGGACCTCTTCTTAAACCCAGTTCACAATATCGTATTTGTCGCGGGCTAATTTTCACGGCCGGCATGGCCGGGTGCGGCGAGACCCTCTCGACACCACGTCGGGGACCTAACCTTCCACACCTCCATCTTCATCTTTCAATGTGCTTGGTTTCGCTGCTGTATCGGGAGCTCATCGGGAAGCGGCTCCGTCTGTGTTAAATGACCAACTGTCCTAAAAGCTCAAGCTTATAGGATTTTGGTTTAATATGAATATCATGCTTCAACACATAGGGTAGGTAACCATCTCAAGGTAGTCTCTTCTCTAGTTTCAGATGCTATTGGGGTTATGAGCATCAACTAAGAGAAAAAAGAGTTAATTCTAGTAGGTGAAACTACCAATTCTGTCAAATTAGCTTGTTGCAAGGCAATGGGTTGGAAATTTGTCTTCTACCAAAGGCTTCTTCAGTTTGCGATTGGTGGAGGAGATATTTCATAAGAAATTGACTTTCTAGAAAAGTTAGTATCTCTCCAACCATAGAAGATAAATAAATAGTACTCTATCAGACTTGCTTTATTTATTGGGGGGATAATAATAGGTGTCCGGGCTAGCTTGCACACACCTCAACTAATCCCATGGGATCCTGAAGTTAACAACCGGGTATATCCTCCGATAGCCCTAAGGGATGCAAACAGGTGACCACTGGTGAGCAAACGCAAGGTCAGACCAACTGAGCTACCCCTTGGGGTCATCTACTTTATGTCTCTATGTAATTCCAAAAAGGATAAGTTACAAATCAGAAAAGATCCAAAGGGGCTTCCCTTTGGAGAGAGGCACTTTGGAGAAGAAACCCAACTTTAATTTATGGTTCGATTGCCAGCTAGGATAAAAGAAAGGATGGGCTACTCCCAATAAGTCGTCTCTACTAAATACTTTGGAAGATACTATTAAAGGTTTGCTATAAAGGGGAATAGGTGGCAAAGACGAGGGATCTCAACCAAGTTTATTAAAAGGATATATGGGTGGTATTCTCAATAATAAGGAAACGAAGGGTATGATGTGGAGTTGTAGAAATCCATAAAGAGAGAGTGGACAAAGATTTGAGAGCCCTATATCCTACTTTGCACTCTAGTGACAATTCTAAGGATGGAATTTTAGGGGGAGGTATAATGTGTTGAACATTGGAACGCTTATTCTATAATGGTTGCCAACAAAATCCAAATTCAACAATGTCCGTACTTTCCCGGCGGCGGAAGAAAATCAAAATTTTCTCGTCAAACAAACAGAATTAATGCAATGAATTGAATTGAGGGTCATTAGCACCCAAGCGGACTAAATTCGTAATAACAATTCTAAGAAACGCAGAAAATATAACAATACGTACAGCTTACTGGCTGAGGCGTCGTCGTTTGTGGCTTGAATCGCTGCTCTGTTACTGCGTGAATCCGCTACAGGGTTCGCCATTTTTTCTAGAATGAAAAATCGACTGAAATTTATCGGAAACCGAAGATGAATAAATATGTAATAGTATAAAGATATCCAAAATTTGTAAGAAGGGGAGGGAGAGGAGGTTCTGAGAGGGATTGAATACGAGCCTGTTTAATTGCTGGGAAAATTGTAAGTTCGGATTGTGAAATGGGAACAAGGTCGTGTTTTTTATTTAGAGCTTTCTCAAAATATTAAAATTAATCAATCGTTTTTATTCAATCCCTAAATTTGAAAGCTATGAATAGGATAAATATTGAGAGCAATTTCTTTTTTTTTTAAAGAAAAATTTATTGATTTATGTTAACAATACAAACGATATAAATATACGCATTTGATAATCCAATCTAAGGTTGCAGTATATTAACGAACGTGATTTGATTTGATGAATACGTATTCCAGTATGTCGTCCCGAATTGTCGATATGATCGTGGCAAGCAATTCTTCGTTTCAAAAGTCGATAACAAAATATGTTGTATGATTGTCACGATAAAGCTCTTAAAAAAAAAAAACAAAAATGAGAAATCGTATCGTGTGAAATAAACGACTTTATTTGGAAAAAAAAACTTATATTTGATGAAGAAAGCAATAGAATAAGTGATTTTAGACCATCAATGACCAAAAAAATCACCCCTAACGAACAAGGACCTGAAATAGAGAATAGATGGAGGGGCGGCTAGGGTTTCAAGAGATGCTCATATCTAATTATTGAGAGCAATTTCTAAAAATCGATTTTTAATGTTTTATAAAACTTTTTAGTAAAAAAAAAAAAAGTTTTATAAAACTTTCGCCAATGAGACATGACTCGATGGTTAAGGGTTAGATGGAGCATGAGGAACGTACTCGATTCAAGGCCCCGTAAGAGTAGAATAAATGTTTTTTTTAAGATTTACCATAATTAGAAAAAATATTTTTTAAATATAAAATAAAAATAAATATTTCCAAATATATGGCCGCTGTTATTGCCAACTAAGCGCCAAATCAATGTCGTATATTCAAAACACAATTTCAGTGTAAAAATATGGAATCGTGTTTTGAAGACACGATTTCAATGTTAAAATGTGAAATCATGTTTTGAAGGCACGATTTCATTGTAACATTGTGAAGTCGTATTTTAAGGACACGATTTTCAGTGTAAAATTTTGAAGTCGTGTTTTGAAAATACGATTTTAGTGTAAAAATTGTGAGGTCGTGTTTTGAAAACACAATTTCAATGTAAAAATTATGAAGTCTTATTTTGAAAACACGATTTCAAGGCAAAAATGCGAAGTCGTGTTTTGAAAACACGATTACATTGTAAATTGTGAAGTCGTGTTTTGAAAACACGATTACATTGTAAATAGTGAAGTCGTATTTTGAAAACACAACTTCAGTGTAAAATTGGGAAGTCGTGTTTTGAAAACTTGAATTTAATCTAAAATTGTGAAGTCGTGTTTTGAAAACACGATTACAATGTAAATTGTGAAGTCGTATTTTGAAAACACGATTTCAGTGTAAAATTGGGAAGTCGTGTTTTGAAAACATGAATTTAATCTAAAATTGTGAAGTCGTGTTTTAAAAACACAATTACAATGTAAATTATGAAGTAGTGTTTTGAAGACACGGTTTCAAAGTGAAATTGTGAAATTGTGTTTTCAAAATACAATTCCAATGCAAAATACACAATCATAGGTTAAAAATACCAAAACAAATCAACAATCTTTCTTGATCAACATTTCATAGATGCTAAAACAAAAGTGTCTTCAAAACATCAATCTATATCCCATTAGTTCAACATCAATAAGATACCAAATGATGGAAAGTTTGATATTAAAAGAACCTCATAAATAATTACAATAAAACATGTTATATATGATAATATCCAAAATATATCAAAGTGCTTATCAAAAATATATATATCAAAGTAGAAACTGTCCAAAATATGAAGAATCTAAGTACAAAGGTTATCCAACTCATATATAAAACCACTTATGTGTGCCACATGAAGGAACCTTCTTCTTTCATTGTGGTTGTCTATCATATACTTGCATCTATGATATATTAGAAGATCATCACATGTTGCTCGACATCCTTGCCCTCGTTCTCATCCTCCTCCACCTCTTCGTCCTCGTCCAGCTTGTCCTTGATCTAATGGTTATGGTGGTGGCATAATCAAAGGTGCTGGTAATGGCATAGATGGCTCTGGATCCTCAATATTTGATGGTAACTCTGAGGTATGTGCACTTTGAGCTACTTCACTAGGCATGGTGAACTCCGTATGAGGTGGTGGGTTGACATGTAACTCTGTCACCCATCATTAGAAAATGAAGGATGTGACCGCCATGGGCTTGATGATGATATGTCCACATTGCAACCCCCATGAGGGACTTCACCTCTTTGCATACGTAGCCTAGCTGACCATGTCTTATCCCTCCCTTATTTCCTTCGTTCCCACATACCTCGAGGGAGTAAATGTGCCACATCAATGTTGGAGGATCCTTGAAGTCGATCTATTTCATACACAACTACTAATTAAGAGGTGCATAACTAACGAATGTCATGGTCACCTGGATGTGCTAGATAATATATCTACTGCAAAGTGTTATTCTACACATTTAAAGGAAAATAAAGTTAATATTTATTGAAATTATATAAAATGGTGTTATAAAAAGTCAAAATTGTTTTTATTACCAATATGTGATGAAATGACCATTGAGTAAGAAATAAACTTGTGATTGAATGATACTAAACCATATATGGATCATGATATGTCATCACTTCGGAGGATGCTTCAGTACTAACAATATGGTTAAGTCTGGAATTCCATCTTTGAATATATTCTTGATGTCGTTCCGTCAATTACTTATCCTTTGCATTTTATAAGATCATGCGATACAAGGATGGTATATATCTTTGAACTACGGAATCTCTGGTGCATCCCAAGCCAGTCTCAATACTCTATATAGTGCATGCCACTCTGACAATGTGAAAACAAGAGAGAGGAGATGGTAATCGTATATCGGCACGAGTCTGTGCGCGGAGTAGTCACAATCACGATATCATCACGTATATTTTGCCAAATAATCTTCAATAAATAAAATAAAATAAAATAAAAAGTGATGACTCTCAAATTCAATAATAGCTAACAATCTTAGACAAAGTGGAATTGAATGTTATTTCATGATTTGGCCAGAAGCGATCAATTGATTCTATAATGGGCTGGCATGAGTAGATATTTTTTTGTGGTGCATAACTCATCTCTCCAACTATAAGATATAAAAAAATAAACAAAGTTTATCATATACAAGTGTTAGTATAAATGCTTTATGTAGATGCTTATATAAGACTTGTTAGTATTATACATACCGTATGCCCCATGGAGGTGGTGGCAGACGTTTGTCACATTGTATTGAATATAGTCACTAATGTGCAACGAATGGAAATCTATCCCATATCCATAACTGTAGTATTATGAGCAGGCTTGATATATCATGTGCCTGACACAACTCTCTATACAACCAAGCCAAGCAAGAACTACCCTAACTATAACTACCTGCAACTTCAAAGTATTTCAGAAGTGGCAAGAACATCAAATGAACTTTACTATTCAACTTGTCTACAAAAAGAAATCCACTAATAACATGCAATATATAAGCCCTACAATAGCATTGCACTAACTCGTCATCGACATTTGGTGTTAATATCAAGAATCTCTCCAATAACCAATTAAGATAAAGTTGATGACCATCTATGTCTCTATCTCTAGGAGTAAACCCAAGAAAATCATGGCAAAGACGTCTACAATCCATGTGTGTGACCAATGATAGCATCTCCATCAACTGGTAAGCTTATAAGGACAACAATGTCTTGGAGTGTGATAGTACACTTTCCTTGAGGCAAATAGAATGAATGAGTCTCATGTCTCCATCTCTCAACAAATGTTGTAATCAAGTGTCAATCTAGTAAGATAAATCCTAATCGCGTGGCACCATAAGATCCAGCATGCTGGAGAAGTGGAATGATATGGTCATCTAATGCAATAGTGCAATGAAATATTGCCTCTCGGCGTCGGCATCGAAGCTCTTCTTAATTAGACCATGTCCATACTAAAGATGATATATGTGTTGCTTGAGAATGAAAGTCAAAAGTATCTATTGGACCTGGATCCATATATAAAAATTATACAACACCTACATCTAAATAAGAGGGAAAAAACTTAAGACAATGTAATTATTGTGTAAATTGCAATTAGAGAAAAAAAAAATAATTATCTTAAATGACCACCAAATATCATAACAAAGATAAATAGATAAATAAAAATGTTTGCAAAACATATGATTAAAAACAAGAAAAATTACAAATCAAACATCATAAAAATAGCTCATTCAACATTATTAGAGGATTATCCTTCATATTGTCTAGGACACTTAAGCCGGTTATGTCCCTCTTGTTTGCATATTCCACATCAAATTTCAACGCTTGGTTCCTTCTGTTGGAGTGTTGACTCTAGGGTATTCAAATATAGTAAAGTGCGGTTGAAATTCAGTTTGAAACATGCAAAGTATCTTTAAAAGCATTAACAAGTAAATGTGAAAGCAGTTATGTAAGAAGTGTTACGGAAAATATAAAGTGTAACGGTGCAGTTACATATATATACAAACTAGATAATAATAACTTGATTACAAAACAAGAGCGTGATAGAACTTTAGGTAGATCGAAATTTGGTGTTTGACACTATGTCCTTAAGACAAATTTCGCTCCCACTCTTGGTGCTTATGGAATATCGAGCGTCTGCCTCCCAAGATACAATGATCTTCACACATATAGAAGTAGCACTCCAATCTATATGTCAAGCGAACCAAACTATATTGTGTACTCTCAAAATGCATTGCCTTAAATCTTAGAAAAAACAATGCACTACTTATTCTTGGATAATAGAAAAATGTTGGGATGAGAATGACAATGAACCTAAGTATTTATAAACCTCTTGGTGACTTTTCAGACAATCACTATCCTAAAAGACACAACTTTTCTGGATAGTCACCATCCTAAGAGACACAACTCAAAACCAAATAGCACATTTTCAAGAGGGTCACTTGGGAGCTTATTTTCTCATTCATTTTTTACTTGATTTTAGCAAATGAATATACTACATTATTTTCCTCACTTAGTAGAATATGAACCCATGAAATATTGTTCAAAATAACAATCAGGTCTCACTTTAATTTAGGCTCAAAGTAAACCAATAACTCAGTTTTTATACTTAAAAAACTGTTTTGGTCCAACAATCCCCCGCATGAATGGAAAATTAGAACATTGTTATGCAAATGATAATCGCGACACACTATAAAGTACATCTTTGGAAAGATCGATGCGTCGAAGATAGGTAACTTTTGGCCTTGAACCTTCCTAGTGAAAGCCCATCGGACTTATCGGCTAAATAGTGAGCAGTGATGTCTGAACTATTCGAATTTCGTTTTGATACATCGGTCGAATAGACTTCTACCGATCTCTTTCCTAACACGATTGGTTCTCATGATTGTGTTCATTTTATTACTAAACAACTCTGGTTTTTCATGAGTACTTTAAAGAATTCAACCTTTATAAATTTTCACGAGGAAGCGACCTTCACCCATATGGGTGACTCATTAGAATATCCTGCAATATTCATGGATTTTCAAGATATCACGAATCATTAAAGCATAAAGCTTACCCCAATAATCTCTACTGACGACCAACTAGTTTATCATAGGAATAGGTAGGAGATTATCTCTTAGTGCTTTCTTTTTGAATCACGCATAATTTAGTTGTCCTTTTGAACCTAGGTCTTGGGATCTCTATTAAGCTAGGTTGGGTTCCATTAAGGTGATTCTTTTGTATAGCTTTAATCCCATTCCACCTCGATATAAATTTACTTTTGCTTTACTCTCGTCAAACCTTTAGTAGCGGGTCCCTTCGTTATTCCTTTGACTTTATATAATCAATAGAAATAATTCCATTTGAGAGTAATTGCCTAATGGTATTATGTCTACGACGTAGATGTCTAGACTTACCGTTATACATGTCATTCTGTGCCCTACCAATTGCAGATTAGCTATTACAATGTATACAAATTGTTGGCACAGGTTTAGGCCATATTAGAATATCCTCTAGAAATTGATGAAGCCACTCTGCTTCCTCTCAGCTTTATCTGAAAGCAATAAATTCAGATTCCGTTGTGGATCGCGATACAACGTTGCTTTGAGTTTTCGAATCTGATTCACTCACAGTGTAAAAAAACATAACCGCTATAGATTTTGTATCCTTCATATCAGATATCCAATTTGCATCACTATACCCTTCTAGTACTGCTGGATATATTGTATAATGTAATCCATAATTCTGGGTATATCTTAGGTATCCAAGAACCCTGATAATTGTCTTCCAACGGTCTTCTCCCGGATTACTCATATATTTACCTCGATTTACTAGCGAGTATATTATATCTACCAGTCTAGTCACGAGTTCATGACATACGTGGGCTTTACGATGATCACGAGAATATTTATTTGGTGTAATTATGCTTTGACCCGATATTTTAGACAAATGAAGATTTATATCGCGTTGAACCCATGATATTGCTTTCATCTTTGTCGAACTTGTCAAGTAATTTCTCAATATAATGTGATTGAGATAATATCAGTCAACGAGATGTTCTAGGAAATTTTAATTCTAGTATACCATCTATGACATCGAATCCTTCATGTTAAATTTACTAGACAACATCTTCTTGGTAGTTATAATAATATAATTATTACTACCCAAAGTAAGCACATATCATCAGCGTATAGGCAAGCAATGGCGTGTCAAGTATTTGTGTCTTTAACATAGACACATTTATCACATTCATTAATTGTAAAACCATTTGACATCATTACTTTGTCAAATTTGTGCGTACCATTGTTTTGGTGCTTGCGTTAAATCATAAAGCGATTTAACAGAGTCCTACATCTTTCCTTCTCTTGTCTCGAGAGAAATATACCTTTAGTTTAGTCCATATAAATTTCCTCATTTAAGTCACCATTTAGGAAAATTTATTTTCACATCCATTTGGTGTATCTCGAGATTATACGATCTTTGCAGTAAATTTATGAGCATACGAATAGATGTTATTCTCGTGACGAGGAATATGTATCAAAGTAATCAAGACCCTTCTTTTTGTTTATAGCCTTTTGCTGCAGTCTAGCCTTGTACTTATCAATTGATCCATCGGTTCACCATTTTTTTCTTGAAATCCGTTTTACACCCCAATGGTTTACTCCCTGGAGGAAGATCAACCAACTCACAGGTGTGATTTTGCATGATAGATTCAATTTTACTATTTACAGTTTCTTTCCACATGGGTGCTTCAGGAGTGGACATTGCTTCATTTAAGCTTTGAGGCTCATTTTCTAACAAACATGTTAGAAAATCTGGACCAAAGGACTTGGAAGTCCTTTCCCTTTTACTATGTCTAAGTGGCTTTTCACTTTCATCATTTATAGACTCATGGTCTATATCACTAGTCGCAGTATCATGAGTTCTTTTAAGAGAACTCCCATCACATGCTTTTTTACTAGGAAATATATTTTCAAATAATGATGCATTTCATGACTCAATTATTGTATTGACATGTATATCAGGAATATCATATATATGCATTAGAAAACGATATGCACTACTATTTATTGCATAACCAATAAATATACAATCAATAGTCTTAGGTCCTATTTTAATCCTTTTGGGAATAGGAACCACCACCTTAACCAAACTGCCACACCTTTAAATATTTGTGGAAGGACTCTGAGCCTTTTACATAATTCATATGGGGTTTTATGCAACTTCTTGTCAGGAGAAGTAATCTATTTAAAATATAATTTCTTGACAAAGCTATGAGTTAAAGGTAATCCTAAACTAATCAACATGGCATTCATCATCTCTTTCAATGTTCTATTTTTTAAATTGGCAATTCCATTTGTTGAAGTGTATAAGGTCACGAAGTTTAGTGAATAATCTCATGTTCTTAGCGAGCCGTCGAGCAGTCGCCGTCATATTCACCACCTCGTCCTTCCTTTATTGCCTTAATCTTTCTACCAAGTTGATTCTTAACCTCATTCTTATAATGCATAAATTTTCAATGGCCGTGCTAACTCCCCTTAGCAAATATACATATGATATCTCGTACGATTATCGATAAAAGTCACAAGTATTTCTTTCTCCTCTAGTTTGAACATATTTCCAAATCACATGTATCCTTTATGAATTAACTCACAGGAGTTCGATACTTCTTTCAATATTTTGAAGACGTGCTCCTGAATTAATTTTGATTCAACACATGTCTCACATTTTATGATTTGCATCAATATTAAATTTAAGCGACAATTCTAAGTTGTTCATTAATTTCACATGAGAAATGTCAAATTAATATATCCTAATCTACCTTATATATATTAGAGGACTCGAAGCATATAAAGCGAGAAGATGCATTTCTTGTGTATTAGAATCGAGATACAATAGTCATTATTCATCTTAAAAGAGCCTATTGCTCATATATCCTTTGCTACATAAATCCCATCTTAGTGAGTACAAATTTGCGGACTCAAAAACAACCCTAAAACCCTTCTTACTCGGCTTGTGATCGAGACAGTAAGATTCTTTGAATTTGGAACATGCAACATCATTAGAGGAAATGCTCTTTCCTAGGAAGCCATCTTCAATATAACCTTTCCTTTGCCTTCAACTTTGGAAGTGGAGAGGAAATTCCCATAAAGAGTTATTTCTCCATCATTAATTTGCTTCATATGAAGAGAACATCTTCTTATCGAACATATGTGTCTAGTATTGATTATTCACCACCCGTTTCCTTAGTATTTCCACCAAGTTGACTTCGGATACTACTGTAGAAAAACTTATGTTATAGCATTTTCAAAGTTTTCCACCTCGGTTATATTGGCTTGGCGACCTTCCTCTTGTGGTTCACTTGTGCTTTACGGTTTTAAATGATCCTTTGCACGATGTCTCGATTTGTTGCACCTGAAGTAATTATAACTGAATTTCTTGGAATCACCACCCTTGGCCCCTTGTTGGCCAACATACTTCACTTCCTTTTCTTGTTGGTTTTATGTCCGTCTTCAATCACATGTGCTCACTCCATGGAGGATTGTTTACTTTCTTTCGAGACTCCTATCGTCTCCTTCTATCCTCAATCTCACAATCGTCTTCAAGTTCCATTTCCTTTGAGTTTGTGTTTCAAGCCACTCTTGAAGTCCTTCCAATTTGGCGGTACTTCTCAATTGCGTACCTACTCTGAAAAGAGTCTACTCAAGCACCCATCCCTTCGGGCATGAATTCTGCGTGTGATCACTCCTGAAGATCTTGAACTTTGATTTACGGTAGTCTTCGGGAATCCACCATTTTATAACTGGCGACCGCCCACAAACAAATTTCTTCATTCCGGGCATCCTCGCCTTGTATTTTCATCCATGATTCCCACAATTTCTTGTCGTCTTGATTGGACTATACACATTATATAATGTGTTATCCAATCCATTGATGATATAGTTTTTGCATAGAAAATCAGAGTGCTTCCATGCATCCACCACAGCAACAACTTGGCGGTCGACCTCATTCTCACTACAAACAGGAGCATCCTCACGAAGAAACTTTGTAAGATTCAACATAGTGAGATAGAACAACATTTTTTGTTGTCATCTCTTGAAATCATTCCCGTTGAACTTTTCGGGATTCTCCCCATGAGACACATGAGTAGGAACATTAATATCATTTGCATCCATTTATGATAAACAAATATTACAAACTATTCAAACAATATAAAAGCAGTAAGTTATAAAACCAGAAACAGTCTATGTTACTGTTTTGAAATTACTATTTTAACGTTTTTGTATAGTTTATCAAAAGTCATTGTTTTAGTGTAACGGTTTGAATTAAAACAGAAACAAAGTCACTATTTTTATATCAAAACCAGAACCATAACAAGTAATTAAACTAATTGAAACTCTGTTTTAAGAATGTTGGAGTGTTGACTCTAGGGTATTCAAATATAGTAAAATTACTGGTTGAAATTTCAGTTTTGAAACATACAAAGTATACTAAAACAGTAACAAGTAAATGTGAAACAGTTATATAGAAGTGTTACACGGAAAAGATAAAGTGTAACAGGTAACAATTATAGATATATGCAAACTAGATATTAACCCAATTGCAGAACATGAACTGTGATAGAACTTTAGGTAGATCAAGGTTAGTGTTTGACACTATGTCCTTAAGACAGATTTCGCCGCCACTCTTGGTGCTTATGGAATATTGAGCGTCTGCCTCCTAAGATATAATGATCTTCACACAGATAAAAGTAGCACTCCAATCTATCTGTCCAGCGAACCAAACTATGTTGTGTACTCTCAAAATGCATTGCCTTAAATGCCGAAAAAACCAATGCACTAATCGCATCGAATGATCCAAAAAATGTTGGGATGAGAATGACAATGAACCTAAGTATTTATAGACCTCTTGGTGACTTTTCGGACAATCACAATCCTAAAAGACAACTTTTCCGGACAGTCACCATCCTAAGAGACACAACTTTTCCGGACGGTCACCATCCTAAGAGACACAACTCAAAACCAAACAACACCTTTTCAAGATGGTCACTTGGGAGCCTATTTTCTCATTCATTTACCGACGGAGCAAATGAATATACTACATTATTCTCATCACTTAGTAGAATATGAACCCACGAAATATTGTTCAAAATAACAATCGAGTCCCACTTTAATTTAGGCTCAAAGTTAACCAATAACTCGGTTTTTACACTTAAAAAACTGTTTTGGTCCAACACCTTCCGATCCATTTCATTCCTTATCCTTGATGATTTGGGTCACCCTTTCTCTCGCACGAGTGTTGGATCTGGATGAAGAATAGGGAAGTTTGGCTCCTGCCAATATGCTTCATGTGGAATAGGAAAAAACTTTGGAGCATAACATCTTGCATATGCATCCATAGTATAGTTGATAGGCTCGAAATGTGCTATATAAAATGTGTGCCTATATGTGCAAGTGCACACATCGCCTCAAGTAATATAATGAAAGTATGAGTATTGTCCCACGAGGATTAGGTTACAAATTACCAAAATTAGAATAGTCCTATCTTTATCTGGATGGTGAAATGAGGTGAGAATAAAAACAACTAATAAACTAAAATCCTAAGCTAACATGCAAGGATATGAATTAAAGTGGAAAAGCCTAAGGTTTAGATTTCATTTAGCTAATCATTATGCATTAGGTCCAATTTATCCTCAATTAACATTCAAATCACTATTAATGATAAGTCTCACAATTGTATATGTGAATCTCTCTCGATAACCCACAATCTACTCCTAGAATTTAGGTATTTTGCATTTCTATTCAACCCCAAAGTCCTAAGAGCACAATAAACTTGAGAATCCTTAATTACCACACAAAACCCATGAATATCTATAGTCTATGGTGAATTGTGTGTTCTAATCTTTGTCTAATTCAACTCTCACTTCCTAAATCTCAAATCGAACCACAAAACATGTCAATGTGATCATTCATCAACGAGCATGAAAAATAGACTAGAACATTTAATAGAACTATAATCCAAACATTAAATCTAAATTAAATCAAATCCCAAATACATAAATCATAACTAAGCTACAACTAAAACCCTAGAAAACAAAATTAGTTCATCAAAGGGGAAAATACAACCATAGAAAAGAGGGAAAACATGAAGAGTGAAAGAAATAAACTAGTTGGAAGCCCAATCTCCTCTTCAATCTTCCTCCTTCTTCTTCAATGTACATTATTTCCCAAAGAGAGCTATGCCCTAGGGTGTTTCCACCCAAAGGGACTTCTCCCTTTTGCCTCCATGAACTCCCCCATTTTTCAAAGCCTTAATTTCCTTCTTTTATCAAGCTAAAACCGAGAGGGATAGGAGATGGGCTTCAGAAAAGCTTGGGCCCCAACATCCATGTTGTAGCGTGACAGATTTGACGCTACAACATGGCAAAAAATTGGAGCTACTGGACTCACATCGTAGCGTGAGGGCACTCATGCCGTAGCGTGAGGACACTCATGCTAAAGTGTGAGTAACTTGTGCGCTTAATCCTTCGTTTCTCTTTCACTTCTTGATGTCGTATCTTGCTCATCCGGACTCCGAATCACATGATCTTGGTGTTTACGGAAAGCACTCGGAGTCTAGAATCTGCTCATGACAAGGAGGGAGCCATAGAAGGACATTACACAAGTGAAAGGATCACATGTTTTCTTCTACTGGATGATGACTTTGCCGATTTTTCTTCGATTTCGCTTATTTCCGCTCGCTCAATGGTTAGCCTAATCACAAAATTGAGAAAAAAGAGCATTAGGACACTTATTTATCTCATAAAACTACTAAAACCTAAGCAAAATATGGGGATAAAATGAGTATTTAAGATACTCATCAATAGTATATGTCGACATATTGCCAACTATCAATCCAAGCATAAGCACAAACAATAAGCACAAGGGATGCCAAACAATTGCTACTTGTTACATGTACATTTGTAGTCTTTGAGGTTAACAACTTGCTTATTATTTCCTTTATCCATATGGAACACACGAGCTGCAGTAGTTACATCAAACATCTTAGTCTCTCGATTGAAGATTCTAACAAAGTGTTTACTAGCCTTTGCTTCATAATTTGTAACTTTAGTCATGTCATATGTATTGTACATATCTCCATTTGCAATTCGAGCCCGTATCTCTACACAAAGGATTCCCAAAATATTCACACATCGATGTAAAGTCGCTAGGCGCGCAAAGGATAGGTACATCCTATCCCTTTTCAAGCACTCTTATTTATGGTATCTCGACAATGTTTGTTGTCATCAACCCATATCGAAATCCACCATCATATGCTTGGGTCCACTTTTTAGTGTCCATCTTTGCAAACCATCCAACACTTTTGTCATTCAACCTTTTTATCTCTTCCATACACCTGCCTATACTACAAGGGTTACGATGACATCCAACTTTGTATGCCAAGTCCTTTAGGACTTTGTTCTTATAATTCTCATTAAAATTGCTAACCGCATGTCTAAGACAATAATGATGGTGTGCCTGTGATGGGTTCCATCCAATAACAACATCACTTACAACAACATTTATTCCAGCATGACAATCATAAATCAATCATATTCATTCTCTTTGAGTGACATGAGTTCTTAAAGCAGTAAGAAACCAAGACCAACCATCACCGATTGAGTGACCATTGCCGAATTCAGTTTTGGTTCAACATCTTCCTCATAATTATAGCAATCAACAGGGGAGGGCACCCTATTATAACCTAACGGGGGCATGTTCTCCTAAACTATTTATTCTCTTTAACTATAACCAATTGACACTACATGGTAATTGATGAGCTTAAAAGTCATCTATTTTTAGTCCATTTTTCTGATCTATTTTTATCTAAACAAGACTTATTTATGTGCAGAATTATGGAATAACTAACCAAACTGTTAAATGGCAGGGAATTCAAGAAAAAGCAAGAATTTCATAAAAGAAGCGTAAGTCGGATGAGCGCTAATGAGATACTGGGTCACAAGTTGCGCAGGAAAAGGCGCACAAAGATGAAGGAACCTCGATGTCGTGGAAGTTTGGCAAGAATCAAAAATGCATATCCAGTTGCAAAGAAGAAAACTCCAAATGCAAACGAAGCTTACCCTCGAAGAGCAAGGCAGCGAGAGTTAAAGAAGCTCCGTGTGAAGCAAACTGTGAAATGAAGAAGAATATGAAGACTTCATGACGCTGATGACTGATGTCACGTGACATCGACAATGATACGTATGCCATGAAGACAAAGAAGTCGCTGTGACAACAGAAGGGAGCAGTAAGAGGTCGCGACATCCACCGCACATCGTTTGTCTCGACATCGTGAAACTGGAATAAATTTCTGATAGAGGTTGCAACAAGAGAAGCGCTTTAAAACCGCGATGCGTTTGAAAAAATGAACCGAGCAGACTCAAGATGTTGTCGCGACCACAGATTGATGTCGCGACATCGGGACGCGTTTCCGCTGAAAGTCACGCCTCTCGAGTCGGCGTCGACAAGAGATTGAAGTCGCCGGCTAATCAGCAACCGCGAAGCTTCCAAAACATAAGCTGATAAGGCGACGTGAGATTGAGGTCACGCACATCAGCGAACGCTAGTTGAAGGTCGCACAAAGCTTAAGCCGACAAGTATACGGAGATCGATGTCGCGGCATCGGCGAGACCAATTGAAACTCCGCAAAGGCATAAAGTGATGTCGCTGACAAGGACCGATGTCGCCGGCTATGTAAGACATCGCTGAAAGCCGCAGCTTCATTTAGCTGATGTCGCGACAAGAGATTGATGTCGCGACATCGAGCAACCATTTGAAGCCCGGCAGTAAGACGTGTGAGCCGACATTTCGCTGACAAGAGATTGATGTCGGCATCATGAACAACCGCCTAAGGCCGCATAGATTCTAAGTTGATGTCGCGACGCGAGATCGATGTCGCGAGCATGGATGATGTCGCACAAGGGATTTGAGGTCGCGACGAACAGCTTACTGGGCCACCATTTGGAAACTATAACCGAACGCGCTGGGATTAGGCCCAACCGGGAATGAAACCCTATAACAATGCCAAATACCCGTAAGAGGAACGCACTGGCGGGCCGGCCACGTATTTAGAGGTCCGTAGTTGAAGGCTCATTTTTATTTTCCTTAGTTTTCTTTTCTTTTCTTTTCTTTCTTTTCTTCAATGTCGATAAGCTGAGATTAGATTAGATTTATCGCTTTATTTTTCGCTTTATTTTCTCGGATCTCGGTGTCAAGCGATTTTGAGCAAGGTTTTAATGCACTTTATTCTTTCAAATTACTACCCGAATGTTTAGAAGTTCGCATAAATTCTCTGAATTCAACCTTCGTCAATTGCGCTATTCTATGATCGAGGGAATGTCAGAAGGTAATTCGCACTGAGAATCCAAATTTTTCCATTAAGTGAATGCTAGTCGAAATTATCTTTCCGTGTAGTCGCTTTCCTCAGTCTTTGAATTTCGGGCTTTATGAATTTACTGTGTCGGGTTTACTGCTTTTGATCCGAATATCATTCTTATAACTGCTTATAAGATTCGTCTCATTGCTCGATTTCAAGGAGGCCCCATGAGTGACATGTAGAAGGTATCTCCGAGAGTTATGAACACTACTTGAAGGTATATTAACTCGCTATTTGAGATTCTAATGAGCTTTGCAAGTTTACTGATAAATCTCTTCTCACTTGAAATCAAGAAAGAGTTGACGAGTTATCAATTTAAACAAGCAGAGAGTTCACCAATTCGAATAGTGAGGTCAATCCTGTTAATGAGATCTAATCAAGGAGAGGGTGATCTATTCTGTAATTTTGGAGGAAGAGCATCCTGAAGTTGTATATCCTTGCTTTTGACCGATAACTTGGGAGTTAAGGTTTACAAATTCATAAAACGGGTATGAAGTATTGCAAAAGAAAATACCCAGATTAAGGAAATCCCTTTTAAAAGTAGTTATTTAATTTCGTTCGAGAGAATCGAAAATTAGATAATGAAATGGAGTCTGAGAGATCCAAATGGCATCGCTAAACACCTTGGACAAGATTTTAAAACCTGAAATTTAAGAAGTTTATCGTATTAATCTACAGAATCGTACTTCACTATAGTAGTATACTCTTGATGTGTCCTCCAAAGATAATTATTCGTCCATTTATTTTCTTAACTATTCTTTATTCTTTATTCTTTATATTCCATTTTATTTTATCATTCATTTATTTTACTCGTATAGTATAATTTCCAGCTCTTCTTAAGTCGACCCTAATATCACTTTATATCCAAATAGTAACGGAAAGCTTTAGTAAATGTAGGTTGATTTAAAATTCCCCAGATCTCTCAGGGAATCGATATCTGACTTATATCCATTTTATTACTTGTCGCATCTCGTGCACTTGCAGATATCGTGCCAAACCAAAATTGAAAATGATTAACTCTGGGGAGACTGTCTCAACAAGTTTTATGGTGCAGTTTCCGGGGATTAGATAATAGTCCTTTGGTAATTGTGCAACTAAATTTGTATATGTGTTTTGGTCTGAGGTCATCAGTAATCTATGAGACATGTCTCTAAGTACATTTCAATGGATACTACTGGTGACACTTATGCTACAACAATGAACATTCCTCTGACATCATTATCATCTTTGATAGGTACTTGGATATAATTGATGATCCTGTTTGTTCCAAATATTGGATATCAAAAACTCATTTTTAGTTGAGTCTGTAAGCAATCAATTGACAATGTGATGAGCTTAAAAGTCATCTATTTTTAGTCCATTTTTCTGTTTGATTTCATCTGGTGAAAAACAAACAAATTAATATACGTAAATACGAAGAAACTCACCAAATCATATATTAGCGTGAAGAGAGAAAGAAAGTAGAAAAATACGTAATAAGTGGAGGAAAGATGCAATGAATGGCGTGAGCGTAAATGAAAAGAACTGGTTTGTCATTGATGCGCTTTGGGGTTTATATTAGCCTAATATGAAGTCGCGATACATCGTGAAATTGAAGGAAATCTCGATTCAGTCGCGACATGGATACAACAAATATCGGGAGGTCACGACTTGAGACTGCCAGAAAGCTCAAGGAATGAGTCACGCCGCTGACGTGAGAGCGATGTCGTGACATCAAGAGCAACCAGTCGAAAGCCCTAGAGAACTAAGTTGATGTCGCGACGTGAGATTGATGTCGCGACATCAATGATGTCACGACAAGAGGATGAAGTCACGACATCAAGAACCATCAAGAGAAGACTGCAAACATAAGTCGGCGTCGCTATTACGAGATCGTCACGCACCGCACCGCCGCTTGAAGGGTGAAGCTTCATGAAGTGAGGTCACGACAAGATATCGATGTCGTGACATCGGGAACGACCGTATCAAAGCCGCAAAGACAGCTGAAGAGCCGTCGCGACAAGATATTGACGCTGCCGATATCAAGAGCAAACTGGGCCAGCTTCACGCTCCATACAAGATAAGGTCACCGCGACAAGAGATTGATGTCGCGACATTCGAAGACATCAGTTGAAGACTGCATGACTTTCGAAACAGGTCGCGACAAGATATCACGTCACATCGTAGAGAGAACAATCAAACCGCCAAGATCGGTAAGATACGCTGAGCAAGATGGTGATGTCGCCGACATCAAGAATGACCAAATCAAGGCTAAGAGCAGAGTGTCGTAGGTCGCGACGTTGTTCGATGTCGCGACATCGCTTGATGTCACGACAAGGAAACTCAAGTCGCCGAACAACAGTTGATCAAATCGATACCTAAAATCCACACAGTTACATTGGGATTAGGGCCCAATTGAGGAACCCTATAAATACGCAGTTATCCAACTCATGAAAGGTACTTGGCGCTGGCTGCATTTAGAGGTCCGATAGTCAAAGCTCATTTTCTTTTTCTTTCTTTTCTTTTCTTTTATTTTTCTTAATTTTTTATTTCCGCTATTTTAGAAAGCATTATGCTCTCGTATTTTTATTTTCGTTGTATTTTCTCGACCGATGTTATCGTTGAGTCAAGCGAATGCGTATTTCAATTTATTTTCAAATTACTACTCGAAATGTTTGAAGTTCGCATAAATTTCTCGAATTGGACAGCCGCTTCAAATTGCGCTATTCTGCGATCGAGAATGTCAGACGTATAATTCCGCAATTAAGGAATCCACTTCCATTATGAACGTTATAGTCGAATTTATCTTTTCCGTAGTCGTTTCCAGCAAATTGTTAATTTCGCTAATGAATTACTTCCTCGGGTTTTGGGTTTCATTGCCTCGATCCGAATATCGCTTCTTATACCCATTAAGATTCAAGGCTGTTGTTTCGATTTCAAGGAGGTCCTCGAGTGACACATGGAAGACATTCCCGAGAGTAATGTACATTTTTTAAAGGTATACTAACCTCGCTAATAGGATCTTTTGAGCTTTGTGTTCACTTAGATAAATCCTCTCACTTGAAATCAAGAACTAGCTGAATGAGTTATCTATTTAAACAAGAAAGAGTTCACCTCAATTCGATAGTGAGACCAATCCCGTGTTAGCCGTGGATCTAATCAAGGAAAGGTTGATCTATTCTAATTTCGGAGGAGGAGCAACTGAAGTTTGATATCCTGTTGACCGATAACTTTGGGAGCTAAGGTTTACAAATTCATAAAATGGGAAGGAAGTATCGCAAAGAAAAAATACCCAGATTAAGGAAGTCCCTTTTAAAGTAGTTATCTAATTCCCGCATTCGAGAGAATCAAAATACAAATTAGATAATGAAATGTGGAGGAGAGATCCACGCACTACAACGCCTCGATGCATTTTGAAACTTGAGGATAATCAAGAAATTTTATCGACTAATTCATGTGAATTGATAGTTCACTATAACTGCTTTCTATTAATGTGTCTTCGAGGATAACTGCTCAAGTATTCACTTTTATTAGAAATCTATTATTCTTTATTCTTTATCTTTCGCATGTTGATAGTTCGCTTATTTCTTTGTTCGTTTTAATTTTCCAAAGACCTTCATGCCGGGATCCTATTATCATTTTCAGGTCCAAATAGTATGGAAATTGAGTAGTCAGAGAAGGATTTAAAATTTTTGAGATCTCAGGGATCGATATCTCGACTTAAATCCATTTTATTACTTGTCGACTATGTACTTCATAGAATATCGCATCAAAACCAAACTTTGAAAATGATTTACTCTAAGAGATTGGTGGTTTATATAGTATAAGATCAACAAGTTTTGGCGGCGACGTTGTCAGGATTAGACAATAGTCCTTTGCACAACGTCAGAATTTGTAGGTGTTCTTATTCTACCAACAAGTTTATGGCGCCGTTGTCGGGATTAGACAATAGTCCCTGCACAACTGAATAAATTTGTAGGTGTTCTTTGGTCTGTCAACACAATGATAGACATACATTTGTTTCCAACTCATCAAATATTGCATTAGTATTCATCACAACAACCTTTGTAGGAAGACAACTATAACATACACCATTTGGACAAGTGATTATTTCACCATTCATATAACATAACAAAGTGGTGTAAGTCTTCATTTCTAAACCTAATATTATAGAAGCATAATATTTAAAAGTTAGAAATTATATTACAATAAGGTCAAAGAAATGTGAATCAATGACCTAATGTTGATTCGATACTAACAAAATTGTGTAACTATAAACTCTAAAAATCACATAACAGAAACACAAATACGAATATTACAAAGTAAAAAAAAAATTAAAAGAATTGAAATTTTATTCACAAAAATAGAATGAAGAAAATTTAAGTGCACTCAACAGATATCTTGCAAACTACCATGAATTTTTAATAGCTTAGTAATAGAACATCAGAATAAAAAAGCTTAGGCAATAATGAAATTGAAAACTTAAACTAATAAATTTTGTTTTAAGCAAATAAGATATTACAAAATGAGTGCTAATAAGTGGCTGAAAACCATGTATAAAAACATTCTACCAATGGGAATAAAATGTTAGAAGGAATAAATAAAACCAAAATATCTACTTGTTGTAGAAACTTGGGAAAGCATAAACCAAATGTTTGGACATTCCAAGCAACATAAACTTAATGCTGCAAAATAATGGTTATTCAAGAAAAAACCAAAATAAATTAAACTTATGAGAATATAACCAAGTTGAGAACAACCTGGTCTTGTGAACACAATTTCCTAAGACAAATTCGCCTTCTCCACTTCTGGCGCTTTGAGATTCCCAAGGCCTCGTCTCCCAGATAAAACGTGCCTCAAAAGGCCTTGAGGAGTCTAAAGGGCGGGAGTCCAAACTTTTCTGTTTGTTGAACGCTGGTTTCTTGACAGTTATATTCACCTTTAGCCCCATAAAGGTGAGACTTCCTTATCTCGTAAAATATAGGGTTTTTTTTTGAGTTTAATAAAGAGTGTGGTGTTTAAAGTGATAGCCCTCTACTTGCAGTTTCAGTCACGGAGCAAAGGTCTAGTGTTAAGGTACTACTTGTCCGCCGTTGTATCCTAGGAACATCAAGTGACTTCTCCCAGCAATTCGTGGGAGATCTACCTAACTGCTTTAAGGAGATCAGATACTACGACCCTATTTCTTATTAAATTGGTTTCGTTTTGTCTTTGCAATGGTCTTTCTCACAATCTTTACTTTCTCTCTGTAATCCTTGTAACATATGTAACATAAAATCCATAACTTTATTCACTCAATCACTTTTTGAACAAAAATGTCATAGTTTCAATCTCTATATTGCCCTAAACCACATCGCAATAGATGAATTATACAAATGTAAGTATTCATACT
The DNA here is from genome assembly GCA_016808115.1 of Tetrastigma voinierianum. Taxonomy (NCBI): domain Eukaryota; kingdom Viridiplantae; phylum Streptophyta; class Magnoliopsida; order Vitales; family Vitaceae; genus Tetrastigma; species Tetrastigma voinierianum. Next base: position 810,880 of record JAEQBH010000591.1, read on the forward strand.
GACAAGGCATTTGTAACTGTTTGTGTTATAAAGGATTCTGATTGCATAAAACAAGGTCTTAAAAGAAGGTGAGCTAGATGCAATATCCTATGCATATTACTTTGCACATACCCAAATGTCTTATGATAATCACTTTATTTATATTATGTCATGTTCCCTTTCAAATATGTAAATGTGATACGCTTATGCAATTACTATGAAACATCCCTGCTTGGCTTAGTTACATTATCTAAAAGAATTCTGTGATTAGTAATTTAAATCAAGGTAACTAATTGCTTAATCCTAACCTAGGCAGTAAAACAAACTCAGTTAATCATTATCAATTCAAAGTCCCTCTATCCTTAATGGTTAAGTGGATAATTATTCACAATCCTTCAGGGAAATATCACATCCTTGAAAAAAAAAAGGGTAGATATGAAAATTTGTGCTTTAGAGAGAAACTCTATCAATGCCCATATCAAGATTGATTCAAATTACCATCAAAATATTCGGTCGAAAAGTTAAGCATCAGTTTAGAGAATTGAATGAAGTGTTCTCAACCATATAGATACTATCAGAGTTTCAAATGATTCTGTCACTTTGTTGCAAAGGAGTTGACACACAGAGTTTATAAAACACTTATTAATGATTTATGAACCCTCAAATGAAGATTTTATTATAGAACCATTGTCCCTAAGAATGGGCATTAGACGTTTCAATGTGATAATTAATTATTTCAAATCTTCAATCTATACACATCTAAACCAATCTTCCCATTCCAAATTCTGTAGATAGCAACCAAGTGTGGGAACTACGCAAGTTTTTGTAAAACCAAAGAACATCCTTATAAATCACATACAAGAAAGTGACATGCCAAATCCCTATCCTGTCCATATAGCATATTGGAATTTTTTTTTTTTATATCTACATAATTTGTGACGCCCCAAATCCCGGGGTGTCTCGTTGACAACCCGTCAACCTACGAAATACTTGTGTCTCATATTATGAGACCTACACATGAGTAAAAATGGCCACTTGGGCTCATACATCAATACTCATCAAACATACATCAACTATATAACAATAGTTCAAGAGTTATTACATTATTTCCAACCAAACATATATCAACATTTGTGAGTTTAATACATGTTAAATGAATAATTCAGCTATTAACTGCTTTCTAAAATGCTGTCTCTAGTGAGCTCAGCCCTCCCGTATTACCCCCGTAATTCGAAATAATGATCCATTGACAGGCGAGCAATGCCCTAGAGGATAATTTTCATACTTCAAGCATTCCCCACCTAAAAGGCACATATCATGACAAACAATCACACTCAAGAAATACACGATTCTACTCAATGTCCATGCTCAATCCCATGTCTCGAGTCCTCACCGACCCCCACACATGCCTGGGCTTCAAATGCGAGCAAAATACGCTTTCTAAAAACAAAAGCTTTTGTTTTGGAAAATACACTACCGAAGTTTTGCAAATATAATGACTACCCTTCGAGCGAATTGTCGATAATTTTTTCAACGCCATGGGTCCGTCCGAGAGATGAATTGTTGACCACTCTCCAAGGCAATTCTTCGGAAAATCTTCCTTGAAATTCCTTTCACAACCGTTTTCATTTTTCTTTCAATTTCTTTCATGTTATGCACTCACACCTATCATCTAGGGTGCCCCGATGCATATGGAATGCATTATGCCAATTCCAAACAATCCATACTAATATATTTACATGCATATACAATAACACCACATAAATCATGTTATTCAATTTACAACAATAACACCAAATTGTACCACATCGCCACTAACCAATCAAGCACCATTTTGAATCACCCAAATCACACAAACAAATCACGCGGAACTGAAACCTTAGGGCTCGGCACTGTTCACTCCGCCACATATCAGGGATTTTCACTTGCCTCAAAAGATTTTGAGATCGATAACACGGTCATCTAGGCCTCAACAAATCCCTATCCATTAAAATGACTCTTAGCCAAAAAATAAACCAAGTAGGAAAAGATCCCTACCTCTTAAAGTTTTCGGAACTCCATAAAATTATGCCTAACATCGTAGCCTTGCCAGATAACAATCCTGTTTACTCGTCGGTAACCCACTATCCGAACGCCGTAAAATCTGCAGAGGAGAGAAGTCACTCTTTTCTCTCTCTAAAACTGCTTAAATTTCTACTGCACTTTTTCTCCAAATGGAGAAGATGATGTTGCTTTTGTCTTATTCATTTAAATCTTTTCACTTAATTCCATTTGTGTCCTTAAGTTTTGGATTTTTAACACATGGCTTAATCTAAACCATTCATCTCCATCATCTCACTAATCATGCAAATACGTGTCACATGTGGCATACGTAAGAGGGCGATTTTTTCACATCACATGTCTTCACAAGCCATCACACAAAGATCTCGACACCCTGCGCCTCAAAAACGTGAAATTCGACCGCCTTTAATTCGACACCCGACGCGGTAACTAGATTTCGTGAGACGATCCCAACAGTGAAGTCCGTTTTCACATTCAGATCAGGTAATTCTGTTCTTTTTACCGAAATTACCATTTTAACGTTTTTTCTCGAAAATTCAATTTTCTGCTTTTACATAATTTCGTCTCCACCAGATTGAACTCAGCTTCCTCCTCCTATGCCCATGATAGCCTACCACTTAGCTAGGCCTCGTTGGCATAGTAGATTGGAAATTAGAACATGATTAGCTACTCAGATGGTTGGCTAAAAATAACTAACTTGTGTCACAATGCAAGATTCAACAAGGAATTGCCTCAAACTAATCTCATGGCAAATCAATCAAAAGTTTGATAATTCATCTTACACTTGAAACCAAATTAACCTCTAAAGATGTAAGTTAGCTTGTCTCAGAGTAATCAATCCCAAAAACAAACATTCCTAGTGACATGGGAAGGAGTCAGATGTGCATCTCCAAAACCTGAAAAAGGGGCAAAATACTATTATAATTTAAAGTATTATTTTCCTATGAAAAAAGAAAAAAGAAAAAACAGTTTGTAAATACTTTATGGTCATTTTCCATGTAAGTATTATTTTTGATAAATTAATGATTTTCGAAAGTAGGATATGGCCATTTTCCTTTCATGGTCCCTTTCTTGACATCTAAAAAACAAGTGTCAAGATTCATTTGGATAAGGTGAAATAAACTTCAAAAGGGAAATGATGAATTACTTCAAAATGGCATTCCCTTCTCATCAACATTACCTTTCCCTTTCCTATTTTTAAGTAAAAATGGATTTGTTTTATCACTTTTCCAAAAGAATATGAATCAGATATCTCCAAGCAACAACCAAAAATGCATAACAAAATTACCTTTCGTCTCCTCCAATAAAATTCGCAACGGCAACTGTTGTCAAAGGAATCCCTTCAAAGAATGGATACAATGCCACGAAAAACCAAAAACAAACATTAACTATCAAAATGGAAGTAAAAAAAAAATTAATTTCTATCAACAACACAACTGGAAAACAATAGGAGAGAAAAATAGGGAAACGGAGAATATATGGATTGAGCATCTACCTTCAACTTATCTGTACATTTCATTATTGAAGGACTTTCATAATATATGAAATAAAATTATATTAAAAATGATCGTGTATATAAGATGATCGTGAGAATGAGAGAATTCGATTAGGGTTGGGTAAGGGAAATAGAGTGGGTTTGGTAGAAAGAAAACAGGGTTTGATAAATTATTTTTTTCCACCTCATTGCTGACATGTCAACCACTATCGTAAATGTGGAATTATTGTTTGATCTATAAGTTTTTTAAAATTATTTTTTAATAATCCGTACATTTATAAAAAAAAAAACCAGTATAATACTACAACTTTCTATTACAAAGTGAATCAATGTCACTTTGTAGAGCTCATCATGTCTATCTCGTAAAACGCTCAACGTTTCAAAAGCAAGGGCAAAAAGATTTTAGGTTTGAGTCATAGTGGGAACAATTTACTTCATTATAACTAAAGTGTTTAACTTTCAAAACAAAATGTCAAATAAAAGTTTAAAATATAACATGTTTTAGAATTAATTTTTATGAATGATGTTTATATAATTATTTTTTAAATAATCATTAAAAGTTAAATGAAAACAATAAAAAAAAATTCTCTAAAAACATCTCATTTTCTATTCTTAATCCAAATCCTCAGATATATATATATATATATATATATATATATATATATATATATATATATATATATATATATATATATATATATATATATATATATATATATTGGAAAGACAAATTAGGCACTTCCTTGACTTAACCATTCTTAACTAATTTAAAAAAACACCACTCTTGTACCTATATACCAAGAGACTCACCATTATGTCTACTTAAGCTCTTAACCATTTGAGTTATGTCTTATTGACAAGAGACTAATCATAGTTAAAATATTAATTAAAAAATGGCATGTGTATATTAACCTATCAACATTCCCCCCCTTTATTGTAATGCTCCCAAACTCCCAATATTTTTCTTATCATTTGAAATTTCATTATTGAAAGTCTCATTGTCAAAATATCAATAATTTGATATTCAAACTTGAAATAAATGAGTTATATATCATTTTGCACAATTATTGCCCTTATAAAATGATACTTGATGGCAATGCGTCTAGTCCAACAATTAAGACATGAATTATTTGCTATAAATATAGCTTATTTGTTGTCATAAAAAAAAAATAGTAGGTGCTAGTTGTTTTACTTCAATTTCTTCCAAAATTATTCTAAGCCAATATAACTTGAGAAGTTGTAATAGATATTGAAATGTACTCCGCTTCAATTGAAGATTGAGCAATTGATTGTTGTTTCTTGATAGCCATGAAAACACCCATGTATCAAATGAAAAAAAAACATAGCCTAATACACTTTTCATTTATCCATACAACCTCCTAAATCACTATCACAAAACCCAATCAACTTTAGCTCAGGATTTATTTCAAATTTGATACCATCACTCTTTGTACCTTAAATGCATCTCAAGACTCTTTTCCCAACACCTAAATGCAATTGACTTGGATTGTTCATGAATCGTGATAACAAGGTAGTAATAAACCGTAGAGATTTGCATAAATGAATACTTGATTGTTTTCCATTGAATTACATGAGATATAAATAGTACAAAATGAATCAAGAAATGAAAGAATAAATATGGTAACTAAATCTAGACTAGGCATATTTATACAGTAGAATCAATCTAAATCTAAATATTACATATTTATAATCACAAGATTTAACTTAAATCATATTTAAAATCTGATTCTCCAATATGCCCCCACAAGTTGGAACTCCTAGAGGAGAGACTAATCTTGAGTAGTAACTGATGAAAACGTATGTGGGGTAGAGGTTTGGTGAGAGCATCTGCAAGTTGATCCGCGGAGGCAACATGTATAACATGAAGATCACCATTATGAACTTGTTCGCGAATAAAGTGGTAATCTAGTACGACATGTTTCATATGCGAGTGAAACACCGGATTAGAGCAGAGGTTGGTTACACCGACATTGTCGTAGTAGATAACTGGTGTTTGAGTAGAGGAGTAAATCGAGTTTCACCAAGTAAATTAGATCCAACGGCTGTCACCGCTAGCGGCAAATATAGAGCGATATTCGGCTTAGCTGGAGGAGTGTGCACTGCGGTGTTGTTTCTGGAACTCAAAGAAACCGGATACGCTCGGTGGTTGGCAATGAATGTGGCCGGGTTGAAGTAAAATCATCTTTATTTCCAGCTTAGTCAGCATCAAAGTAGGCATGTTAGTGGAGAAGCGAATGACAATAGATAGTAAGCCCATGATCAATAGTGCCACATAAATAACGGAGAATACGTTTACAGCATTCCAATGGTCATTGGTCGAGAAATGCGTAAATTGAGAGAGTTTATCAACCACATAAGCAATGTTTGGTTGGGTCATCGACATATATTAAAGGCTGCTGACAATGGTGCAGAACTCAAAAGGATTGGAAAGGGTAGTGCTCGACTGAAGAGACAAGGTCGGTGTGGTCGACAGTAGGGTGGAGATTGGTCGAGCATCCATCATCACAGTTCAGGCAAGGAGTTTCCCTATATATCACCATTGGGAAAGGATAAGACTGAGCGGGTGAGGTAGGACTTTAATGCCAAGAAAGTAAGTTAAGGCACCCAAGTCCATGAATGAGAACCGATGGGAAAGTAAGGCGATGAAGTGCTGAACTGCAGATGGATTGTTATCAATGATGATGATGTCGTCAACATACACTAGCAGATAGATGGAAACACCAGTGTTATGTAGAATGAATAGAGAAGTATCTGTAGTGGAGTTCAGAAAACCAAAGGTAAGTAAAAATTGTTTGAGTTCATTGTACCAGGCACGAGGGGCCTGATTGAGACCATAGATGGCATTGTGCAGCCGACAAACGTGATTGGGGTGATTAGTGTCTGTGAAGCCCTGTGGTTGAGCCATGAAAACATCCTCAATGAGGGTGCCCTGTAAAAATGCATTATTGACATCTAGCTGACGGAGGCACCACTTGTGACTAGTAGCGAGAGAGAGAACCAAATGAATAGTGGTTGGTTTCACCATCGGACTGAAGGTGTCATGATAATCAAGGCTAGGGCATTGATGAAATCCCTTGGCAACGAGCCGAGCTTTATACATGTCCACAAAACCATCAGGTAAGCATTTGATTTGAGATCACCACCACAACAACGTAATAATCTCAAAGTCTGAATGTATCAAACTTTCCGACCTTGATGTGCGCCATCGTGGTCTTTGATGGCCTACATAGAGGCCGTCTCAAGGTCATGGGCTAGCTGGCGCAGAGAGTGAGTTTTCCGGATTGGTTTGTGGATGTTATGGCAGAATCCGGGTGACTACCAAAGGAGGTACTGTAGCTGGGATCGCAGTTCGAATAAGGGGTAGGTCATTCAGGGGTCAAAAGTTCTGGGGCAGGAGGTAGGTTGACTATAGTAGGTTAGCCCGAGAAGGTGATTGATAGTGGGGGATGTACAAAGTAAAGGACGAGAGGCAAAGAAGTCGCTGCACCCGGCATGAGGCAGTCGGTTTCTTTTGGCAGGGGGCTCGAGAGGCCTGGTGCTCAAGGTCAGATGCAGGATCCTTAGTCGGGGGTACTAAAGGCGAGGCAGAGTCGACAAGAGAGACCAGAAACCATGTGGAAATAGTGGACTCATTAGAGCGAGGGAGAGAAGGATTAATAACAGATAAAGGAAATATTGACTCAATAAAACGAACATGACGAGAGTGATAAGTCTTAGTAGTGGAAGGGTCAAAGCAGATGGGCGCATTTCTGGAAAAGCGAGTAGCAGAGCATGAGGACCAGTAAAGTGAAAAGATAGACATCAAGAAGCACAAGCTACAAGCTTGGGAATTTCTAGATCTCTGATGACGACATGGGACCACACCGCTGAGTTCGTCTCTATGAAATTTAGCTGCATACGACCACGCGATTGCACATACAGATTTCACGTATTTCGAGGCAAAGTGAACAAACGACATGACAACACTTGGCACGAGGACGCGTGCCATGTGGCACCAAACTGGTGGACACTTGGCACATGGAAAGCCAAGTGTCACATTCTCTTCATGCATGAACTAGGTGGGGGGAAAGGTGGCACGAGGAACACATGGCATGGTGATTGCCATGTGTTAAAGTGTTTGAGAAAGGTGTTTTACACCTAGACCTAAATGAGTTCGTGGGGGAGAATGAGAGAAGGAAGAGAAAAAAAATAGAAAGAAGAGAAAGAAAAGGAAAGGAAAAAAAGGGAGGAAAGGAGATCCAAATTTCTCACTGTCTCCAAAGATTCAACAACAAGAGGTTCGACGTCAGGAAGTGAGCTAGTTCGTTTGAGGTAGGTTTCTCTCATACTGGTTATTTTTTGTCTAAGGGCCATGAATGTGCATATGGAGGTGTGTTCAACAAAGGTTGGTTCAAGAACAAATGCAATCAACCGTTGATGGTTTACGTAATCAGCCGGTCATTTATGCTCAAACTACGCTGAAACAGTCAGGTTCGCTGAGCACGATCCGGGAAAGGTGACTATTTCTGGTGGCATGTCATCACCGGAGACGGACTAACATGCTGGAATCAGATATGTTGTTTATGGTCCAACATGAAAATCCGCTTTGTGTGTTGTTGCTGATCTAACGACATGCGTGTTATGTGAAAGCACGTTGATATATGCTTACTTTGATTGTATTACGGTCAGGATGATGATGAATTATATACAGTAAATATAGTTATCCATGAATTTTAAATGTTGCATGTAACTCTCATGATGCATGTAATCATGCAGGAATATCCTACATTTCAATGTTTATATGATTTGCATTCAATATCAGATAGATAGAATATATAGAAGGAGAATGAATGTATTATACTGGAAGGTGATGAACGGTTCAGATAAAGCCAGAACAGTATGTTGTAGTAGATTTGTGGTTAGAAGCAGATGCACCAACCTAGTCTACGCTGGGATAGGTGTCAGAGACATCGAGAGAGATCAACACTATAAGAGCTCAATCTAAATTCTTTTTTTTAATATATGAAATTCTCGCTTTTAAGAGTTTATCTCGCTCTGAACATCAAGCAACTCGTGAAATCGAAAACCCTAGATGCTTTTATAAGTTGATATTTTCATAATTAATTAGATTAAGTCACAATTCATCATTAATTGACATCCAAACAGAACTAGGGTTATATTAGATTGGTAGTTGGTAAACGTAGTCCATGTGGGTTTGACATCCCGGACTTGATAGTCCACTTTATTACTTGAACAATTTGTACACTTATGTTGAGTAATTGCACGTAGGAAATCGCACAACACTATGAGAGAAACTGGAGCAAAAGTTTCATGCAAATCAACACCAGGTTGTTGGACAAAACCATGTACAACCAATCTTGATTTGTTTGTTAAAATAGATCCATTGACATTAAATTGTCTTCTAGATCCATCTTACTCAAATGATTTCTTTATTTTTTGGCTTATCAACCAACTTCCATGTTTGATTCTCTTAAATAACATCAATTTATTTTACCATGGGTTTCCTCCAACACTCCTTGCTCATAGGTTCTTCAAATTTTTCTGGTTCCACTATACAAAAAATTGCATATTTCGTAAATGTCACTTAAGCTCCTCACTTTTTTGGACTCAAGATTGGTTATGATAAACTTGAACTTGAAGGGATGCTTGTTGGTAACTATGAGTTTGAATGAGATGAACTTTCTTCATCTTCATCACTTTCTTAAGCTTCAATTACTGACTTTTTTAGGCAACTTAATTTAAAGAGTAGTATTTTTCACAACTTCTTCTTTTTCCAAATTCCACTTAGCATTCTCATCAAATATTACATCATGCTTGATAATTACTTGTTTAATTTTCAAACTGTACAACTTGTAGCATTTAGAATGAGAGCCATAACCAATAAAAATGCACTTTTCACTAGTCTCATAAAGCCTATGTCTTTTTTCTTTGGAATGTAAGCATAACAAACACAACCAAAGACTTTTAGATGATTGACTAATTGTTTTCTCCCACTCCAAGCTTCAATGTGGGTCTTTTCCCATATTGCCTCGATTGAATATCTATTAATCAAATAAACCGTAGTATAAATTGCTTCAGCCAAATAAATTATGAGAAGTTTCTTCTCATGTATCATTGATGATAAGAAGCTACCACATGGATCCCAACATCCAGCAAAGGCACCATCAACTAATGGCTATTTGTAAGGAGTTACCGGTCATTTTTTATTATTTATTGATGAGCTCTTTTAGTTAAAGTCTTAACAGTTATTTTAATCAGTCATTGGAGTCAATAACATCTATTTTATTTCGTTAGTGGGCCTAGAAGTGCTTCTGTCATACATGCACGTTTGAATTTGGTTATTGTATTTAAACAATTTGAATGAATTAACAAGGAAGTTAAGTTTACACAAAAATTATTCTCTCAGATATCTCTATCATCTAGTATCAGAGTCTAGATGTCTCAAAAGGAAAGAACCGAAGCACTAGAGCATAACATCAATGACATACAATCCAACATCCGCAATATCCAAGAAGGAATAGCCAAGATGTTCATGGAGTTTTAGAGACTGTTTGAATCGGTTCAGTTCATGAGGCAACCTTCTCCAAGGAGCTCTAGTAGCAATCGTAACTCTACCCATCCTTTAAGCAATGACGGGGATGCTAGATGGGCGGCACAGATGCAAAGAAATAATCAGTTGGAATTTCCAAGTTTAACGGGGAAGAACCTGTAAAATAGTTGAATCGTGTCAACTACTTCTTCACGTACTAAGAGGTGCCTAAGGGCGAGAAAGTGACCATGGAAACCTTCTACATGGAGGGGATTATTGGCTATTGATTTTGCATCATATCAGATGGCACATCCGAAAAAATAAATTTCGATCGAGAAACCAACCCAAGGGATCCCTTGGTTTATCAAAAACGAAACAACCATGTCATAGGGTGTTTAGAAGGTCCATACCTTTTTGGTTCGTGCTTTCTTTTGATGGAGATTTCGATAGGGCAACCTTCTATGGTGAAGATCCGTAGCAAACACGAGTACTCCAAATGCAGCATCTCCAATGGTGATCCACACAAAGAAGGTTGAAGAAGACTTCAAAGGGATGACTTGAATCAAGGTTTGGTGCTAGCCAAAACCTTGATTCACACCAAACCTTTATTCTCACAAAGGAATCGATTAAGAGAGAGAGCACAAAAGAGAAACGTAGTTCTCTTATATGTTCAAAGTGTTATGAAGGCTAAGGTATGATATTCACCTCTTATATATGTCCCTTGCCACTCAAAAGGACCAAGATACCCCTCACTTAAAGGGGAAGATTCGGGCCATGCGCAAACCACATGCACACAATGGTTTTTCGCTTTTAGCCAATCAGGAGCCTCCATACTTTTGGAACCCATCCATGTAGCCCTGGAATTAAACTAATCCCGGCAATGTCCAAGTATAAGGCTCTTTATTTCATTTGGATCCAATCCAAAACCTTTCCTTTCAACTTGGATCTAATCCAATACAAAAATACTTCTACACTTTTTCTAAGTGTGTAACCCATTAGGTTTTTGGTTATGTTAGTCACTCAAATCAACCATTGATTTGAGCAAGTCATGAGCGGTATCTAGCAACACATCATGGCCCCTAATTGACTGAAGAGTCAAAGGTTTGACTGCGAACATTTCCATATGCAATATATTGTGTAATGCTATCCTTTCACTCCATACCATACCCGACTTGGTTCAGAGCATGGACTATGCCTCAACTTCCACTAGATTGGCTACGCTACACCTAGCCCAAGTGTGTTTTCTTCTCTCTAAAATCCATTACTCAAATAGCATGTCACTGAAGACTATCTTCATGACATATTCACTATGGCCATATTTTTTGAGTAATGATCTTTACAAGAGGCCTATGATGTACCCTCCTTTTATCAGGAGTGGTGAATCCTTTATTAGCTACTCAATTACTTTCAAATACCTCAAGCTATACCTAATCATCATCCTATGAGTAACCTCTTTGAGGCAACAAGGATCGAAGTCAAAGTATAGTATCAGTACCCAAGATATATTGAATACCTCAAGTCAAAGAATACTTGCATCATTGTTATGATGAGACTATCATTGGTGATTGATTATATAATCCATATAATTGTCTTATGGCGAGTCTCCGATGTATTTGGCTACTCTAAGCAACAATTCACATGCCTACTCTAATCATCACGATGATTATAGTTTATGAGACCAATTTCTTGATCAAATCAAGTAGGACAACATATATTAGTCTATTCAGATCAACAATGTCCAATTTTGCTGATCCTATAATTAGGGATAGTTTAGATATTAACAAAATTACACATAATAGGAATCTCACTATCATGATCACCATCATGATTTTCTTTATGCTATGTAGTGTATCATGGACATCATTAATTTGATTTAAGATCGCTATCAATTTATATATTAATTGAATATCAAATAAATGAAGATGCGTTTATTATAAATGAATATAAATCATACAATAAGTGCTAAAGGTGATTGCCTTTAGAGCACTTTCCTAACAAGGATGGCTCATAGATGGTGGCAATGGTTGATGAAGCGGTATCAACAACATAACAAAGAAGTAACTTATAAAGTCTTTGCAAGGGAGCTTAGGGCACGATTTGGTCCTCCAACGAGGATTAAATTCAATGAAGCACCGAAAAAGCTCCAGCAAATTGGGTCGTTGGTGGAGTATAAGGAAGAGTTTGAAATTTTGGGGAACCTAGTGGATTGGTCTGATGATGCTCTCTTGGGTGCATTTTTAGGAGATTTGTAACTTGAGTTGGCAGAAGCGGTACGTATGTTTGAACCCTAATCTTTTGACCATGCATTAAGCATGGTCTGAATGAAAGATGAGCAGCTATAAAGGATCGAGAAGATCACCAGGTCGACTGCTAATTTGAGAACTATTAGTGGGATGTTCGAGCCTAACTCAAGCTTACCCCATAAGCACCTGATTTGGGATGGGATGCAGGGACGACGTCTCCAAAGGTTATGCTTCAATTTCAATGACAAGTTTGTGCCTGGACATAAGTGCCAACAACCCCAGCTATTGATGCTTGAAAGTGTTGAAGAGAACAATAAGGATGAACCACCCGAAAATACAGAAGTTTCTACCCTTTGAGGATGCTACTTGGGAGGATGCTCCAACCCTTCGTGATTAGTTTTCAAGCTTCAATCTTGAGGACAAGATTGTTCTCCCATGAGGTGATGATAAGAAGCTGCCATGTAGATCCCAATGTTCAGCAAATACACATCAACTAATGACTATTTATAAGGAGTTACTGATCATTTTTTTATTATTTATTTATTAGCACTTTTAGTCAAAGTCTTTGCAGTTATTTTAATTAGTTAGTAGAGTCAATAACATTTATTTTATTTCATTAGTGGGCCTAGAAGTGCATCCATCATGCATGCATGTTTGAATTTTGTTCTTGTACTTAAACCATTCGAGTGTATTAATGAGGAAGCTAAGTTTGCACCAAAAATTATTCTCTCAAATATCTCTCGTTTCTCTTAGGTTCTATCAATCGACTTTGTCATTTTCATCACAGTTTGATTCTTCATGCCATATCTCTCATTTTGTCATGAAGTGTAGTCAGTAAATTGTCTTTCCATGCATTATGTGCACAAAATCGATAAAATTCATTTATACTCCTTGCCTCTATCACTTCTCAACATCTTTATGCAATAACTAGTTTGTTTTTCAACAAAAACTTTCAACTTTTTAAAGATATTAAACACTTCATACTTTTGCATCATAAAGTAAACTCATGCCATTGTTGTAAAATCATAAATGAAAATAACGAAGTACCTATTTTGAGAATGATAAGGTATTTGCATTGGCCCACTCACACATTTATGTACAAGTTCAAGCAGTTTTTTTAGCACTCAAAGCTACTCCTTTTGGGAAGGATTGTTAGTGATACTTCCCACGAGAACATCCTTCACAAATTTAATTCATTTAATTGATTTTTTATATCCCATACACCATATTTTTCTGTCGTAACATTATGAGCCCTTTTAAATTCAAGTGTCCGAGTCATCTATGCCACAACTAGGGGTAAATATGGTTCAATTAACCTAACCACGTCACTCAAAAGAAATTGATCTTCGATTTTCAATTTGTTTTTTATATAAACCAAAAACCTAACCATCAATATGATTAACCAAATCTTCAGTTAACAATTTTTGGTTAACCATATATCGTTTTTTGGTTAATCATAATCAACATGGTTAAATTTGCAATATACCTAAATATTTACCAACCAACATCTTGTTTTTATAATTTTTTATATAAAGCCACAAAAAGCTAGCTAGCAAAAATAATGTGCAACATATTTAATTCTTTATTTTTTATAATGTGCAATTTTTTTATTTATTTTTAATTGTTTTCAATAATCCAACATCCCTTAAGATGTATTTTCAAAAAAAAAAAAAAACATCCCTTAAGATATATGCATATCTCCTAAATATTATATTCTAAAAAGAGGTATCTCAAAATATTTAAGAATAAAATTCTATGTCATTGTCTAAGAAAATTTCTACATTTCAAAAGTGCGTTGATGTTAGCAGAAAATTAAAACACAATAGAGTAATGTTATATGAAACAAAATAACAACTTAATAGAAGTGCTTTACTTGAAATAACATGAACTGCTTCTTGATTCTTCAATTGATTTGAATGCATATATACACACAAACACCGTCTCTTCTTGTGCGACCTGAAACTCTATGCTCTTAATTTTTTTACATATTGAATGGGCCAGTAATCATGAAGAGAGATATCATTATCATCATCGTTTTATCTTTATTTAACAAAATCACATTATCGGCTTCCAATATATGTTCCTTTACAAATTCTATTTTTTTCCTTTACATTTATTAATAATGAGTTTATGATATGAATATAGAATTTCAATTATACAATAATGCTGACCTATATATAAATTTATTTATAATATATATATATATATATATATATATATATATATATATATATATATATATATATATATATATATATATATATGTATGTATTATACATTGTATTTTATGATTTTAATATAATATTAATATATATATTTTAAATTTCAGTCTAAGTGACCGAAATCATGATTTTTGTATTTTGTAAACCTAAACTTGAAATCGGGAATTGTATAAAACAAAAACAAAAACTGAATCGATCGGTTCGATTAGTCTATTTTTGTCGATTTCGAGCTAGTTTCCTACCACCTGCTTTTCTTATGTTTTTCACCCCTAGCCGTAACTACCGAATCACCATTCACATCTACTCTTGTCAGATATAGCGAAAATAAATGAACGACATTCACGAATAATTCATTGTTCGTAATTTCTATGAATTTCGCTTATATGAAATGATTAACATTCACAAAGAATTAATGGTATTCAATGAATGACACTCAATGAATGAAATTAAGGACATTCAATGAATAATTAATTTCGAATTTAAGTATTGGGAAGAAAAGGTTCGGAGATTCCAAAATGTTTGTCCGCCCTTATATGTGCGCCATTTCTGCAGATTGGCCTAAAGGAGGTCATCGAGTGGTGCCCCAAAAAGATCATCGAGTCTTTAGCTTTTCTCCTTCCTTTCGCCCTTTGCTCTGATAGAGCAAACACATCATCGCTCGCGTAGCCACAAGCAGTCGCTATTTGACCATTCACACTGCTTATCCTCTGAGACAGATGCCTTGGGGAATCTCAAACACCAACAGGCGAATTTGTTTGAAGGAATTGTGACTTTACAAGACTTATTAAGCTCCAACTTGTTATATTCCTCCTTTCTTATCGATTTAATTTATTTCGTTTCTTGAATAACCATTATTTTGGCAAAGATATACAGATGTTGTTTTAACGCCCAAACAATTCGGCTTATGCTCCTGCGCTTGCCAACAGCAGATAATCTCTTCTTACAATCTTAAGACAAATTTTTTGACTCCACAAGAAGTTGGTGATTGGTTTGGTAGCGAAGAAAAAAAAAGGGAAATTTATTTCTAAGATTTTGGCTGATTCTGTTTTTTGGAAGAAAAAAAAGGATTCTATTTTCTCAAAGTTGTTTTTTATTTCTTTTGTTTTAAGAATTGTTTTCGCTTTCCAAATTGTTGAAGGAAAAAATTATCGATATAGTGAATGAAATGACGATATCTACCGACAATTCTTTGTTCATAATTTACGGATTTCGCTTATATGGAATGAATGACACTTCAATGGAACAGATTAATGACATTCAATGAATAATTAATTTCTAATTCTAAGAGCTGTAGCCAAAAGGTTTGACATTTTAAAGGTCAAGTCTCTCCTTTATATAAAGTTGTCTTAAGATTTACTTAAGAACAAATAAAAAAAAAGAAGAGGCCATCGAAGCCAGCTTTTCCCTTCCTTCGTCCTTTGTCTGATAGTGCAAACACATCATCGGGTCACGGAGGGCGTACAAAGTGCTTTGGTTCGACCATTCAAATACCCGCTTTATCCCTGAGACAGACGCCTGAATCTCAAAGCACCAACTCAGAGAAGGCGAATTTGTCTTAAGGAAATAGAATTTCACAAGACTCCTGTTGTTTCTCCAATCCTGCTATATTCTCCTCTTTTCTTATTGATTTAATTTATTTTGGTTTTTTTCTTGAATAACCATTTATTATTTAAAAGACATGCATATTACAATGTCCAAACATTTTACGATGCTCCTGTGTTTCTACAACAAGTAGATATTTTGGTTTTATTTATTCTTTTAACAATCTTAAGACAAATTTTGACTCCACAAGAAGCAGGATTGGTTTGTCTGCTGGAAAAAAAAAGGGGAAATTTTATTTTAAGATTTCGCCGATTCTGCTTTTTCGAAGAAAAAAGGATTATAAGCTCCGAAGGAAAATAATTTGGTTGTTTTTTGTTTTCAAAGAAAAAAAAAGGAAATTTATTTAAGATTTTGGTCGATTATGTTTTCTCGAAAGAAAAAAGATTCTATTTTCCGAAGGAAAAAAAGATTTCTTTGTTTTAAGCACTCGTTGTTTCGTTTTTGGAAATTCGTTGAAGGAAAAAGGACTTATTTCGAAGGAAAAAAAAGATTTCTTTGCTTTAAGAATTCGTTGTTTGCTTTAGAAAAAAAAGGAAAAAAAATCTTTACAAAACCAAATAAACAAGTGGTTTGTTGGTTTACGAAAAAGGAAATCCTAGTACAAAGTATGAGGAAGGGTTTTGAACCCTAGACCAAGCATTCAAATGGGAAATGCTCTACCACTAAGCCACGCTATTGCGATATTTATCATGAGGAATATATGATAAGGAGGTGTTTTTGCGCTAAAACCCTATTCTCACTTCGTGAGTTCGCGCTAATCTTTCGTGGTCTCAGAATTTGAAAACTACAAAACGCATGCTTCGTCTAAAGGTTGTTTAAATTGGCTTAATTTCGCTTGTGACCCTCCAATATTTCCCTGAACCGAATATTCCGTCTAAGGACACCAGCTTGTTTGGCCTGATTTTACCCCACCATCTTCCTGAATACCTTGTTACGTGTTAATTCCAATAATTGGTTTGGAATACCATCTAATTTTCTATAATTTTGTCGAGAAATGATACTGGTTCAGACACTATGGTTCCCACTCGCAGATCCGCTTCAAGTGGCAACCCCTACTGTGACACAAGCACCAGTGATGCCCACTACGGTGCCTATCTCTGTCTCACCTGGAGAAAAACCAGAAATTCCGGACTTAATTTCAAAAGGTGGCAAAGAAAAGATCGTTTATTTGACCACCTCAATCTCGCGAGATTCTCGACGAAAGAAGTCTGCTCAAAGAAGATGAGAGGCGCGATATCCAAGTCATCAATGCCGGTGGATGCTCGGAAACATTCCGACTTTCTCGCGGTAGAACTACGCCATGAATGCTTTAACCGATTCTCTATACACGCAAGAGCATAGATAAGAAAACAGCCCAAGGAGCCTATGAGAATCACTTCAGACCGGAATATAAACTGGAGGAATGCCGCCAAAAAGTTTGTTGTGGCCGATTCGATTATAAAATGGTAGATTCCAAGATCGGTCGCCAAGTCCAAGAACTTCAAGTAATCCTCCATGAGATTCATGCCGGTGAAATGATGTTGAGCGAAACTTTTCAAGTGGCGCGATATCGAGAAACCGCCCCATTGAAAGACTTCAAAACTACTCAAATAGAGGAGAAAGGAGGATTAAGATCGAAGATCTAGTTATTCGACCAGATCGGCTAGAAGACAATAAAGATCCGGGTATAAATGGCACACAATCCCAATGAGGCTAAGGCTAACTTTGTGGAACATGATCGAGGTTCCAAGTTCAAAAAATGCAACAACAAGTAGATATTTTGGTTTTATTTATTCTTTCTTACAACCTTTAAGGTCATATAATTTCCATGCTAGGAGTTGAGTTTAAACTTGTGATTCTTCATTTTCAACTTTGTAATTCCTATTGTATCGTAGCCTTTCTCATAATTGTGTAACAAATGTCTCCAAAATACAATGAATGATCATTTTCCACAAGCTTATCAAACACTTAATAAATTTTGATCTTAACCTAATACAAAAATAAAGAACATCTCTAATGCATCTTTAACCTTTTTGGTTTTAGACTCCAATGGATCATTTTCTTTTAAATTCAATGAAAGCACCATTCCCAATTTTTTTTGATGTTGCATCATCATCAATGCCAAGAAAAATGCTTTCATTTGCGGACATATGATTTGTACAACCATGATCCAAGAATCACTTCATTTCTAAGTTGTTATAGCATATACCACTTGTAAAACATGTTTTATTTTCCTTAGTAATACTTTGATGAACATAAAACATAGTTATTTCATCATCTCTTCCAATGACAACATTTGTCTATTCTTTATCGTTGAATCTACATTTTTACTTAATGTATCAAAATCTTTACAATTGTAACATTATGACTTTCCCTTGAACTAATAATCATCTTTTGAATGGTCGTTTTTTTGGCAAATTCTGCATTTTTTAGATGATCATTCTTCTTAAAAAATCTCCATCAAAGTTGCCTCTATATCTCTTCCCATGTCTTTTCTCTTGAAAATTTTCTCCTTTCTCAGCCAAGTGACCTCCTTTTTCCCGGTCATTGTTATATGGGTACTTCTCATTGTTTTTATCCTCGGTATATTTGATGGGGTTTAAAATATCAAAGCAGAGTCTTAACACAAGCCTAAATGCCGACTTAAGGCGGATTAAAATGCACTCCAAGATCGCTGGCTGGGGCCTCGATGACATCCCCAAAAACAAGGGCCCAATTCACCCTTCAAAAGGTTGGTGAATATAATCAAAGACCAGATGTTTAAAATACTCCACCCTACCAATTAGGCAACATAATATTTTCTTAATTATCGCCATCAATTATCCCTTTATTAATCGATTAATAAGAAAATAAGTTTATCACAAAATCTATGAATATCGTGATCATCATCAAACTAGCAAGTTTCATCAATTATCCCTTATTAATTGCTAACAATAAAGGAAGAATCTCCCACATAGCGGAGGAATATCGTATCATCATCCAATAAAGAAAAGAGGTTTATTCAAATACATCATCAAACTGTGAATTCATTACGATCATCCATTATAAATACTGTGTCACCTAATCGCAAGGAAGGCATGTATTCTCTACGCACAAACTTCATTCCCAAGAAATACATATTCTCTTCCATCGTAAGAATCGACTTAAAGACGTGGAGAAGAATCCGACTGTACCCCACGATCCTTTTATTTATCAAGCTTTCAGAGTGTTTTACATTCGTGACCGCCGGACCACGGTTAACTACGCACGCTCCATCCCAATTCCGATTGAAAAAGCATCATTAAAATTTATATCGAATAAGCATTTTTTTTACCATGAACAAAATTGAAAATTTGAATATCCAATTATACATACTTTTATATATATATATATATATATATATATATATATATAATATTGTAGAGAGTTTGAAATGAGAACAATTGAAAATGTTTTCATCTAAAATAATTTAAATAAGATTTAAAGTGTGTTTGATTTGAATTGTTTTGGATGAAAACATTTTCAATTGCTCTCATTTCAATTTCTCTACAAGATTTAATAGGTAAAATTGTTTTTTTTTTCACTTAAAACCCTCCTTGCCTAATTTAATTTCTTAAAGTTAGATGGAGTTGAAAATTATTTTAAAACCATTTTTTACTTCATTTAAATTCTTAAATTAGATGGAAATTAAAATTATTTTGAATAAATATATATATATATATATATATATATATATATATATATATATATATATATATATATATATGTATGTACTTGTAAGTTCTAATTCAAGCAATAAACAGGCGAAAAAAGGGTACGAAAGATTCAAACTCGAATTTTAATTTTATAAGAACAAAATAGTTAAATGGATGAAAAAATGGTACGAAGGATTCCATACTAGAAAAAAAGGTACGGAAATATTTCAAAATGGAATTTTTATAAAAATAAAATACTATAATGTGATATGCAAAATGAATAGAAGTCTTTTTTTTTTTTAAATAATAATTTTGTTTGAGAAAATTAAATCAACAACTTTTTTTTTGAAAGCTATTAAATTAACAACATTAAAAATGTATCTTTTAATAAAAATAAAATTATATTCGTTCTTAAAAAAATAAAATATAATACAAAGATACAAGCTTTAGAATTACGTGGATTGTTACTTTACAGGTAAAAGGTGAAAGGTTTCGGTTCTGTATACTTCCCCCTTTACAAATACAAAGGGAAAAGCATTGAACATCCCACAAACAAGGCATTCAGAGAATTACCATCTGTCGCACTATCTACTCTCCCCTCAAGCCCTAACCCATAAACCCTATTATTATCTTCTCTGTCTTCCATTATAATCAAACCTTGATTTTCTTTTTCTTTTTCTTTTTACTTTCAATGATTCCATAGTACCCAACTGTTCATTAATTTATTGATTTATTTGTTTCTCCATCTTCAATTTCGGTCACAAAAAAGTTTGAAAATTTTCTTCAACCATGGACATAGAGCAACGGCAAGCAGAGCTAATTGATGCATTCGTTAAGCAAGCTTCCACACACAACGGCTCCGCTCTCGCCACCGTCATCGTCGAAGCCACTTCCCACCCCTCTCTCTTCGCCTTTTCAGAGATTCTCGCTGTTCCCAATGTTGTTGAGGTCTGTATTGTTTTTTTTTTTTTTTGCCCTTAGATTCTGATTTGAAGCTTATTCGAGTTTGCCCTATGTGTACTTCCCTGGGAAAATTGGGAAAGGTCTGCCGCGTTTTCTCGGCCGTGAGACGAGGGTTTAATCATTCGTTGAATCATAAAGTGAGATTAAGTAAGGGGAAAGACATACGAGATATTTCTTTTGTTTTCCTTTATTCTTCCGGCCGCCAAACTGATATTTATTTTTTTCTATAAATTATGGGTATTTGTGTGTATTTAGTATGGTGAGTAAAAAAAAGTAGTTAACTTGAGATTTTAATGTTTGTTTATGTTGTTTGGGTTTTTTCTTCTGAAAAAGGCAAATCTCTCCTCAATAGAATCTAGTGGTTGTTAGAGTTTTACTCCAGGGTTTTTTCATGGTTTCTTTGACAATGAAAAAAGATGAACAAAAGAGGTAATTGTTTATATGCATGGATGACCCAGTACCATATAAGTTTAATAAAATAATTTTAGTGGGTATCTATGGGTTGCTTATTTAAGAGATTGTGCTATGGAACTTTTGTGTCTGTTCCTGCTAAACCAAGCAAAAAAGATTGTGGACTGTTTCAGAGAATCGCTTGATAGACTAATTTAAGGGCTGTGACTTTGCTGTTAATCAATTCAATGCTATGTAGATTCGGAAAACAAGCTGATAGGAATGGGAAGACTTGGGTATTCTTTGTTGTCCTGGTTTACAAAACCTAAACTTGAGGAAAAAAGTAATGTTGGGTCTTTGAAATATTTTTCACTTATTGGAGGAGGGAAGGTTTTTGTTTTTATCAGTCCCAAATGAAAAATTGAAGGTTCTAAATGCTAGGGCCTGATTCCATATATCTTATGTTGTTGCTATGGATGCCTAGAGTGGTTAGAATGAAACTTGAGCAGATTTAGAGGGACTTTCTTCGGGATGAGGCAAGGGAACTTCTGTTAAAAAGCCTGAACTTGTTAAGTGGTTGATTGTTTGTTCATAAAAAAAAAAGGTGACTTTGGCATTAAATACCTATCCGCCCTTAATAGATCTCTCTTATCAAATGGAATTGGCGTTTCACTAATGAGAGAGACCCCTTTGGAGAAAATTCATTGGTAGAAAGTTTGGGGTGAAAGAAGGGGGCTGGTAGATGTGGATTAAGGGGAAGTTATGGAGGGGGGTTTTGGAAGGAAATTGGGAAGCAATGAGATAATTTGATTGATAAAGTAGTGCTTTTTGTAGGGGATGGTAGAAGAGCGAGCTTTTAGAAGGATAAGTGGCGTGGGGATGTTACCTTGAGTATCTCTTGCACATCTTTGTTTGAGTGGCAGCAAGCAAAGAGGTGATGGTAGGGGAGGATCAGGACTTTCAGGGTGAGGAGGAAAGGCAGATGCTTCGTTTTTCTAGGTCCTTCAGTGATTGGGAATTGAAGGAGGTGGAAATCACTCACTACAATGCAAGGGGTTTTACCCGATGAGGAGGATAGGATGCTCTTGAAAGGAACTAGGGACGGGAGTTCTTCCATTAAGTTCCTCTATGAGACTTTGGATCCCAGAAGTGCTGTCCCATTTCTGGATAGTATCATTCACAGCTCTTGTGTTCCCACCGAGGTGTACTTTTTTCCTTTATAAGCTTCAAGGGACAAATTGTTGACGTTGGATCAATTAAAGAGGAAGTGAAGAGCCCTAGCTAATCTTATGACATCTTAGTCCATTGCTCAAAGGTTAGGGTGCTGGGGAGATGTCTAGTGTGTGAAGTGGGTCTTCCCTTTTACTGCTAGATAGACTCTTCTTGGTTGCCATGTATATTTTATGACTAAGAAACACAAAAGGCATGGATGGTAGGTCTGTTATAATTCTTTTGGACAATATGGCTAGAAGAAACCGGATTGCTTTTGATAATGAAGAGATTTTGATTTACAGTACGACAATTTCTTTTGTTTGTAATTTTTGCTCTTGGAAAAATCTATGTAAAGATGATGAACCTCATTCTTTGTTCAACCTTTTGATTTGGACGAGTTCTAGACGAGAGCTTGTGGGCTTTTTGCATCACCCTTTCCTTTTTTTATCTCTTTCCTTTAGGCACTTCTTATATACTCCTTATATGCTTGGGGTTGTCTTTTGGGTGTTTTTCCTGCATAATATATTCTATGCATTTTTCTGTGTAAAAAGAATATCTGAGGGTCTGCTTGGTAATTGTTTTTGAAGAATAGTTTTTGAAGAATATATATATATATATATATATATATATGTATATTTATTTATTTATTTAATTTATTTTTACAATGTGTTAATCTTAGAACAAATTTTATGTTTTTCTATTGTTTTGTGTAAAGTGTTATAGGCACCAACTGAAAAGATGGATAATTCTTCATTGTTAACAATTAAAGATGGATAATAATTTGTTTTTGGCCAATGAGGCTTGATTCAATGGTTAAGGGTTGAGGTGGACACAGGGAGGGGCAAAGAATGAAAAAACTAAAACTAAAAATACTTTCCTATCAAAAAAAAAAAAAAAAAATTGTGTCTGGCTTAGCGTGTAAAGATCACTAATGGATGAACTTGATCTAATCGATTTGTTCTTTATTGTTAAGTTTACACACTTTTTTTTTCTGATCTAATGGATTTAATCTTTATTGTTAAGATTACACGGTTTTCTACATAAAAAGGGTCACTATCGGATGATGAATGGCAGGATCCCTCATGTAACTGTCTAGACTAGCATAGTTATTTTACCAATTCTTCTTACACTTATCTGCTCTTTGACCTGGAGTATGACATTGAATTGTTCATCCATGTCCTTTGCTGCTTATGGTGTATTATTTCACTTACTTTCTCTTGAGCTGTCCTGTCATTGCTGCCTTTAACTTTGTGGGAATGCATTATCATGGTATATTCTTGTGCTTCCTTGCAGAAACCCCTTTGCCCATTTCCCCCCTTTTTCTTATGCAAATTACATGGTTTTTGTTTTTTTATCCTCATAATTACACATATTCTGTAACAAGCAAAAAAAAAAGAAAAAAAGAATGAGCTTAAGAAGGAAAAATGGTGAAAGAGGGAAATACAGGAAGAGGGTGAGGTTTCCTCAAGATGAGTAGGAGCTTAAGAAGTAAAAATTGGCTACAATAAAGAAGGTTCAAGTCATGAGCCCTTTTTCTGTTAGAGATGATTTATTGACAGATTTTTCTATCTAATGGTTTTATCAAAACCAATGCATACATGGATTTCAAAGCAAGTAATTTATGCTTTGTTCTATTTTTTTCCCACTCACTCACTAGTTCCATGTGGTAACTGCATAGGTGGAGGATAGAGTTTTATGGTTGCTTTTTATAGTATTGTTGTCTTGGGTTGCTTTCATTATATTTGTTAATTGAAATTTCTTTGGATTCTCTGTAATGCTTTTTAAGAATATATTTCATTCCCTGAGTATCCCTATGTTGCTCGTATTGTTGGTTAAAACACACTTGTCTACTTCATATTTTTACTAATTAATTGAATGCAGCTTGGAGGAACTGAGAATTCTGTGTATCTCGATATGCTTCGTTTGTTTGCACATGGCACATGGAGTGATTACAAAAGTAAGCATAGAAACACTTTTCTTTTCCTTTTTTTTTTTTTGAATTTAATTCTCTTTCTTTGGTTGAATAATTAGTCTGATTGATTGGTATTCAGTATCTGTTGGGATATTCTGGTTTATTTTGTAACAATAGGAATCTCATGATTCTGTACATTTTGTAGTTGTCCATACATGTCTGGATTGCAGAATCAGTTTGAAATATTTTACAATAGGATCCTAACTCTTGAGCCTAGAAAGTTCTATCTTTGTGTGTTATGTGGTTATAGGGCTCAATGGTCTTCTGAAAATTAGTTTGAAAGCTGGTTCTGTTGCTTGATTGAGTTTGCAGTGGAACTTTATCTTGGACTGTAGAAGATCAACTTTATGATCATATTTATTCTTCAATTTACGAATGCTATGCTTATATGTTATCCCTTTTTCACATAATAATGGCCAAAGCATTACTTTAGCTTTCATATTTTCAGCTCAACATAATAACTAAGAGCTTTTCTGGACGGATGACGATAACACCTCAATCACATAATAGTGCTGTTACAATCTAATTTCTCTATTGGAGGTCAATGTTCCCAAAAAGTTATGGTTTTATGTTTTTGAAGATGGAAGTCAATTTTTTAAGCTTCAGGGTAAATTAGAAGCATAGTTTTAAAAGATGCAAGACACATCAAAACCATAAGAGTGTATTATGGTTAAGGTGTAAAGCTCAACACAAAGGCAAGCTTAAGTGAAGTGAAATGCAACTCAGGATGCATGCTAATTTTATAAAATATGATTCAAAATCCAATCTAGAAAAAAGTTTATGATTCCAAATATTTAAAGATGCATTCAACCAAAAAAAAAAAAAAAAAAAAATCAAATTACATAAAATTTCAATATAAATTTTGACATTTCAAGAATAGAATTTTTTAAAAAGAAAAGTTTAAGTACACATTGAGTGCCTCTCTATCAAGGTACGCACCTTGGCAAGCACGACAAATGCAAGTATAATTAGGGACTGCTTGTGCCTTGAGGTGCATCTTTAAGACTGATTAGAAAAGAATGTTGTTGCTGAACAGCAACCAATTTAAAGTTTTGGATGCCTGGGTGATGGGTCTACATGCAGAGATAGATTTAGAGTTGTGAAAGTAGGTTCATAGATTGCAAAGATAAAGCAAACAGGTTGGTTGCATGTAAAAATAAAGAAAATAGTTTAGTCCAAGTATTTCTAGCTTGGCTTCCTTCGCCTTTTTTCGGGTCAAATAAAGCTTACTAGAGAACAGAAACCTGCATAATTATGAAGAATTTCAAGTAGCTTGTGATGTAGATGCCTATGTTAGTGTTTTGAAGATTAGGAAGCCGCCCACCTGTTGTATTCTGTTTTTGCTATAAAATTCCTCTTTAATCCAACAAATTTATCAAATCCTTTGTAGATGGATTCTGGAAAGTTTTTAAAACATGAGGGCATGGCAAGTGTTGCTAGCAACAAATCCTCGGAGAGGTTATTGCTTCTTTAGACACTGTGGGAAACTCTGTGGTATTAATACTTTTAAAAACATTAGGGAAGATTTTGATATTTACCCTTTCTTTATTGCTGCACCTAATTGTTTGCTGCTCTGTGAAGTTTGAAGTACATGCAGAGTAGTAATGCGGTCTTCAATATCATAAAGATAGTTTTTTTTTTTTTTTTTAAATGTTTCTTTTGATAACTTAATTCAGAACTTATTGGTTTCCTCACTGTCCATGCTTGATAGAATTTTGCTCTTTTTTTCAAGGCTTATTTTAATTTTTTGGGGTGTGTGTGTGTGTGTGTGGGGTTTAAGAATATTTTGATGGAATATTTTATTTGGAAACATTTTTGATTTATAGGCAATGCCAACCGTCTTCCGCAATTGGTGCCTGATCAAGCCCTAAAGTTAAAGCAGCTTACCGTACTTACACTCGCTGAGACAAACAAGGTAATCTGACTCTTAGTGTTTTAACCATTGTTTTTTATGAGATTTTATCTTTTTGAGCATGTGGATTTACCTGCCTGTTTTATTTTTTTGATGGATAAAAACATCATGTATTAATCACAAAAAAAACAGCTAAACTGCCCAAAAGTACACTGGGAGTATACAAAAGGGACACAGCCTAGAAGAGGACCAAAAAATATAGGAGAACCCACCAAGCCCAAAAAATCATCTATACCCCATCCATGTTAGAAAATCCAATAAACTCCTGTCTCTGTCCCTACTAGAAACATTAGACCAGGTCCAGAATTTTTTTTTTTTTGATCAGTACCAGGACCAGAAATTACAAATAAAAGAATTCTTTAATCTATACGTAGAGAAGACCTCATTATCAAAGGCCACTCTATTTCTTTCACACCACACTGTCCAAAAGAGGCAAAAAGGAGCTGCCCTCCACACTTTCTTGCCCTTCTTGCCAACTTTGGTTCCTTGCCGAGCAACTTACCTGCCTGTTTAAGTGATAGCAATTACTGCAGTTTTCTGGTTTCATGTGTGGTAAAAGAGCAAATAAAAATTATTAACTTTGGTATTTAGTGGTGGAGGTATTTTAAAATATGGGAAGCTGCATAATTAGTATGACCATTGATTGTAACCTTGCGTCACTTTTTCCTTTCTCCCTCTTGCCTTTTTCTCATTCCCTGGTTGTTTAAACAGTTTTCGTCCATACTGCTGGTGTAATTTTGTTGTGCACTCCCTTGTTACATCTTTCACTTTGTCTTTGAGGAAAAAAATGTGGGTTCATCCTTGGGATGGTTATTGTAGCTACCTTTCTTATATGACGATTAAAAATTGAGAGAAATTTAGAGAAGTTTGTTTGTGCTTGGAGGGGCTTGACTGCAGGTTTAAATTTCTGTCCTAGTTAGTTTTGAAATCTAAATAATTCTTCAAACGTTTTGGTTTAAATTTTGGGTGTGTTGGCTTTGCTTTTTACTTTCACTTCACCTAACTAACCTATCGAAGAAGAGAAGTTAAGCTGAAGCATCTATTTAGATGATGGGTTAGCCTTTGGGAATTGTATTTCACCAGACTTTTAAATGTTAGCAGAGCTTCTGTTTGTTGTTCAATAACATTTTCTAATCTCCTGCATCCTTCTAAAAATGAAAATCATAATATGCACATTCAAAAGAAATTAAACCTTCTACACAACAGACACAAAAATGTAGGTCATAATATAAACTTATGGATGAGAACTTAAATAAACCAGGGATGTGATTTGATGACATTAGTTCAAAAATTAAAAACATTATGATGAGTGAAATAGAATTTGACAGATAAAGATAATGAGAGAAAAAACAGAAACGGAAAAAAAGATGATGGAATGAGATCTGTGAAGATATTTTGAAGACCCTTTGAGACATGATCTCCAATATGAAATCTTTAGGTGGTAAAAGGTTCTAGGAAGTTCTACTTTATTGTTATTATTATTATTATTTTTTGATAGGTAAATGCACAGGATATATTAAAATAAAAAATTATGAAAAGAATTTATCTTAATTTAAATTTTTTTTGAAGCAAAGATTATAAAAGTTGCAAACAAAATGTGAAAAATTCTTCATTAATGCTAGATTTTTTTTTTGATGAGTAAAAACATTATATAACTATCAACAAAAAAGGCTCAGGGAAAGCCTACTAGTATACAGGGAGTATACAAGAGGGTCCCTCAAGGGGGACAAAGGAGCGAACAAGGAAACAAGAAAACAAGAAAACCCACCAGTCCTCAGTTACACCCTAGCAAAGTAAAAAAATCAACTAAAGATCTAGGCCTATTAGCCATGTACATATTTGTCCAAGACTAATAATTACAAAGGAATAAGGCTTTCATCCTTTGAGCTAAAAGCTCCCTATTATCAAAAGCAATGTTGTTTCTTTCACGCCAAATAGTCCAAAACAAAGTTAGGGGTATTGCCATCCAAGCCTCTACATCTCTCTCTAATACAAAGAACCCCGCCAAGAGATGGTTTCTCTAGTCGATTTTAGTGGAACACCCACCAACCTCAAAATTGCCAAGAGAAGATCCCATAACAATCAAGCCAAAGAACAATGTAATAACAAATGATCAATCGTCTCTTCATTCTTCCCATGAAGGAAACATCTATTGGCTAGAGCTCTTCCTTGCTTTTTTAGTTGATCAAGAGTCAACACTTTGACCAAGAAGCTTCCCAAGCAAAAAAACCACCTTGGTGGGAACCTAATTACTCCAAATAAGCTGATGGGGAAAAACAATTGAATTTGACTCTGCCAAAACCTTATAGAGAAGCTTAATCGAAAAGCGCCCATCTCTAGCTTCCCTCATAAGCGTCAAGTCATCTTGGCTTGGAATATTTCTTTTATCTTTTATAGCTTGGAGTAGATTTTGAATCTCCTTCACTTCCCAATCATTAAAAGGCCTAACAAAGCGGGGAGTCCAACTCCCTCCCTCTCTTGAAGGCTCCTAAACATATGTTACAGAGGCCTCTTTATTAGCTGCCAAAGCAAATAGGGAGGGATAAGAAATTGAAAAGGCCTCTTCCCCACTCCAAGCATCCTTCCAAAAGCGAAGTCTCCTTCCATTCCCGAAAGAGAAGACTACAAGAGCAGAGACTGTATCCCATTCCTTCCTAATCTCCTCCCAGACACCAGTACCATAAGCTCCCCTCAACTCAATAGTGCACCAATCACCTCTTTCCTCCCCAAACTTTCAATAAATGACATTTGTCCAAAAGGAGTCTCTCTCATTTGCGAAACGCCAAATCCACTTACACAATAGAGCCTTGTTTAAAATAGAGAGGCTCTTAACACCCAAGCCTCCAATTTTTTTTGTCTAAACAAACCGTCGACCACTTCACTAGATGAGGTTTTTTCTCCAGATTGCCTCCTTCCCAAAGAAAATATCTTTGAATTTGTTCAAGGCGCAATCTTACCCATCTAGGCAAACGAAAAAGAGACAAAGTATTTGGGTAAACTCGACAAAGTACTATGGATAAGAGTGATCCTCCCACCTTTAGAGATATATTATCTCTTCCACAAAGCCAATCTCTTCCTAAACCTTTCCTCAATGCCATCCCGAACCATACTGAGTTATGAGTGGCCCCCAAAGGGAGACCCAAATAGGATGAGGGCAAAGTCCCAACCTTGCAATCCAATTCAAATGCCAGATATTCCACTTCTGCAATGCTCCCTACTAGAATAATTTCGCTTTTGTGCAAATTAATCCTCAAACCTGAAATGATCTCAAGCCACATCAACAACCAACTTAGGTGCGCTGGTTGTTCTTGATCTACCCCACAAAACAAAAGAGTATCGTCTGCATACAACAAATGGGATACCACCATTCCCTCTTTGTTTCTTCCCCCTATAAAGCAGCCTGAAAGGAAGCCCCCTTGAATTGCTTTGTCAATGAGGCAACTAAGAGCCTCCATCCCTAACACAAAAAGATAACGAAAAAGAGGATCCCCTTGCCTTTGACCTCTAGAGTTCTAGAAAAAACCAGTGGGAGTTCCATTCACCAACACTCAGAATGTCGCCGTAGAAATGCACCATCTAATCCAGTTTAACCATTTCCTCCCAAGGCCATTTTTTCCATGACTTCAAGTAAGAAATCCCAATTTAGATGTTCATATGCTTTCTCAATATCTAGCTTGCATAAAAGCCCTTTCTCCTTTCTTTTCAATAAAGCCTCAATAACCTCATTTAACACCGCATCCAGAATTTGTCTTCCCTCATCAAATGCATTTTGGGCTATCGACACTACTTGTCCCACCACTCTTCTCAACCTATTAGCAAGGACCTTTGCTAAGATTTTGTATAAACCGCCCACCAAACTGATAGGTCTATAGTCTTTAATATACACCGCATTCTCCTTTTTAGGGATCAAAACCAAGAAAGTAGAATTTAGGCTTCTCATAAACTTATTCTGCTCAAAGAAATCCTTGAAGAACCCCATGACTTCCTCCTTCACAAAATCCCAACTAAAATGCCAAAAAAAGCTATTGGAAAGCCATTCGGGCATGGGGCTTTGTTCCCATTCAAATCTGATGACGCTGCCTAAACCTCCTCTACTGTAAAAGGAACTTCAAGCCTGTCAGCCGCATCCCTCCTAATTTATTTGAAGTTTAGTCCTGAAAGACAAGGGCGCCAACCCCTAGGATTAGAAAGAGCACACTGAAAAGTAGTCACCACTTCCCTCTTTATGGCTACCTCATCCTCAAACCAGCTTCCATTAATTGACTTTTTTTATACAATTTTTTCTCCTATGAGAATTAGCCATCCTATGGAAGAAACTCGTATTCTTATCACCTTCCTTGAGCTGCAATTCTCTGGATTTCTACCTCCAAGTAACTTCCTCTAAAAGAGACCAATATTTGTGATCTTCCCTAGCCAAGTTTCTTGCTTCTGCTTCCTCTAAAGTCAGCAAAAAGTCATTCTCCTTCTCATCCAATAGCTCACTCTACTCAAAGCTTCACTTTTCTTCACTTCAACTCTACCACACACCTCTCTATTCCAAGTTTTTAGAATAGCCTTCAAAGCTTTCAGTTTTTCAGCTAGAACAAAACTGAAAGAACCACTAAAAATCATGCCTTGCCTCCAACCCTTCAGCAACTCCTTGAACCCATCTATCCTAAGCCACATGACTTCAAACCTGAAAGGGGTAGGACCCTTCCTGATTCCTCTCACATCCAGCGAAATGGGTTCATTAATGCTAGATTTGTTTTTGTCTGATAGAGGCTTTATCTTTTTCCATTGGGGTTCAGAGCACAATAGAAAGACTGGGTGGTTGCTTGGTTATAGGAGATGTTCTTGGTATTATAGTTTGCTAAGAGGTGAAGGGAGGAACTTAGTATTACAAAAATTTTATAAATACTAAAATTGCTTTCTGTATAAGGCCCCACATTACCCCCATGTCAGAAAAGGAAAAAGAAATGCTGCAATGACAAAAAGCAACCTCGTTGGCACTTCCTAACGAAGTTCATCTAAATTACTTATATCAAAGCAATGCGAAATGCATGTAAAATATGTTATTTGGCTCAAAGGCAATTTTTTTGCTTCTTAAAACTAATTTAAACATATCCTTTATGGAATTTAGAATTGAACTTGAAATCAATTCAAACAGGCCCTCGTTTCTTCAACATTCAAAACCTTGAATCTGATCAAGTGCAGCATTGATGTCTGTAGCTCACTGAGATTGATTAAAACTCATTCCTTCCACTGTTGGTTGAACAATTTTCTATTGGTTTTTATTTGATATTTTGCCTTCTGACAAAGACTTCATCTTATTTTTTTGCTTTTCTTTTCTTGCTGTACTGGTATCCTTTGGGGAAACATCTAGGTGACAATCAATCCATATATATATATAATTATATATATTCCATTATTTTGCTTCTTCCATATTCCTGCTTCTGACAGTTGCAAACTTGCATGATTATTTTATGACTAAAATTTTGGTACCTGCCCAGGTTCTCCCCTATGATCAACTGATGCAGGAATTGGATGTTACAAATGTACGTGAACTTGAAGATTTTCTTATCAATGAATGCATGTATGCGGTAGGTATACATCAAACTGGATTTGGCATCCAACCAACCTAAGGACTCATGTGAGAAATTCTTGTATTGCTAGGAAAATAATTACTTTAACCGTCCAAGCAGTATGAAATGTTGTTTTTTCTTCCTTCAGGAAGAAAAATTTCTTTTTCTTTGTGCTTTTTAATATCTCACTTATTCAGGGGTGCTTTGTTGTCACATGCATTTCATTTCTTTAATGTTTTGTAGACAACAACAAGAAAGAATTGGAGGAAAGAATTTCTTGTACTTTTCATTAATCCATGAGAATATATATATACAAAAGCTAACCTGACTTTCCTAATAGATTATAACTCTTTAAGACAAGTTTCTTAATAGGTTACAACTCTATATGTAAAGTAGATATATGCTATAACACTCCCTCTAAAGTTGAAACGTAGATATTAATCATGCCCAACTTGTTACATGGATAACTAATTCGGTCCCCACTCTGAGCCTTTGTGAAGATATCACCCAATTGTTCTCCATCTTTCACATATCCCGTGTAAACTGCTCGAGCCAGATTTTCAATGAACGAAATACAAATTTATCTCAATATGCTTAGTTCGCTCATGGAATATAGGATTGTGCTTAATACGGGCGCAAACTCCCACTTGTCACACTAGAGTTTTGGTCGACCGTGTCTCAATGCCGACTTCCATTAAGAGTTGATGAAGCCATATGATCACACACGGACTGTGCCATTGCTTTATATTCAGACTTTGCACTCGAATAGGAAACAACTCCTTGCTTCTTACTTTTTCATGATACTAGGTTTCCACCAACAAAGACACAATAACCTGAAGTGGATCTCCTATCTTCCTTTGACCTTTCCCAATCAGCATCTATGAAACATTCAATTTTGTTATGCCCATGATTACTATATAGAATACCTCGTCTTGGCGCTCCTTTCAAATAACATAGAATCTATTCTGTAGCTACCCAATGGTAGACCCTTGGAGCGGACATGTATTGACTTATAACACTGATTGAGTGGGCAATATCTCTGACGAAGCCATCAGAAGCAGAATTCAGCTTCTCAACTACTTATATTCTTAGGATCCTCAAATGTTTCGCTTTTCTTTAGTAAGGTGTACGCCAGAGCCATAAAAATCAGATGCATTTCACCCCCACCCTTCCGCCTCGCACAATGTGATCAAGACACATTTCTTCGAGATAAGAAGATTCCACATTTGCTTCGCATAATTTTAATGCCCAAGAAGTATCTTAGCATCTTTGCCTTCATGGAATTGGCTATGGAAGAAAAGCGGACTTGGGCAGATGAGATACCTGTAGCCACCTAGCGATAACAATATCATTCACATACACTACCACAATTGCACGATACTCGAATCGGAGTTCCTTAAAGACTGAGTACGATTATTCCTTTCGCACGCCAAATTCTCAATCGCTGGGTCGAATTTACTAAACCACGCGGACTCGCTTTTTTAAACCATACAAAGACTTCAAAAGACGACAAACCTTCCCTATCTCCCTCGAAACAAACGAGAGGTTGCTCCATATACACCTTCTCCTAAAGGTCGCCATGAAGAAAGACATTCTTAATATCAAGTTGGTGGAGATCCCAATTATAAGTGGCAGTCAGGGAAATAAAAAGCTGAACAGATGTCATCTTATCAAAAGGGGAAAAAGTGTCAGAATGGTCCACGCTATAGGTCTAAGCATACTCCTTAGCCACAAGTTGTGCTTTTGAACGAGCAACCGAACCATTAGGATTAACTTTAACTGCAAAAACCCTTCAAAAACTTCCCAACAGGTAACTATACCAAGTTCCAAGTACCATTGTTATCTAAAGCCTGCATTTGTTCCACTATAACACGCCAACTAGGGTGAGATAAATACTCATGGACAGTGTTAGGCAGAGAGATAGAATCCAGGGATGCAATAAAAGAACATGAATGTGATGACAAATGGTTATAAGAACAAAATGAGGGAATCAGAACACATCGACGCTAATCTCATGAAGATCATCATGAGACTAGATCTAATGTCGGCTAGCCAGTGGAGGGGCCTGAGATCGGGGGTTTTGGCGCGAGAGTATACTCGAGTAAATGAGAGGTTTCTATGTAAATGGAGTTTGAGTAGGAACTCCAGAAGGAAACATAATAAACCAATAAATCATCATGCTCCCTTAGACTCGTAACAATAGACGGAAGGAAAAATGGGGTAATCTCAAAGAATGCGACATCAGTATCACTACTGAGGTATGAGTACTCCGTCCGGGCGGAGATGGTTCTCCGTCGACTCCAAATCTTTCGAGATTGAGGAGGCGGGGGAAGGCAACAAGGCTAAGGTGCTCATAATAGAAAGGTGAAGGGGATGGAGTTCTTGGATTCGCTTTGGAGAAGAAGGGGCAAGAACCTTACTTAAAAGCGTGGTATCTTTGAGAACAGAAGCAGACAAGAACATTAAAGGATTGGGATGGAGTGAGAAACAAGGGAGATGTACAAATTTTTGTTGAGGAAAATGTTCATGGCGTTTTCTTCCTCTACTCTGGCCATGTATCCGACTCGAAAAAGACGTAGACTCAAGTATTCCTCAAGGCAACGACCCGGGAGCAAACTGTTTGAAGAAGCCCGTGCCACTGGATATATGAGGACAAAGGAGAAAAGAAAATTAGCAAAGACATCCCTCCCTTGGCAAGTGAGAGACAAAAGGAGGCCTAATTCCGTATAATTCATCTATGGAAATAATGAGTCCCGGGTTAAGAAGGCGTGATTAATAATCCGTTGGACATAAGTGAGTGTATCCCAAAGGACTCGTCATAAAATACTGTAGTGGGAAGTCGAAGTCACAACCAACAACAAATTCCGGCTGCGACATTCGTGGAAGCTCGGGCCAAAAGGGTTTATGGTCAAGGCGCATTGTTATTCACCCTCTAAACTAGAACCTTTTCTTCCTGGGTTTTGACTCATCGGAAGAGGCTATGTGGGTTATGGAGAATGGTAGCAGGATCTTTAGGGGCGGAGTGATGCAACTGGAATGGTGGGCCCCGTCATCAGGTTGTAAGGGAAGAAGAGGCCAAGAAACAGAAGTCTGGATAAGAGTGGTGGGTCTTCCTCAGACTGCGGGATGTGAGAAATTCAAAGAAGTGGGGATAGTTGTGGAGGCTGAAGGTTCGATGCAGTTAAACAACTTTAAAAACTGATCTTCATTGGGCAAGAATACTGGTCAAAATGAACGGTAACGGAAAGCTTGCTTCGGTCCCTGCTCACGGGGGCTAGAAGTTACGAACTACAATATGGGCGGAGATCCACCGAAGGGCGGCGAGGTATTTCGGGAAGCAAGAGGAACATATGGAGGTCCGGCGGAACCAGGCGATGAAGACGACCGAGAGGCACTCGCTGAAGGACGCGTGAAACCCAGACGGCAAAGTGCCACACTTCAGACGCAGAGTGAAGTGGGTCATTTGCCTTATCTCGGGAAACCGTGGATGCGCAGCAGACCGCCTCATGGTCGATGTGTGGGCCGAAGTTCTAAGCTGGGCCAAGCAAAATTTTGAATTTCAAAACATCTTGGGGATTAGGGGGAGAAAGGAGGAGCCCAAAAATACCCTTTTAAGGGACACTATTAGAGAAGGAAATGGGCCTCACCTTGAGGGTGTTGTGGCCTAAGGTCCATGCTAGATCCAAGGGGTTTTCGAGGGCCTATGTCCATTAAGCCTGGGGAGGTGCCGCCCACAAAGTGAGGAATTCTCAAACCGCCCAAAGGGCGAGCGAAGTGGGAGGTTCAAGAAAAATGGCATGTAGGAACCTTCTTAGCCGCGCCATGGCTCTGTGATGGCGTCCGTGGTTCGAAGAAAGGCCTCAAGAGACAACTCCAACACAAAAGCCAGGATGCAGCCAAGGATCAAAATATCGTAAACACGTATATGTTTAAAATATCGCGATATTTTACAAAATATCGGGACTGATTAAGTTTTTTCATATTTTAATTAGATAGAGATGAAAACATTCATATCTTAATTAGCGACATCAAATGGATTAGTAATTATTAAATTAAATGCGTTATTAAGATATTATTATGTTGTTATATATTATTTTATTCGTTGCTATTATTATAAATATTACGTAGATAATGAGAGATTCAAAATATTTATATTATAATTTTAAATTTTAAATGATATTATTTTATTTTTTTTTTCCTTTTCAAATTAATATTTGATTTAAAAATATTATAAGTTATAATGTAAAATAAAAATAAAATAAAATATTATAATCGATCATTTAATTTATTTAACAAATAAATGTAATAAGAGAATATAAAAAGTTCAAACCCCAAAAGATTTTTTTCGATTTTTACAAAATAGCTTAAACAAAGGAGGAAAAATCCAAAAAAATCAGAAATTTGGTATAATCGACTATCTATGGAGATATCTTATCGATCCCACCGATAACCGAAATTTCTAAATTTTGTTCCGATGCAAACAGCTACCAATATAAAGTGCTGAAAGGTGAGAGGGGAGAGATGCACTCCCTAAGGATATAGAAGGGGAAGTAGCGTAAGACAGAGGGTATGTCCCGCTTCTGGAAAAGGGAATCGTCCTCCTGCAGCCCGAAACCCCATTAGTCAGACCTAGACGCTGGCTTTGGTGTAAAACTTTAATCCGTTGTCAGACTCACATACTCCGATTTCTCGTATCACATCCTGGGAGGAAGACTAATCGCCAGATGCAATTTCGAGAAGATAGCCAGTGGGCCTGTGGTCTGCCGAGGTGGGAAGACGACACACGCGGTGAGGGAGGTGAGGATCGAGGGCGCATGGACCCGGGGAGCCGATGGGACTCCGTCCGGTCTCCTCGGGCAGAGTGCGTCATCCCCATTTCAAACCCCAGGCAACCCGGCTCCGGTCAAGTCCCTGGGCCTGCCTGCGGCCCAGTCCCGACGGATTCAGGAGCCAGCCTACCAAGCTACCTGCCTGAGCCCGATTACCTGGGGTGGCCTTTGCCCAGCTTCCTCCACCAATCGACCTCTTCTTAATGTGCCGACTCATGAGCCTACCGCTTCGGCCCGGATGCTGGATCGAAAAGGCCGAGATGCTTCTGCCTTCAAGGTCCGTTATGACCTTAGATAGCATAAGACCCATATCCAACTCTCCAAATGCAGGACATGAGGGGAATGCCTTACACATTGGGGAAGAAGACGAGCCTGAGGTCATAGCCCCAGAAGACCTGGGCCGCGACCATAAGAATGTGCACTGACAACCCTATGTCTCGCCCCACTCCCTATTCCTTCTCCGTTTTGGCCGCCCTCGCTTAGGGGGTTTCAGCCCGGGGGTCTATGAAGGATAAGGATCCGAACCACTTAGGTGGCTGCTGCCGACATGGTAGGGAATGGGGCTTGTGAGTGCCCGGTGCGATAATCGATGTAGGGGGAGGAGCTTCAAGCGAGCCGGCTGCTGGAAGATGGCGAACATTACAAATTGGGATGGTCCTTGGTGCGTTGGTGGTGATTTTAATGAAATTCTCTTCCTTAATGAAAGATCTAGAGGTGGCAGGCTCTCCAACTCCATGAGAAGGTTTTCTGACATCCTGAATGATCTGGACTTGAGAGACCTTCCACTCCAGGGAGGGCCTTACACTGAGAGGTGGTCTTAATCTGGCCAGCCGCTCAATGTCTCGCCTAGATAGATTTTTAGTCACCGCCAACTCGGGAGAGTCGACGAACAAGCGACCTAGATGCTCCCTGCGCCGCAAGATCCCACCATTTTCCCATTCTATTGGATAGTGATGGTGTAAGAATGGGGCCATCTCCCTTCTGTTTCGAACTGATGTGGTTAAAGCATGAGGGATTCAAAGAGATCCTGAAAGGGTGGTGGCAAAATCTCCATTTTTATGGGTCCTTCAGTTTCATCCTCTCCTCTAAATTAAGGGCCCTGAAAGGTATTTTAAAGGCTTGGAACAGAGATGTTTTTGGGAAAGTCGAGACTAATAAGGAGGATGCCTTATGTAGGGTATCCTTTTGGGACGATCGTGAGAAGGAAAGGGGTTTGGTCTTTGAGGAAGCCGAGGAACGTGCCAAAGCCAGAATTGATTTCAAAAGTTGGGCCCTTTTGGAAGAGATCTCCTGGAGACAGAAATCGAGAGAGACCTGGCTAAAGGAAGGGGACAGGAATACCAGTTTCTTTCATAGGATGGCTAATGCCCACAAGCGCAGAAATTGCTTAAATAGTATTTGCATCAACGGTAGAAAGTTAGACAAGGAGGCTGATATCAAGGAAGGGTTGGTGACGTCTAAAAACTCGGCTTCACCTAAGAGGGTGGAGCCTATCCTTCCTCGGGATGAAGCCTCTGGTCAGACTGGTTTGAGGGAGGCGGTTAGTCTGGAGGAAAACCTTATCGTAGAACGAATTTGGATGTTTATTTCAATCTCAATAGTGATATACTTTGGCCCCGATGGATTCTTTAAATTTTCATCTTTAGGCCGGGACTTTGTGAAAAACGAGGTTCTTGGTTTTTTCAAGGAGTTTCATGAGCATGCTAGATTTGTCAAAAACCTAAATGCGACTTTTCTGGTTCTGATCCCCAAGAAACAGACTGTGGAAGATTTTAAAGATTTAAGACCGATTAGCCTCGTGGGAGGCCTTTACAAGATTTTGTCCAAAGTGTTAGCCAACAGGATCAAGAGGGTCATGGACAAGGTGATTTCTAAGTCCCAAAATGCTTTCGTCGAGGGACGTCAGATTCTAGGTGCTGTTTTGATTGCCAACGAGATAGTGGATTTTTTCCTGAGGAGGAAAAAATGCGGTTTGGTCTCATAAGTTGATATAGAAAGCTTATGACAAAGATCGCCTGAAGTTTCGTACCAGTCTCGGGCAAGATGGGATTCTGTGAGGCCGGTGGTCGAGCCGATGAAATGGTGCATCTCCATACCTTCTTTTGGTCCTCATAAACGATCCCCGGTCGGCTTCTTTCAAGTTCTGTGGGTTTGAGACAGATCCCCTCACCCCCATCTCTTGTTATCTGTGATGGAAGCTCTCGCTGTTTGATAAATCAAGTACCGAAGGTAAACTACCTTTCTCAGCAGTTAGGTTGTAGACGAGAGAGGGGAGGACCTGTCTATTCCCATTTTCTCTACGCCGATGACACGCTCCTCTTTTGCAAGGTCGAGCATCGACCACCAAGTTTCTTTAAGTCGATTCGATGTGGTTCGTTGTATGTCGGGTTTGAAAATTAACTTATCCAAAAGTGAAATTATCCCAATTGGGCCTGTGACTAATCTAGTGGAGTTGGCCTCAGAGTTGGGTTGCAAAATTGGTTCCTTTCCTACGTCGTACTTGGGTCTCCCCCTAGGTGCCAAGCACAAGGCTCTTGGTGTCTGGGTCTCGATTGAAGAGAGATACTGAAAGAGGCTGGCTGCTTGGAAGACTTAGTATATTTCTAAGGGCGGCAGGATCACGCTTATTCGTAGTACCCTGTCTAGTCTCCCTATATATTATCTTTCCCTTTTTCGTATGCCTCAGAAAGTGTGCGTCAGATTGGAAAGGATTCAAAGGCTGTTCCTTCTGAGGGAGGTGGTGGTGGTGGTGGGAGCTACCAAAGAAAATTTCTTTGGTGAGTTGGGCCATTGTGTCCTCAGATAAGAGCAAAGGCGATATTGGGTTAAAAAGCTTCTCCAAGTTGAATAAGGCCCTGCTTTGCAAATGGAGTTGGAGGTTTGCCAACGACATAAATGCGCTCTGGAGAAAGACTATTTGCTGTAAATTTGGTGAGTCCGTAGGGGGTTGGCATACCCGTGACCTAAGAGGCGGCTATGGGACTAGCTTATGGAAGGAAATCAGAAAATAATGACTCAGTTTCTTCCAAAATGCGGTCTTTGCTCTTGGGGATGGAAGGAGGATCAACTTATGAAGCGATGTTTGGTGCGGAGTGGAGGCTCTGAGTAATCGTTTCCCCTCTCTTCTTTTTATTTTAGCTACAAACAAAGAGGCTAAGGTTGCGGACATCTGGGATAGAAGAGAGGGGGCTGGGTATTGGTCCCCAACTTTCCTAAGATCACTTAACGACTGGGAGCTTGAAGAGATGACAAGATTCCTTCATGCTCTTCATGATCAAAATTTATGTCCCATGGGCGAGGACAAGCTTACGTTGAAGAATGTCAAGGATAAAGGTTTCTCGGTCAAGAGCATGTATAAAGGTTTTGATGTCTCCTCGGCCTTTGACTTCCCTCAATCGCTTGATTTGAATCCGCTTTTTCCCCAAAATCGAGTCTTGCTTCGAAGTCGCCGGTAAAGTGCTCACTGACCAACTTAACGTGGTATGACATTCGCAAACAAATGTCATGTATAAGAGCAAGAGAGACCATGCATCATCTAATGATTCATTGCAAAATCGCTAAAATGTCAGGTGGGATCTTTTTTTGTCAATTGTCTGGACAGTCGTCTTCCCAAGAATTGGTCCTTCACACACTTAGCTTCGGGCAAGGAGTCAGGGGTAAAAAGCGCAAAAATTTGGTTAGCGTACCTCGCAGCTTTGTTCCGAATCTCCAAGTACAAGAAATGCAGTCGGTGTTCTAAAACGAGGTCCTCGCCCAAAGGATTAAAGCTAACTTTGTTTCCACTGTGGACTCGGGGCTAATATGTATAGTGTTGATAATACACATTCTGTTCTAGATTTTCTTACATGGTTGGGGAGTAGGTAGGTTTTTTTGGGCTTGTTTTTTTGTTATGTCTGTGATTTGGTTTCCTTTTGTTCATGACCCGTGTACACTTGGTTTCTTTTGTTATCTATATAAATTTGCTTTTTATCGATAAAAAAAAAAAAATAGTAGACACAAAGTAACGTTGAAGAGTGGGACAATAACACATACACCCTTTTTGAACATGAGAATATCCCACAAAGATACACTTTAAGGACTTTGGATCAAGTTTAAAGACATGAGGATGAACATCCCGAACAAAGCATGTGCATCCAAATACCTTGAGATTAATAGGGAACGATGATTTATTTGAAAACAACTGGTGGTAAGGAGTAGCCCAATTAAGAACCGATGAGGGCATCCTGTTAATAAAAAAACAAGCTGTGGAGATTGCATCGGTCTAAAAATGTTTAAGGACATTCATTTGGAATAAAAAGGCTCGGGTAGTCTCAAGAAGATGTATATTCTTTCTCTCAGCTACCCCATTATGAGAGGGTGTATCAACACACGAGGTCTGATGAAGAATCCCATGTTGTAACATGAAGGACTTAAAAGGTTCCGACAATTATTCCTTGGCATTATCACTTCTGAATGTTTGAATAGATACATGAAATTGTGTTTGAATTTCAGCATATAAGGCACTAAAATGAGAAAAAAGCTCATAACGACTTTTCACTAGATAAAGCCAAGTGACACAAAAGAAATCATTCACAAAGGTAAAAAAATATTTAAACCCAGTTGGAGACAAAACTGGACAAGGACCCCAAACATCAGAAATAACTAACTTAAAAGGAATGGAAGTTTGTTTATTGACTCTAAGACTCAAATGCTCACGATGGAGCTTAGCATATTGACACGACTCACAGTTCAATGGGGATAGGCTCGAAAACTGGAGATGTATCTTTTTCAACAAAGTGAGAGAAGGATGACCCAAACGATATCAGACCAAAAGGTAACAACTCTAACAAGCAATAGGCGTGGCAACTGTGGTTTCAAGGATGGGACCCCTGTGACTCATGGCCCCGAGCAATAACCCGTCATCGGGGGAAGATCCCGAATCATACAATACCGTGAAAAAATCGCATATTCATAATTAAGTGTAATGAAAGTGAGTTTACTCACAAAAATTAAATTAAAAGATAATTTCAATAAACTTAGAACAAAGGTCAAAGTGGTTGAAGGAGTAGAATGAATTTGTTCCTGACCTAAGGACACAAGATATTGACCCATTTGCAAGGGTAACAGTAGAGGTAGAAAGGCATGGCTGAACCATAGTAAATAAATTGGAATTACCTGTCATGTGGTTTATGGCTCCAGAGTCGATGATTCATTTGGAGGAAGAGGAAATAAGACACTGTTAGGTTTACTTGACCCAACAAGCATATTGCTAGGAGTAGAAACACTCCCAGCCGGTTCTTATGCGACAATCGAAACCTTCGGATGAGTACTCGCAACTTCCTACAGGCCCAACTTACATGCCTTGGATTATGGCAATAATGGCACACAACTCCACCTGAGGGTTTCTTGTCAATCATAAGAGCAGATCTAACTCAAACAAGCCTCTGAAAATCCAAAAGATAGCAGAAAAATAGGATTTTGCAAGGAAAAGGACCACCTTTCCACGAAAAACACCACACCTGAATGGATGTTGGTCCCACAAACCTCAAAGTACACATGGGAGCTCCTGGATCTCCAACAAGTCACATAAAAATAAAGAAACCCTAGAAAACAAGGGTAGCCAAACACAAAAGAGGGGAAAAGGCATTGCTGTAGGCCTTAGACAGGGAAATCAGGTAGCTAGGGAGTCTCCACGACGACTGACGATGTCGAAGGAGGAGGTGCTTCTCCTCAGGATGGCCCACGCCACGGCCTACGGAACATGACTGATTTATGAATGCACGTGTGACTCACATGCCTTTTCACATCTGACTTGGTGGCCGTGGTCGCCGGAGGTCGGCACCTTCGTGAGGAGGGCTGGCCGCCCATCCCACGCTCTCCCAAACTCCTCGCGGTTTCAAACACACCTTCCGCCCCTAGGGTTCCTCCGAAATTCCTTAATAAAACTTTACCTTTTTCTGGCAGATTCAAACCCTAGGCTCTAATACCATGTAGAAAGCATGAAGAAAGAATTCCTTATACTTTTCATTGATCCATGAGAATATATATATATATATATATATATATATATATATATATATATAGAGCTAATATAATCCCTTTCCTAATAGATTACAACTCTATAAGACAAGTTTCCTAATAGGTTACAACTCTATATGTAAAGTAGATATATGCTATAACACCAACATTTGGTTGTGTTCTTTTTTGGTTTTTACGACATTTTGAATTTGACTTTTTTGGTGTTTCTGAAAGAGCATATCTTATCAGTCAAGAATTGTTGTTCTGAGTTTAAAAATCACTTTTTGGTATGACTCTCTTGGTTAATTAATTTTGCAAAGCTATAGATAACATATTGAAGCCATCTCATCCCATGTGTTATTCAAATTGCCCTACTAATTACATTGGTCTGTAGCTGGATTTTGTTATTCAAGATGTTTGTGAAAAAAATTTGTTACTCTTTTATTTTGTTTTTGCTTTTTTGCTTTTTTTTTTGGGAAAGTGATAAGAAAAATGTAGTGCTTTTTTCATTGGGAATTTTCTTTTATTAGGGCATAGTAAGAGGGAAGCTTGATCAGCTGCGAAGGTGCTTTGAGGTTTGAATTCATTGTCTTTATTCCTCTTCTTTTTTTTGTATCATCTTGGTTATCATATGGACATAAGAATTAGTACTTAATGAAAATCTCAGTATGTGGGGGAACCATGCAGGTGCAATTTGCTGCAGGGAGGGATCTGAGACCTGGGCAACTTGGGTGTATGATACAAACATTATCAAATTGGTAATGTCTGTGTTTAAATTTTAGCATTCCATTAACATTTTTTTTCCCTGTAACTTCCATGTGCTGAATTTCCTAATCGTCACTTGCTCTGTGGTTTGGCAATACCTGCGGGTACTCCCTCCTTTCTGCAAATTGCGGGATCATCATTAAAACCCTGAAAAAACTGGAAAACCTGGAAACTAGACATTAATACGTTTTCGTTGAATGTCCAACGTTGAAATTGCATACTTGTTTCTTTTATTTTGTTGATATTAGGAATTCAACTCAAATGTGGGAGCTCTAGGCAACTAGCTAAATATGTGCAATCGTATTTCTTTTCCAATTTTTCTTGGCTTTTTTTTTGTTAGTGGAAGGATTAATTATTCACATTTCTTATTGTCCTGTCCTTTGTTTATTTTTCCGTTGGGGGGAGTGTAATAATTCTTGAAAATGTCAAGTAGCCACCTGCCCTTTTAATGGATTACTTAGCCTGTATTTGGCTGGTTAGACTTTTCAGTTTGCTAGTAATGATTGGTCAGGGTGCAAATGATCTTGCCAGGAATAGGTTGTTAGGGCTTTCCTCTCTTGCATTTACATTGGGCTTAGGCCTTGACTTGAGTAATCCATTTGTCTTTAGGTTTGTATACACCTTGCATAGCTTTTGTGTGCTTGAGCTTGTTATCAGGCCCATCTAAGCTCATCCATCAGCATTATCCAAAGTTAGTGTAAAAAGCCAACACTGTACCTGTTCATTTGTAGTAGTTGCAGCATATTCCTAAAGCTTCTTCAACCCCTTGTTGTGTCTCAATTACTTTTATTACGTGTGAACTTTCTTAGAATGCTCCATTGTACACATACTGTTATGGGTTATGTGGATATGAGGCCAACCTAACTGTGTCCCTAATTGATTTTTGAGCCTGATGTTGCTCAAGCTTGGCTTGCCCAGCAAGCAATCTTGCAACTTGAATAATTTCTTGAACTGTGCAGTTGGTAATGACAAGAATAAACTGACTAAAACACTGGTTTTGATCTGTTTGCTTATGGCTGTGTTCTTGCCAGCCCTAGTGAGTGGTGAAACATGAATTTTCTGGATAAAATAATTGGGGGAAAAATTGTGGTATTGTTTTGGGCCAGTAAAAGTTTCTGCTATTTCCTTTGACAAAGGTTACTGCCATTAGATAATAGGAGTAAAAGTATGGGCTAGGACAGGACTGTGTGCATTATGCCATAAAACCTAAAAGACTAAAACCGAACGAACTTTTTTGTTTATTTAAAATATTTTTGTGAGATATGTGTTCCATTTGTCATAATAACACCAAACACAACCCTTCTCACCCCTCCAGAAAAAGGAGGGGTATGACATGGGTAATGGAGTAGTGATTTGCTTATTTGTAGCTGTTTATCCATCTCTTTTTGGTAATGGAGTAGTGATTCCCAGATTTTGAATTTCCCTGGGTTGCTGGGATGGTTTGCATTCTGTCATTTTCAGACACTTTACAAGATTGGGAGCTTGAATCACCTTAGATGCTTCTTTTGCTGTTGCAAAGCTTTCTGGCGAGTCTAGATAGTTAACATGAGATATGTGTCCCTTTTGCTCAAGAAATTTTTTTGAGTTG
This sequence comes from Tetrastigma voinierianum, assembly GCA_016808115.1. NCBI lineage: Eukaryota > Viridiplantae > Streptophyta > Magnoliopsida > Vitales > Vitaceae > Tetrastigma > Tetrastigma voinierianum. The sequence continues at coordinate 855,874 of JAEQBH010000591.1, forward strand.
TCAGCAGAAGACTGTAGGTTGTCTTGTTGCTTCAGCAAATTGGAGTCCCTTATCCTGTCTGAAGTGTTCTTTGTTTCTGTTTTTTCCTCAGACTTGGTTGAAGTCCTGAATATCAATAATCTAATCTTGACTAGGTCAACTACCACATGCAAAATTGTCATCCACAAGACTCCTGGTCTATTGTCAAGATTGCTGGTGGACCCCTCTGTTTTTATTTTGTTATTTTGGGTCAATGGAATCAGAATTTGAAACTCTCCCCTTCAACTTGTTTCCACATGAACCAGGCTTCAGGAATCAGGAGCATTAATTTTGGATCTCTTTAGGAATTGACATATGAACATCGGGGCTCTTAATATATGTTGAGAATCATAGGATATTCTCTGGTTTATCTCCTTCCTTTCTTGTACATTAATTTCCTTCCTTTTTGTATTTTTATTTGTTTCCTTTTTGTGTCTTCCTGACTTATATAAATTGGTAGGACCTATAATGTATTTTACTCGCGTAGTCTTTCAATAAAGAAAAGTATTATTTTCTTTTCTCATTTCACATGGTATCAGAGCCATGGTTGGTTTTGGAGTGAGCCATCTTTTCTGGTAGCCATCTTCTCTGGCGGACCTTCTCCGACGGACCTTCTTCGACGGGCCTTCTCTGTCGGATCTTCTCTCTGGGACCTTCGTTGGGCCTTCTCTATCGAGCCTTTTCGTTGGGCCTTCTTCGTCGGACCTTCTTCGTTGGGCCTTCTCCTTCAAGCCTTCTCCTATGGGCCTTCTCCTGCGGGCCTTCTCCGTCATCTGGCCTTCTCCGTCATCTTGCGAACCTTCTCTTCTCCAGTGGCCCTTCAGTGGTGGACCTTCTCCGTCGTACCTTCTCCGTTGGATTTTCTCCATCGGACCTTCTTTGTTGGATTTTCTCCATCGGACCTTCTCCGTCCAACCTTCTACGCTCCTCGATCTTCCTGGTCTGAACATTGGCACATCTTATAACAGCTTAAGATATGACCTATATGTCGAAGCTTGAGGGCGTTGAGAATCATAAATATTCTCTAGATATTCTTGATTTATCTCCTACCTTTGTGTAGATATTCTTCTTCCTTTTACATTTTATTTTGTTTCCTTTTTGTTCCATTCTTTTGTATATATATAGGTGTCTCTATACCATGTAATACTCACTCACTCATTCAATAAAGAAAAGTATTTTTTTCTTTATTGAATGAGTGAGTGAGTAAAAAACGGTATAGGTCCTACCTATTTATATAGGTTGGGAAGACAAAAAGGAAACAAATAAAAATACAAAAAGGAAGGAAATTAATGAACAAGAAATGAAGGAGATAAACCAGAATATCCACATGATTCAAGTACTCCTCAAGTTGTAGCATGTGGGTCATGTACGAGCTTGTTTTATGTAGTGGAGAGGGTCTATTGGAGGAGGTCGAGCGGAGGACTGGCTAAGAAGATTTGTGAGAGAAGGTTTGACGGAGAGGGTTCGTCAGAGAGGGTTCGTCGTAGAAGATCCGATGGAGAAGGTCCGATGGAGAAGATCTGTTGGGGAAGGTTTGTCGGAGAAGATCCGACGGAGAAGATCCATGAAGATATAGCGATTGAAGAAGGAACCCTCTTTGAATATATACTATATATATATATATATATATATAATAAACGATGTATCCATTGATGAGTTTTTGAGCACAAGTAACTTGTATGTTGTATTGTGTCTTTTCTACCTATGTTGTATTGTGTACCTTATTTGATATCATACTTATTATTTTTATTTTTTAGTTATGCTAATAAATAGAAAGATTATGTGATACATATATCACATTCCAAGAATGAGGTTGAGATAAATATGATCCAATTTCATGAAAAATAGTATATCAAAATATATTTTTTGGAAACTGAATCATTTAGACAGTGTGGGAGATGCATTTGGGCTTTTACCCTTGCTACCTTGGGGGCTTGAGAGCACTTAAATATAGTCATCCATCATTGTCACAGACATGTAAAAGTGTTGAATTTTAACAAAATAAACTTAATGCTAGTTTTTTCAATTTATATTTTCACTAAGGTTCTTTTTGAAAATGAAACGATTGTCAACTTGTAAACTGAGTTGTGTATTATTTTTCCGTTTCTTTGTATTATATTAGATATTGTATACCGTAATGATAATATTATTATCATTCACTGCTAGATAGAGGAATTATGTAATACATAATTAAATATATTGCTGGGATGAAATTGAGCATTTTATAACCTATTTCACAAAGGATAATCAGGTTAAAAGAGATGACTGCACCCTAAGGTCTGGGTCCCCATGGAGAGTCCCTGTAGGCTTGGCCATGAAAAGGTTCCTTGGTTATCCAAAAAAAAAAAGGAAAAAAAAAGAGGTGACTGCATGTGCATGCTAATACCATCCAATATCTATGATCATAGGCAAGTGTGGTGCATGGATCATTAACATATTGAAGTTCACGAGTCATGTTTGGAGTGTCATAAATCAGTTTCATGCCAATGCCATTATAATGAGTAAATAAAAACTCTAAAAAAACAAAAAAGGAAACCAATATATTAACTAATTGCAGGTAATACATCTTGGATATTCATTGGGGCAATAATGTAATTAGCAAGTCCTGGTTGGTACCTTGTTTTGATTCATTTCCTTGTTATCCATTTGTATCCTTAAATAACTTTTCAATAATAATATAGGATTTTTTTTGGGTGAAAAAAGTGATGTGATCTTTATTAGGAATGATTAGTAAAGTATGGTTGCATTCTATTCTTAGCAAAAATTGTGTACAGGGCAAGAGTCTGTTATGAACTTTTGCTGTGTATTTATTATCTTTTCTTCTGTCCAGTTACCAAGTTAATATTTAGCCTTCTGTTACCATACTACCATGGTTTTAGCTAATGGGTTCTCTTGTATCATTTGTTCCTTATTTCCTGATTTATGGAGATTATTTTGAAGATAAGACTTTGCTAGGTTTCCCTATGATCTTTAAAATCTTCTTTGAATGAAAACTTAGGTTGGGCACATCAGATAATCTCCTCCTTTCAATTCAAGAGAAGATAAAATGGGCTGATACTATGAGCGAGTCGGACAAGAAACACCGAAAGGAAGTTGAAGAGAGAATAGAGGAAGTAAAAAAGTCATTCTCCGTCAAGGTCAGTTGAATTTATCCTTCTGGTCAAATATCAGTCGCATTGTTTTAGAATGCACAATCCTTGGGATTGTTTTTTGTTCCTGTGATGAATTACCTGCTTTGTTTTCTAAAACATTGGGAGGGGCTTGTCAATCGAAGGTATTGATTGCAAAGGAAATGGTGGAATATTAATGTTTAAAACTCTGGTAAATAATGTTTATTCCTCAGATGATGTGTAAAACTCATCTATCAGAGATCCTGATGCCCATTTACATGTACTCTACACTCGCACCAGACCGACACTATAATTTCTTGAATGTTTGCTTGATCATAATCACTTGAACCTTTAAACTGCAGATGGGGGGGTTATGTGTAAAACCTGGTGGGTGAGGTTGGCTGGAAATGCCAATACCTCGTTTGAAAATTCCATTTTCTGGGACAGCCTGTAGATGCTAAAATGTGCATAAATATATATATATATATATATATATATATATAAAACAAGGATTGTTATTAACATGCTAGGGGATGAACCATATGTTGGTGATTGTCTTACGTTGGCAGAAGTTATGTGTGAAACTGGGCATTGACTTCCGAGGGCACGAGGAGGGCTATCTAATTGGTGGGTGATGGACTCGAGGGAAGATCGAAGGTCGGCCCAGAGGTACCTCTCTCTCTCTCTCTCTCTCTCTCTAACTTAACTAGATTACATCTTCATCAAACTATATCTATTTATTTATCTATCTATATATAAATAACCAATCTTTCTCCTATAATAGACAATGAGACCCACCTGGCAATAGCTTAGCTTGGCTTAGCTTTAAGCCCATCATACATCATCTTCACATGTTTGGTCTGGTCTTATGATATCTTGCAATGATATCAATTGGATCATCATTGATTTATGAAATTTGGTAATTAAATTCTAATTTTAATTCTGAATTGACCGAGAAAACTAAAGGGCTTGTGAAGCTTTTGGACACTTTGCTTGATGCATGGGAGTATGGATAATATTTTTGGTAATTGACTATTTTCATATCGCCTTGCCTTTCCTTTCGGTGCCGGTCATTAATACGGGGAAACAAAAAAAATTACAGGAGACGGCATCCGATATCTTGAAGAGATAGGGCGGGGAGAGAAGAGGGTTGGACTCTTTCGTCCATAGGTTTTCAGGCAGGCAAGTTGCCGGTTTTTTGTTCATGGCATTCGGAAGATGATGACACATGGTTTTATGGTAACTGTTAAGGGAGACAATGTCACATATTTGACAACAATAACTTGTTACATTAATCTTATATTTGACAATGGGTTTTTATTGTGTAATTGAATCCATTTTTATTCCTTTCTTGAGTTGGGTTGGGTTGGGTTAAACACAATATCAGATTTCTGGTGGTGCGGCTAAAGATAATTCTATCAATGTTTATTCCCAATATTTGTACCATTTGTTGATGTTGCCCTTAAATGCTGACTTAGATTATTATCCATGTTTATGCTGCTTTCTCTTGTATACTTTATTGCGCCTTTTTTTTTTTTTTTTTTTTTTAAATTACAAGATTACATTGGATTTATTTGAGACATTTCTCATTAATTGATTTGTGTCAATGGTTAATTTTTCGATCATGGAATTTCTCCAGTTTCATATTTAAAAAAAAAAAAAAAAACATAAAAATCATTTTAAAGCGCAATAACCGGGCAATCTGTACTTATAAATATAGGTTCAATTAAGTATGGAAGACACAAGTTCCTTTTTTTTTTTTTTTTGCAATATTTTTAGCATGACACCCAAATTCTTGATTAAATGACTTTTTGAAAACTCAATTTTTGAAATATGATCTTTCATCAATTTAGCCTCAATTTGACAAAATGTCATCCTTATTTTCTTGCAAAAATAACTATTTTTTGTTAGAGACAAAGTCAATACAAGAAATAATGAAGCATATTTTTCTTCAAAATCTGTCATTTTTCAAAAAAAAAAAAAAAACATGAAAGAAGTTTGATTCACAAAATTTATGGATATTTGATATCTTTTAACTAATTTTTTTTATTTTTAAATTATTTAATAATAAGGTTTTTAGCATATGTTTTATTATATTATTATTTTTAATATATTTTAGTTTCAAGATAATAACTATTCCTACTAAGACTTGAACTTGGATATTTCCTTTTATGTTGTATGGTTGTTTGAAACATGAAATAAACATGATAAACATATTATATTGTTAAAAACAAAAGTAACATTTTAAAATAAATAATAGCAAATTTTTAGATATGCAAAATTTAGAATTTCTGTAAGTCATCTAGACTTAATTAAAAAGTTAATTGTAGTTCGTTAATTGAATTCAAATTTATGCTGCATGAATGGAGTTGTTTGTTTGGTTATTTTATCGGGTGTTGTTACACGATATTACTGGCGTAAAAAAAAGTTAATATAATTTTATAAGAATAGTGATTTTTGTCTTTTATTATAAAAAAGAGGAGAAAATAGGTAATGATTATTTATTTCATTTGACTTTTATACTTTTTATATCTATTTTAAAAACTATCTATTTTTGGAAATGTGTTGACAGGCATTTTCAAATCTTATCCTATTTTAATAGGATAAGAGGACGAGGGCGGTCGCTGGTCATGGTCAAATCTTGGGAGTTCAAATGAGCCACGTAGTCAAATTTAATTCTCAAAAGTCAAAATCGTTTGTCTATTTGACCGTTTGCCATTCACTCATTTAACTCATGTTTGGTTGGTGAGAAAATGTTGACTCTCTGAAAGTGATTTACTGTATGAAACATACCAACCAATTTTTAGAAATTGTTGTAAAATGATTCTTTTAGAACTATTTTTGAGAATAATACGATAAACCCTCAAATTTGGAATCATTGAAAGTTTGTTTAAGATTTTAAGATACTATCCAGAAAATAATGATTTTAAAAATTGTTTAAAAAAGATATCAATTTTTTATTATTTCGAATTTGTATATTTTTTAAATGAATTCTCATATGCTTAATATCGAGAAAATAATGATTTTAAGATTTGTTTTAAAAAGATATCAATTTTTTTATTATTTCAAAATCGTATATTTTTTAAAGTAATTATTATTTTTACAACTACTAAACATTGTAGTTACAATAATATAGTAAACTGTCTCTCATTCGAGCACGGGACCCTTCCCTCCCTCAGTTATGCATATTTAAACATTGAAAACATATATTTTTATAAAGGAAGTTCTACTTTACTGTAGAAAATTGTTGGTTTGAGAACTTATTGAAGAAAATATTAGACCTAAATCATGTTTCTAAACTCAAACAAACATGACATAGGATAATGTTTGAAATATTCAAATGTTTTCAAAGTACCTTTCAAAAAAAAAAAGTTTTCAAAGTGTAACCAAAGTTATTGAGATAAGTGGAAATTCGTACCTAATAATATATATTATTCTGATGGAGCACAAATATATTTGAACAAATTATTTATGAGTTTTTTGTGAAATAATTTTATTGATTTTATTTGAATAAAAATATTATCTATTTTCTAACAAAAGCGCTTTATTAACGTATTTTTGAAGGAAAATTTCGTTGATTATAGCTAGCGATACGTTGATAAAGCGTAGAATCGAGCACTAAAAACCATAAAAAATGAAGCAATGAGTTATCTTGCCAATAAATAGCTGGCTTTATCGTTTACGATGGATTGGTCTGTATATTTGATATTACATTACTATTGTGACTATAATACATTTGACTCAAGTTCTGAAGCATACTAAAGATTATTGATTTGATTTATTATTTTTGATCGTATATACTTTGCTTGTTTGAATCATCTAAACACAAATAAACGTCGACGAAAACCAAACCGTCATATTGAGATAACACAACCACATGCCACACAAAGACGACAACAACCACACAAACATGAGGGCGACGACAATCACATGCGTACCAAGGCGACAACTAAATCACAAAAAAACATATAAAAACCTAGATCTATATGGAAGAACCACTTTATTGAGAAAAAAAAAGATGGAAAAAAGGTGTAGAGGAGTGATTTTGAAATTTAGAATAATAGTCATCAGCGCTCCTTACCAGAAAAGAGCTATGGAAAAAATTGAGAAAAGGAGTAAATGGTTTAAATATTAAATATAGTTAATCTCATATCTTGGCTTTTTATTTTGTAACCAGAGGTTTTTTTTATTTTTTGATTTCATTTATAAACTCATAAGAAGTTGATAAATAATTACAGGAGTGGAAGACTCTGGAGTCTTATTAAGAAGTCAGAGCTTAAAGACTTCAGTTGTTTCCAGAAGTATAATCCTTCAAATCATTTTTCTTTCATTTTATGTCTTTTATGTGGATCATAGTTCTGTGAGTCAAGCTACCTTGGTGTATTTTATTGCTGATTAATTAAAGTCTTTTGATCTTGAGGATTATATAATAACTAAAATCTTGTTTTATGTTCAACTCGATATTTTCTGTGGGAATCTTTGATCATTCTTAATTTTAATAAATGGGTTCTTATTTGATTATTCTGTTTCAATTGTGCATTATATTTGGATTGTTATGGTGTTAGGGTTCAACCCTCCTTTCAGTTTCTGAATATCTGATGAACATTTATCAATTTGGATTAAAGTATGAGTGAACATCCAAGTACACCAGGTTCCATTTTCAAAAGCTTTCAACACTTCTAGCTTTCTGAAGTGAGTCTATTAATTTTGTTATTTTTACAATAATGCATGCTATATGATACATACAACATAGTGTAATACATGCCATGTGTATACTAAGAAAGATTCACAAATACTATAAAGACAGAAACTAGACAGTATCATTAAAGAGATAGACACCAGATAATGAGTGCATGTTTTCATAGATGGTTTGATGGACTTCATTCCCAGTTAGTGCCTTTATTTACCTATAAAATGGTTGAAAAATGGACAAGTGTCGCTGTTGAGCATTTTTCACAAACTCTCAGAAATTGGTTTTTATTCACTTTCCAGTTGGTTTGTAAGTGTGTAGCTGATCAGGAGATGGCAAATAGACATATCAGATATAGGTTGGTACCAAAAATCATATTGATCATTGGCCTTCTATAATAAAACTTTATTCAGTATATTTTAGCAGTTAATTTTAACATAACATCAGATGGAAGAATATTGATCCTCAGATATCAAATATTGATTAGTGAATGTGCAGCTATCATAGAACATTTTTTTATTGAGCCATCATTATAGCTTTCATGCTTTAATTATTTTTGACTGAAAGTCAATTTTTGAATGAAAGCTGAAAGATCGTTTCTTGAGTTATTGGGTTCCATGTGTAATTAGCCTCTCATACAAACATTACAAGCTAAAGATTAAATGAGTTATCATTCAACTATAGAAAATATTCAGCTATATGTGATTATATAGTTGACCAAATGGACTATATGACCTAAATAAGAAGGTGGGCTATTCCTAGTATCGATCATTGTGCTCAGATTGGGACATGGAGATCCTGATGCCAGCTTGAAAATAAACTAAACACACCAGACATGGTGAGATCATGGCTGGCAGATCTTGGGTGAACCACATGAGACGTAGAAACCAAATATCAAATGCGAGTACGATCCTTTTTGTGACCAATCGCTTCCGTATGTAAAGCTTCAGTGGAAGGCGGGGGATTGCGGCGAATGTGGTCGCGGCGAACTATCCACCGATGCCAGCTTGCGTATTTGCGGCAGAATCGGTGCTAAACTCTGACGAGCGACCATTTCAACTCACAGAAGTGACGAAGCGATCATGGGCGATACCGACTGGCGAAGGCAGGGACACGTTTATCATTCGTTTGTGATATTCAAAAATGGAAGATAAATACTATCGACGATGAGAACGTCGATCCGAGATTGCGTGACAATCTGGTGCTCCGGCACGTGGAATCAACTCACGTAGGTGAAAGAATATGCCGAGCGGACACCGCCAATCGCCGAACCGTCTGGCGCGCGTCCAACGATCTTGACAGAGGTGGTACGTGATTAAGGCATCGTTTTATCAAACCAAAGTGGGCGGGTGGAGTTAAATCAAATATTGAGGGCGACCCACAGTGTCTATCGCACTGAGATCGACGGTACAAAGACATTTTGGCGAGAAAGTAATATAGTGATCTAACTCCGTGGGAAGCCCGCGGGGACGAAGTGATAAACAGTTTATTAATAACACATCAAGAGTATAATTCGTTGACAGAAAAATATGCCCTCTGATCTGACCAACCTCAATACGAAATACTTGAGGCGCCCAATCTTTGCCATGGAAGCCTTTCATTGAAACCAGATATGAAATGATCTTGACGGAAACATCATTGCAAATATTGAGATCATTGACATACACAAGAGCTACATTGGTTATCTGAATATGATCGTAGTCAAACGGAAGATAATCTGAGAATCAAGTGGAGAAATATAGTCTTCAAAGAAGCATTCCTTAACATCTGTGCCAGTGGAAGCTTTCATCAGGATATTCAAGACTCAGCAGAGACGACACCCTTCATTTAAAGTGTGACGTTAGAAGCAGGAGGAAGTTTCATTATAAACTTCTTCAAATCAAGATCATAACCGACATATTATCAGAACATCCATGGTGCAAACCCCGTTGCGACGAATTTGTGACTAGAAGTATAAACCGAGTGACCATTTTATATTTGAACTTGAAGTTTTCAGTATAATCCTTTAAACGGTGCCGAAATAACCGAATGACCTTAAAGGCATCTCAACACCCCATCGCGTGACTCTTTGATTTTTATATACCCGTTGAACCAGAAACCTTTATGGGAGGTGCGCCATCCAGTGCCAGTGGCTTCTAAGCAACCATTTCCTTTTCTTTTGCCATCTCCCAGCCAACGCTATCTTGCATGGCTTCTTCACAAGAGCAGTTCGATGTGATGATCATTGTGAAAAATACCATACTGAATGTGTGGAGAAAACTATTACAGTTCTGCATCAATATTGCTATCAAGATCAAGGAATTTTTGGGAGCTAGTAGAAGACAGATCGATTGCTCAGGATGTTCAAGAAGATTGTGTGTGGTAACAAGTCCTTGAAGAAGAGCAGGAGAGCGATGTGGGATTGACACAATGTCGGTCCCAGTGCGGGGCTGCATGATCATCAACGAAGCGGACTCGAGTCTTCCAAAAATCAACATCAATCCTCGCATTACCAGAATCGGTGGCGACGAGGAATAAGGCGGCACTTGAGAAGTGAGAAAGCAGTCTGCGTGGAAATTTCATTTTCATGACTTTACATCTCTGGAAACAAGATGTCACACTGTCTGAAAGTCTATAATTTCCACCCTTTTTTCATGTGGATAACCAATAAAGACACACTTCCCATAGGGAGCAAATTTATTACCTTTGGCCTTTTGATTGTGAGGCGGCTAATGATCAAAACCTTAAGTTCATCGAACTCGGGTGCTGGCCAAAGAGAGAATTTGAGGAGTTGTATTGTGGAGCAAACCCGAGAGAGAGTTACGTGTGAGATGCACCTTTGCACCCGAGCACACATTCTCCCAAAGTAATAGGAAGATTGCCTTGAAACATCAAAGCACGACCCGGCATTAAGAATATGTTGATGTTTCGTTTCCCTGCGACCATTTTGTTGAGGTCAACCGCAGAGGTTTGAAAAATAATGCCATGTGTATCAAAATAATCCGACATACATTTTAAACTCCGTACCATTATCACTCAGTACTATTTTGACATGTGTGTTTCAAGCGACGGGCAATCATACAAAAATGAGCAAACTTGATAAACTTGTGTTTTTTGAGCATGATAAATAAACTATACAGCTCTTGAAAAATCATCCACCAAAGTCGAAAATAATGTGCTCCCTTTCGAAGAGGTATCTTATTTGGGCCCCATGATGCAATGAATAAGTTCAAAAGATTGACTAGCTTTACTATCACTAACATGTTCAAGTATCAGCCATCGGTCGACAAGCAGCGGCCGAAATAGCAAGTAGCAATGGCATGTGCGCAGTTAGGTAACTTGGTGAACATTCGCAGTATGGTGTCGGAGTCAGGCATGATTCGTGCCGATTAACATGGTGAGAAGCACCGGTATCGATAATCCCAGAAAAAGGAGAGAACTCACCGCATCATCGATCATCTTGCGATTATTTATCATATTCAATAAAATTTGAACACCTTTCAGGTTTTAAGTCGGAAGAAATGCCGAAGGACCCATGAGAGGAGGCCAGAATCGGTCCCCGGCCCACGGCATTGGCAGCCGCGTGAAGTGGCGACCACGGCTGGGCCGACCACGGAAGCGTCGGAGGAGCGCGGGAGGTGGTTGTGCATTGGAGGCCGTGCAACGCTGAACTCACGGTTCGATGAACTTCCACCAATCCGGATATCCATCGTTTTGAAACAGAGTATTGTCATGTGATCCGATCGCTTACAAGCAGAGCAATACAATTTTGATTTATCGGGACGGGTAACCACGAGCCTTGGAATTAAAGTGCGGTTTGTAGAAACAAACGCATGGATTTCCTCCTTGTCAGCTCATCTCGAGCAATACCAGGAACTTTTCTTCACGAACATGCTTGATACACGATCGAATCGGGTAAAGGAGAAGTGGGCAACAAATTAGAGCGTACCAGTTGCATATAACTCATCGTTAATGCCAATGAGAAATTGATGGAGTTTCTCCTCCTCGTCCGTAACAAATCGACCCTTGACATCACAGTGTTACCACGAGGCACACCGCATTGGAGGCTTGAGGCGATCCAATTCATCATACAATCCCATCAAAGCGGGTATAATAATCATCGATAGACATATTCGAAGTTTGCTTACGGTTGGTAATATCGGCCCTCAATTGTTGAAGCGAGACCGTGGCCGCAAAGCGAAGCTCTCAAAGATAATCTGAGTCGTTTATTCATCATGAGAAAGGAATGGAGGCCGCCAATTTTTGGATCAAGAATTAGTGTGATCCATGAGACAAGCATAGGGTGGCTTCAGTGTCCCGATCGGAGTTGTTTCTTGCCTTCTCAGTGGTTTTGAAGGTGAATGTCCATCATTAAACACAAACTTTATTGACTTTCAAAGACGACATTGCACGTGCCCATGAAATATAATTGTCATTAGGATCCACGTGGTGATCATATTCTGGGGTTGATCTCGGATCAAGATAATAAGAATGGGGATCTACATTTTCCCATCGATCGGCCATATTAGGAAAAGGAAATGGGAAGAGAGTGATGATGCATTTGAAAAAATCGTGAAAGAAAATAAATGGGTAAAAGGCTTTGTTGAGGCTGTGAGGCTACGATACCATGAAGGAATTGGTTTTCCTTGATTCTATTGATTCACCACGTGAGTATCTATATACAATATTACAAGCTAAAAATAAAGGCTAGGTTATGCGTCATTTATAAATATGGCTATAATATGGCAGATATCTAGTGGCCGAATCGAATATCGTACAAATAGAAGATTAGATATTCTAGTATAATCTTAATAAAAGCAGAAATAATTTTAGGAATGCAGCTCTTCTTCAGGATGGTATTGAAATACTGGAAATTGAGAGCTTTGCTTTTGTTTTCAAGGTAATTATTTTTTCTTTTCGCTTTCTCATATCTCTCCTTTTTCAAAAAATTGCATAAGATTGAAAGAGTGTTGATCCCTCTTGCAGAGATGATGACATGTGATGTGCAAATATCTAGAGAAGAAAGATGTCTCTCGTCAAATGTTTTTCTACAGAGTTCCTATGTAGTTTTAAAAAATATGCTTATGATTGATTATCTTGAATAATTCCATTACCTGTTAGTATCTTTACAGAACATACAACTATTTAGGATAGGAGCCACTTCAATGGAATAGTCTATCTCAATCTTCTCAATGCTATGGAGCGGAGTTTGTCAATTGGAACCTAGTTACCAAGGGTGAAAGTGGTATGACCTTTTCCCCTTTTCTGATGAATGTTTTCTCAAAGTTCAAAAGCCTTTTTTTGGTTGGAACAATGAATATGGTTGGACATGCATGTACACACATACATACATAACATACATGCATATATATATACACACGCGAATACACGTGTGCCGACATAAGGCAAAGCTAACTAGTAGTACTTGATCATGTACTTATTGTATGCTAAGAATTCTTTTGTTGAATGACTCTTGGTTTTGTCCTAAAGAGTGTCTTAACTATATTTTTGTTATCTAAATAAAAAACAATTTAAGTAACTGAATATGTACAAGGGTTCAAAGATCGGTATTCATTTTAAAAATGATTCAAGCGTAGAGATGAAAATGTAAAAGAATACGAGACAAGTGATTAATGTAACTATATAAAATATTTTAGTCATCCAAGGAAACGTGAAATGAAAATAGCATGAATCACGTAATTGAACGAGTAGAAACAATTTTAGGAAAGCTTCTCTTCCAGAGCTTGAGGCCTACAGTTGGACCTGACGTTACTCGACTATGTCAAGATTTCTACTTAACAGGAATAATGCCGAATAATATGAATGACACAGGAATCGCCCTTATACCTCCAAAAAAAAAAAAAAAAACCCGGATAGCATGGCAGATTTGAGACTTATCGCACTATGCAATGTGGTTTAGAAGGTGATCACAAAGGTAAGAACAGAAGGGCTAAAAAAAATTCTCCCACATATCATCACTGAGACACAGTGCGTTCATATCAGGTAAACTCATCACAGACAATATCATGATCGGGTTTGAACTCTCACATTACTTGAAATAGAAGAGACACGGGAAACATGAAGTAGCAGGCCTGAAAATAGACATGACAAAGGCTTATGAAAAGATGGAATGGTCTTACTTAAAAGGTATGTTGGTGGCTATGGGTTTTGATACTACCTAGAATTCCCGTGTAATGACGTGTGTTTCCACAATTAAATATTGTGTTTTGATGCATGGAAAAAGTAGGTTCAATACAACTCTAACATGGACTATGCCAGGGAGATCATTTCTCCCTATTCGTTCATCATATGCACGGAGGGTTAAAGTGCTCTCTTGCAAAAGAACGAAGCTGCCTGGTTAATTCATGGGTGCCAAGTGGCAAGGCGAGCCCCATTAGTAAGCCATCTATTCTTAGCTGATGATGCATATCTGTTTTTCCATGTGACGCCGGCTGAAAGAGCCGTAGTGAAAGGCGTACTAGACACCTACAAGGCTATGTCAGGCCAGACCATCATATTTCAAGGCAAATCTAGCATTATATTCAACAACGTAAATGAGCAACTCCAATCCGAGGTGAGCACCATATTTCAAGTACAAGCTGGCCATCACCAAGGGAAATATCAGCACTAATTGGAAGAAAGAAGAAAGAAGTCTTCAACTTTGTGAAAGACACAGTTTGACAAAAATTACAAGAATGGAGAAACAAAAATCTTTCTCAGGCCGGCAAAGAAATACTGTAAAAAATCGTGGCTTTTAGGCTGTCCCAAACTACGTGATGAATGTCTTCCTTCTTCCCCATGGAACTGTGTTCAAAAATGGAGAAAATGAAGAATTCATTTTGGTGGGGTGGGGGGGTAAGGCATGAGATAATCTATGTGTACAGAAGGCATATGGGGGATTGGAATTCAAGAAACTAAGGGATTTTCACGTTGCCATGTTCAGAAAACATGCTTAGTGGCTGGTCTTGGACACCTCCTCCCTGGCCAGTTACATCTTCAAAGCCAGGTATTTCCAATCCAACTCCTTCCTGGAAGCTGCTCACAGTCCCAATCCACCTACATCGGGCGAAGCATCCTTGTTGCACAACACATAGCACGTGCTGGGAGTCCCATCCTTATTGGAGATGGCAACTCAACCAGTATATGGAACACTTCTTGGCTACCAATGGAGGAGAATGCATAGGTTACAACTGTAGAGCAAGAGGGATGGGAACAAGCAGCGACCTCATGATAGTAACCATTATTTCAGGTCTTTTCAACGTCCGAGACAAGGACCTCCTACGAATCCCATTACTCACTCTCCAGCAGGCTGACTCCGTACACTGGATCTATGATTAGAGAGGGGGTTTTCTATTAAGAGTTGCTATATAGCATTGCAGGGGAGTTACTAGTACAGGTGTCAAGCGTTTGGAGACGAATTTGGGAATTGAAAGTCCCCTCGAAATCAGAAACGTTATGTGGAGGATTGCCTATGACTGCCTTCCTACAACAACTAGGCTAATAATGAAGAAGGTAGGGATCAACCCTACATGCCAACGTTGCCATCGTGCAAAAGAGACATCTATCCATGTTCAATATAGTTGTGATATGGTGAGAACTAGTTGGTGGATTTCAAAACTTCTAGTCCTAACCCCAAGCCCGACACCGATATTGGATTGGATCGATGCATGCCTTACAACCAACCCTCTAGATAAACAAACACTTTCCCAAAGAAACGAATGGATATGGAAGTAAAAATCCACAACGACATACAGATTAAGTAACGCATGCAGTTGGACAATGTTTATATCATTGGCAGGTTGCCTAAACTGATAAGCCAAGCATCACACCAAATCCCTCTGATCTAAGGTGGAGATATTGCATGGACCAAGCTCCGTTGAGGCTGGATGAAAATCAACGTGGATGCTACTACTTTTCAAAACCTGGGAAGTATAGATGATTATGGCCCGATCGACAAATATCGCGGGAGCATACTTGGCAAGAGAAGCTGAGGCATTGAGCTTGAAGGAAGCTCTACCCTAGCTAAAAATGAAACAGGTAGACAATTGCATCGTAGAAATTGATTCATAACAAGTGGTGGAAGCCCTGAAAGAAACTTCAAACCGCTCATTATTCCATGTAGTCATCAATGATTGTAAGCACCTTATTAGCTTCTTTAAGCATGTGCAAGTCCGCTTTGTGTGTTGTTCTGCGAATATTTCAGCCCACCTACTAGCGCAAGCTACCTATCCCTTGCCAAGACCACAGGAGTGGGCTTTAAACCTCCCCCTCCATTTATTTCCCATGTAAGGTTGACCGATAGCTCTTATTAATAAAAGCATTAATTAGCCTAAAAAAAACGGAAAAAAAACTAGGGTCTATTCATTTACAGTTTTTTTAAACTGTTTTGTGTTTTGAAATATAAGGAGAACAAGGAAAACATAGAGAACATATTTGATTCCCAATTTTTTATTTTAAAAACACAAAGAACAAAGAAAATACTAAATTTAGAGAACAAGTGTTAGTGAAGTGCTCAAAAGGCAATCACATTTAACACATATTGTATGATTTCCTTAATAAAAGGCTTCTTCATTAATTTTATATTCATGTGTTGAATTGATATAAGTCTTTAATCGAATTAATGAAGTCCATGATACGTAATATCACATGAATGAAATTGTGATAAGATCATGATAATAAGATTCCTATCATGTGCAATTATGTTAGTATCTAAATCATTCTAGTCATATAATAAACAAGACTGGACATTGTTGATTTGCACAGACTAGCACATGTTATACTCATTGATTGGATTAAGCAGTAGATCTTATAAACTATAGTCATGAGTTGATTAGAGTCCTGGTTGCATGCACACTCCTTCTTGTTGCTATATCATCCTTATAAACCAAATATTGCTTAGGAATCCATACCTTTCTTATCTTGGAACTTGGTGAAAATCTCCCAACCTTCTTTGAGTTTACCATTACCCTCAAATCAGTCGCAACTATATTGATTGAAGCTACTGGTGGAAATGGATCCTTATCAATCACCATGACTTCTTTTTTCTTGAGGAACTTTAGTATTCCCTTATTGATCCCCTATCTTGGATAATATTCTTGAAACTCCAACAAAAATTAGTGCTATTATTAATTCTAGGAGTTGTGATACTTACAATACACTTTTCCTCTAAGCTCATCTTTGTTGGGAAGTCGGTGATCTTGAGGAAAAGTGATAAATTTCTTATTCAATAGGAAATTTAATCTTTGCCACATCAAATGTATATTAGACTTGAGTATTAGAGGCTTGTGATTTCTTCCATGAATCAAGTGTTTTCCTTACCAGTAAAGGGTTAATGAATGAACTTGTATTTAAGAGATTTGCTACTACTACTTCTTTAGAATTCACCTCCTACAGTAAGTTCCCATGGTGGTATTTCTTTGTTGACTTTCTTCTCTGAGTAATTCTTCATAATTGTGTTACCTTAGCAGCAAGTTCATAGAAGTCTTTGAATTCCATACCTTGAAATTTTTTCCTCAGTCTATATTAAGTCCCCTTTGGGCCATCTTCACACACTCTGTTTCTGGAAGATGAATGTTGTATCTATTCCGCATTATTTTGAAATGAGCAATGAAGGAATCTGTTGGTTCTCCACCCCTTTGGGTTACACTTGATAGTTCTACTATGCAACTCTCAAGTTCAGCTCTGAAGAATTGTGTGTGTAATTGTCTCTCTATTTCCTACCAATTCATAATATAATTTCTTGGCAATGTTGCATACCAAGTAAAATTCAGCTCATGTTAATGAGTTAGGAAATAACCTGAGTTTGAAGTAGGGGAAATTCTCATAGTTGGTTAATTCCCCGCACTACACTGTGAACCTAAACACATGCTCCAAAGTGGATTGTTCATCTTCTCCAGAGAATAAAGAGAATTCAGGAACTCTATACCTCTTGGGTAAGGATTCTCTTGGTTTAATGCCTCTGGGTATGGCTTGTAAAATTATGGATGACCAATTTGTCTAAGGCCTGACCTGTATAGCACTTGTACCGCCTCCTTTATTGCCTCCAAGTCAGGTGGTTGAGGTGGTTTGTAAGACCCTGAATTTACAGTTTCCATGAATAGTAAATTTCATTTTCGATCAGCTACGTATTTGACTAGAAACAGTCAAATGAATAGTAAATTTCGAAAAACAAGCCCTGAAAATAAAAAATGTTCATAATAATGTATTGAGTCAAAAGAAGCTGAAATAGATTAAAACGAAACTATGTTAAGGGGTGAAAATGCAATTTTTATGAAAAAGGGCAAAACGGTAATTTGCCATAGAAAAATTAGAAAATTTTCTAGATCTCGGATGATGAAACGGACTTCACCGTTGAATTTTTCTTGTGAATCTAGTTGCTATAGTTGAGATTTGGTTGGTCACGAGATAGTTGGATTTTGCGGGGTCGTGACAGCGTGCAGTGGAACCCAGCGAGATTTTAGAAAATCTCTAAAAATTGTCAAATATTTAAAATGTCCATTTAAGATAGATGAAACTAAAACCGGGATGAAATAGAATTGTTTGGAGGCGAAATAGAGGCAGAAAGAAGTGTGTGGGCACGTGGCGCGACGTGGGCCACGTGTCCACACTATAAATAGCCCAAAATATCAACATGGCCAAAAAGCTGTCATTTTGGTCTAAGACCAAACCGTAGAGAGAGAGAGAGAGAGAGAGAGAGAGAGAGAGAGAGAGAGAGAGAGAGAGAGAGAAAGAGGAATCAGAAGCCTGCTCTTGATTCACGGATTTGTCGATTGGAACTCGGCGGTCAGAAGTTAAAGGCGATCTACGCGACGGCTGGCGTGGGTGCCGAATCACAAAAATTTTGCCAAGGTCGGGTTGGTTTTCACGAGAAGCAGAGAAAGGTGGTGTCTCAGGAAACCACCCCATTTAAGGTAGGGTTTTTCTCATACTCGGGTTAATTTCTGTCTAAGGGTATGTGTGTGTCCAAGGAAGAAGCTGTCCAATTTTTTTCCTCCGATCCCATGATTGTATTTTCGCCATAACTTGGCCATCATTCATCCAAATTGAGTGATTCAAATTTCTGGATAAACTATACTAATAGGAGAACATATCTCCTTGAAAGTAGGTCCGTCGAGTTCATGACCCCTTTGGACTCGAAATGCATTAAAAGTGGGCCCATGTTCGAGACGGTTTTTACGTTTTTGTTTAAGACTCCATGACGTGTTTTGTATAACCAGCCATCATTCATCCGAATTGAGTGATTTCAATTGCTGGGTGAACTAGACTAATAGGAGACCATATTTCCTTGAAATAGGTATATCTAAATTCCGACCCATTTGGACTCAGAAATGCATTCAAATGGGAGCTATGTTCAGGCAGGTTTAAGTTCTGTTGGCAAGTAGTCGGGTTGTTTAGGATATATCTTGAGTTTCGGTGATCCGATTTAGGTGATTCAAGTTGGAGAAGAACCCTAAGAAATGTATCTTCAAATGAGTACAAAGGACCAGTGTTAAATTATGAATTAAGACCCCTGAAATCGGGTATCACAGACTGTTTCCAATGTAAACAGAGTAAATTGACTAGTTTTGAATGAAAAGACCATAACTTTTTCGTCCGAACTCCGTTTTGGGTGTTCTTGGATACATGCGGCGGGTGGTGAATTCGAACATGTTCCTGTAGAGGACATTGGATGATCATAACGTGGCTGAAAATTTATGTTTTTCACTAAGTGTATAGGTTTCTTGGTTATGTCGATGTGAATAGTCGGGTGGCATAGATACATTTCATGGCATGTTGTGGGCTATTGTATGAGGTAGTAATTTCCATGAGTTAGCATAAGAAAAGCATGAGAAACAAAATAGGTTGAGTTCAATTGATTTTAATCAATTGGAAGTGATTAAATGCTTAAGGGTTGTAAGGATTGCTGGAAAGTATATTATAGTTAATGGTTTAATTGAACATGCTTAAAGTATGGATGTTAATGAATTTTATGGATAATGTGACTTGTAGGAGGAAAGTGATTAAGGACAAAGGTGGAGGTGGAAAGTTTTTAACGGAGGAAAAAAGGCTTAAATAATTAAGGTGAGAGAAAATATAAATGTTTATTAATATATATATATATATATATATATATATATATATATATATATATATATATATATATATATATATTAATGTTGCAATTTATATGTTTCATATTTATGTTATAAATGTTTAAATGAAAGAAAAGGAAATGTGGTTTCTTGACTTTAAATTATGTTGAGAACATATGAAATGATTATAGTTTCCATAGTTTTATAAAGCATGTGTTGAAGAAAATATGGAAATGATTATGGTTTCCATAGTTTCTGAAATATGATTTATAGTTCCATATGAAATGAAATGTTTATGAATGTATATTCTATATATACATGTTTATATGAAAAATGTTGAATCCATGGTTGCCTTGTATGTTGCAAAGATAAAGTTTAAAAGAAGCGACTAAAGTACTAAGTGCATGGTACATGGGAAAGGGTTAGGATTTATAGGGAAGGGAAGAGTGATACATATTGCCATGCCTGCATTGAAAGAAATCACGAAAAGTTTACCAATGCATAATATTAGATTTTATTCCATAGTGAAATGGTATTTAAAAGAAAGGCACGATTTATTGGAGGTTCCTTTTGGTAAGTCGGTGATCAGTAGGCCCCTTCTGGAGGTTCTTTCATAGACCAACGGTGGTTCTTGATGGCGGGTTTCATTGGATATAGTGATTCAAAGGAAAAGAAGTATATTGAGAAAAGATATGTTGATACATTTGTTTACATATTGTGTATTTGAATTATGGAAAAGAAAGTAGTAAATGTTTATTGAAAGGATATGTTTATACAATTGTTTTACACATTGTATTTGAACTATATGGAAAAGAAAGTAAAGTAAATGTTTATGGAAATGAGATCTCTATACAATTGTTTTACATATGGTATTTGAACTATATTTGGAAACATTATTTTCTTATGAACTGTACTCTCACTGAGCTCCTTTAGCTCACCATTTTTCCAAATGTTTTATAAAATGTTTTTAGGGGCGAGCGCGTGCGGTTCGAGCATCCTCGGACGATGACGCTCCGCCTCATGACGATCACTTTTGAACTTGTATAGTTTTTGTTGTAAATAAATTGCTTGTGCACCTTTCTTTTTGTGATATATATGTTTTAAAGAAATGAACTACGAGAGCTGCGATCCTCTTGTTTGAGTAGAAATACGTAGGCGGTTAAGATTGTAATTCGACTCGAGCCCAGGTTATAGAAAAATATATTGTTTATATATCTATAGTGTTCGAAAATGTTTTAAAGTTTGATTTGAAATTGTTGTGGTGGACTTGATGTCCCATTGTTGGATGTGGAGTAAATTAAATTGTTTTATTACAGGTGTTGTAAATTGGGACATGTCCGAAAAATAGAAGAAACTCTGCTCGATTTTCTATAAAATGTTTAATAGTATAAAAAGGGTTTAATGTTTAAAAGAAAAAAAAAAAAATTTGTCCCACCATGTTTCATAGGATTTTTAATAGGCAATAGTGTATAAATGGGTTTAAGCTCACTTTGATTCACTTTTAAATAGGTTTAAAAAAAAGTGAGAAGGTTTTTCGAATCAGTAGAATGCAGGAGGATGCTATGGGTTGGGAAAGGAAACGGGTTGGAGTCCCTTCAGCGATGATCTTAGAGCCTAAGGTTTTGAAATGTTTTGGTGGTTTGAAAAGTGCCACGTCACAAAATGATTGAATGTTTTATTTAAATGTTTTGAGTTATTTTAATAATTTAAATGTCATATGAACTTTATAACATATGATATGTTTAAATTTTATAGAAAGTAATAGTGTGTGATCCCGGCCATGAGGAGGGTTCACAGCAGGAGTCGTCACGCTCAGGTTGAGGAACATATAGATGAGTATGTTAATGTTCCCCATTCCTCCCTCTTGTTCCTCAAGCCTTCACGAGGCGGGACAATCCACATCCTCTAGAGACGACGAGTTGTATACCACTGATCGGTAAACCGGATTTTGGCCACAACATTTCGGTCGGCCGAGTGGTACGGCCGGTGTCCATTGAGAGGGCAAAGAAATTAGGGGCAAGAAATAATGACGGAATAGGGGATCCTGAAAAGGCATGAGTCGGTAGCTAGAGGGTAATGAGAGGGGTGTTGATGTTATGGGATGCTCAGATGAGGCGGATGAGTGAGCATATTTTGCTTTCCTATTGAGAGACAAAGAAGCCTTGATTGGTGGAAGCGTGCGACGTTTCGAGGAGGGGTTTCTGGACTCGGTTTAAGAGGAGTTTCCTAGAGGGATTCACTACTACGATCCTATAGTCGAAGAAAATTGAAGAATTTTTCAAGCTCGAGCAAGGGACCATGTTAGTGACAGATTACCAAAAGAGGTTCTCGAAACTAGTGTGACATGTTCCTTTATTTTGTGACCACGACGTATAGAAAAGTAAGAGGTTTGTAATGGGCCTGAAAAGGAATTCGAAAGTATTGTGGCGTCGATGTCATACTCGATATGGACGGGTGGTTGGTGTCATTAGGATAGAGAGGAGTTTGGGATTAGCTCCTCGGATTGCATAAACTTTTTTTTTTTTTTTTTTTTTTTTTTTAGGGTTAAGTAAAGGCCAAAGAGAGATAGATCTACTTGGACTCAAGGTGGATCCAGTAAAAAGTCAAAGGAGGGAGGAAAACCACCATGGTCAGGTGGTAAGACAGGTTAGAGGCAACAGTCCAGTGCAGCGCGCCCCATTTCTGAGGGTTCGTTAATGATACCGTCGGCCCTTGAGTCTTCGTGGGCGTCGGGTAACAACTTTTCTCACGAAAAATCGGGCGAGTCTCCTTTATACGGAGACTCTACCCAAGGTACAACTTGTCCCAAATTTTCTAAGCGACCACACCGGGGTCCGTATGCAAATTTAAATAGTGAAATGGCCACTTGGGCGATGCATCAACTCTCACAAAAATTCATCAACTATATCTGATAGTTTGAGTTAATAAATTACTCTTTGCAAACATATATCAAAAATTTAGAGTTTTAACATATTTATACAAACGGATACCCAAAGCCACAACCGACTTTCTTAGCGCGGCCTCTAGTGGCGCCGGTCTCGTACACACTCTTGTACCTAAAATAGTGATCCTCGACGGGAGTGAGCAAAGCCCGATAGAATAATTTCCAACATAGGTTACTCACCTAAGTGCACATGTCATGAAGCAAATCACATCAAGTAATTACATGAACCTACTCGAGATATGCATGACCCGATCCAGTATCCAGAGTCCTCATCGACTCCCTCCCGTATGCCTAGTGAATCTTGAGTCAAGATATCCAGTTTTCAAAATAAAAGCTTTTTGTTCTCGAAAACTCACTTCCGAATTTTTGTAAATACATTGGACTACCATCCAAGGCGAATTGTTGGATATTTCTCCGAAACAGTTATGGTCCTCATCAGAAGTGATCTGGACAACTCTCGAGGCAATTCTTGAGAAAATCTTCATGATATTTCTTTCTAAACATTTCGTTTTCTTTCAATTTCATGTCATGCACTCAATCCTAATATTCTAGAACAATAGGTGCGTATGGAATACGTAATCTTAATCACAACAAACTCATGCTAATATAAAATATATATCTTGGCATAATTAATCCACATAAATCATGTTATGCAAATTCACAATCAATAACACAAAATTAGCTCATGGCTAATTAACAAACACAAACAATTCATTTTTGAATCACTCAACATCATAAATCACACCAAAAATCTGCGTCACTATTCACGTGAGCAGTGAAACCCTTGGACCAGCCTTGTTCACGACCACCCAAGGATTTTCTCCACTCGGGTTGAGTTTGAGACGAATTTGGCAGGTAAATCAAGCTTCAGAATATCCTAACCATAAACATGGCTCTTAGCGAAGAATATCACAAGTAGGAAAAGATCTACCTCTTGGGTTGGAGACTCCACGAATCGGTGCCCACGCGTAGCCCTCGTAGCCGTGGAAACAGCTTTACTTCTTACTCTGTCGAGAATAGACGGTCGACGACCGAAATCCTACCAGAGAGGAAGAGGGCTCTCTCTCTCTAAAAAATCACAAATCTCCGTCCTTGCATCTCCTTCCGATACTATATAGTTTGGCTTTCAAATGGGGAAGATGAGCAGCTGTTCATCTTGTCTTAATATCATTAACATTTCATAATTCCCGTATTGTCACTTTTCTTTATTTTTTGACACATGGCTTAATCTAAACCATCCATTTCATCATCTCTAATCATGCAAATATGTTTATGGTACATGTATTGAGTGACATACGTCACATCCACACATGTCTTTCAAACGTTTTACGACACTGACTTCCGGTGCCTCAAAAAGCGTGAAATTCATTTGTCTGGAGTCATTTAAGTCATTGCAGTAATTTAGATTTACTTAAGGCGTTCAACGGTGAAGTCATTTAAGATCATCCGAGATCTAGAAAAATATAGGGGTTTTGACCGAAATTACCATTTTACCATTTTTCAGAAAATTTGAATTTTCTCGGTCTTATAAGTCAGAGTTTAGTAAAACCACCGACTGGAACTTCTTCGACCCCAAGACAAGAATGCAGTAAGTGTGGAAGGTTTCACGAGAGGAATGCGGGATGGAGTGCAGATGTTTGTTCTGAGATGTGAGCCGGTCGGACATTTTGCAAAGGAATGTCCACGGTTAGTCTCGGTAGTGGAATTAGTTATAGTGGCACGATGCAGAGGCCATTTTTCGGTGGTGAGGTCGGGATTGAGAAGGGCACCCGGTAGAGTTCTACTCCTTCGATGGAGCACAGTGTCTTTGGCGGTAGAGTCGACCGCCGAGAGGACCTCGGGCGATCTGGCGAGCAGGTATTTGCGGTTACCCGACGGGGATCTTGGTCTGCTCCGATGTTGTAATGGAGTATGATTTCGGTCTTTGACCGTGATGCTCATATTCATATAGACCTGGGCTTCCACATTTCTTTTATTTTACATGGGGTTATTTCAAATGTTAATGTGGAGTCCTGACGCAAGTACGCGGCATAGTGGTATCTCTTCCTACAGGGGATTCACGGCTAGCAGAGAGTGTTTATATGGATAGTAGGGTGATTATTGGAGGCCAGGAGTTTTAGCGGACTTGATATTGTGGAGCATCCATGACTTTGATGTTATCACTTAGGCATGGATTGGCTATCAGACATCATCTTGCTGGTGGTTGTTTATAGAAGGGGTTATGTTAACGGACGGGGAGACGGAGGTTGTGTTCTATGGGTTCACGAGCACCTGCCTAGCAGGTGTATTATGACAGCTATGAAGGCTAGTAAGAGGCTTCAGAAGTCATATCAGGGGTACTTAGCTTATGCCGTTGAAGAGGTGAGGATAGTGGTGGTTGGCGGAAGATATTTTGATGGTCGAGGAGAGATTTTCGGATCTATTTCAGGAGGATCTTCTAGGTATACCTCCCGGATAGAGATTGATTTTCAAATTGAATTGGCCACAGGATAAAACCAATCTCACAAAAGGCACCTTATAGGATGACTCTTTGAGTTGAAAGAATTGAGAATCTGAGATGGAAGAACTTGTGAGTAAGGGTTTTGTCAGGCCTAGTACTTCGCCTTGGGGAGCTCCTGTTCTATTTGTGAAGAAAAAGGATGGAAGTTTGAAATTGTGTATTGATTTCAGAGAGTTAAATAAAGTGACAATACGAAATCAATATCCGCTTCCACGGATTGATGATCTTTTTAATCAGTCTGGGAGCGGGTATTTTCCGACAATTGATCGAGTCAGGTGCCATCAATTAAAGATCCGGTCAGAGGATGTTCCTAAGACAACTTTTAGAACACGGTATGGGCATTACGAGTTCTTAGTCATGCCATTTGGACTAACTAATGCCCCAACAACTTTTATGGATCTTATGAATAGGATCTTTCAGCCTTATTTAGATAAGTTTGTTATAGTATTCATTGATGACATTTTGATTTATTCAACGTCAAGGAAGATCGAAGACATCGAGGATTGTTTACAGTTACGAGGGAAAATAAGTTATATGCAAATTCATTAAATGCCAAATACGGTTGAAGCGATTATTTACCTTTCTAGGACATGTGATTTCGACGAGGTTTGCATTTGATCCTCAGGTGAAGGCGATTGTGAGCCCGAAACCACTACGAATGTGATAGAGATACGAGGTTTCTGGGTTCAGCGTGAGGGTACTATCGAAAGTTTGTTGAGGGGTTTTCGAAAGTAGCGGCTCCTTTGACTAAATTGACAAGGAAAGAGGAAAAGTTTGTATGGTTAGAGCATGTCGACAAATCGCCGATGAACTAGCGGAAATTGACCTCGGCCAGGTTCTTACACTTACGTCGAGAGTGGGATGGATATCTGAGTGTATTGTGAATGCTTTTCGAGCGACGCTTAGGGGTGTGTGTGCAGCATGAAAGCGTGATAGCATATGCTTGAGACAATTGAAGATGTGAGCCCTGAGATTATCAGGCACGCGACCTAGAAGAGTGGCTTGCCAGTCTTTGCTCTCTGGATATGGAGGCATTATAATAAGGGTTCCATCAGGGAATTTTACAAAATCGCAGGGCATAACGATATTTGACGAAGGAGTTAAATAGAGGCAGAGGGAGACGGAGTTGAGCTCGTGGGATTATGTGCACTATTAGTCTCTGTCCAGGGAAAAGTAATGTGTAGGCGATCTTGTCGGTAGGAAATCTGAGGTTCCATATCTCGCAAAGGGTGTATACCTCCACCCCAGACTTGTGGAATTGGGGTCTTTAGGTGTGAGACTAGGAAGTTGACGTCTTTGGGCTTTACTGGCTGCATTTCGTGTTAGTAAGTGCGATGGAAGCGGATAAGGGGGCTCTGGACTCAAGATCCGGAGCCGTGATTAAAGTTGAAAAGGGAAGTCGAGTGCGAAGCGGCCCGAAGGGATTTTCGGTCTGGCCGGATGGTACATTGATGTGATGGGTCATAGGTTTTGTGTGTCTGGGATGTGGGGTGAATTAAAGAAGAAATTGTGGAACCGGGGCTCGCTCTTACGCGTATGTGATGCATTCGGGAAGCCATTTAAAATGTATAAATACCTTAGGGAACACTGCGGGTGGAGGTATGAAGAAAGATGTAGCGAGTTTGTCTCCCGAGATGTCTCATTTGTCATCAAGTCAAGGTTGAGCATCAAAAGACACAACGGGGGCTCTTCTGATCTCTTCCATTCCTTAGTGGAAATGGAGAGAATCACAATGGATTTGTGATGGTTTCCAGGTGTTGCAGTGGTTATGGCCCATAGATATGGGTGATTGTTGATGGGTGTGAGGAAATCCGGCCCATTTCCTACCTATAGAAAAAGCATTGACTCGGTTAGGAAGTTGGGTGAGAGTTATATGTAAAAGAGATTGTGCAACTTCATGGTATGCCTATGTATCGATAGTATCGAGACAAGGAGAGAGATCACGGTTTTACTTCCTGATTACGCGGCTTACGAGAGCTACAGAGTCTTGGAGTTACATTTCGATCACAGCTTTCCATCTTCAGACGGATGGCCAATTTGAAAGAACCATATAGACATTGGAAGATATGCTCAGGGCTTGTGTGTTAGAGTTTAAAGGAAGTTGGGATAGATATCTACCATTAATAGAGTTTGCCTACAACAATAGTTATCAATCAAGCATTGAAATGGCCTTACGAGAATATATGGAAGAAAGTGAACTCCAGTATGTTTGGATAAGTGGTGGGGAAAATTGTGGATCAGTGTGGTTAAAATGAGATAATATTAAAGTTGTTAAAGGATCGTTAAAAGATGACATAAGATCTGACAGAAAAGTTATGCTAATATTAGGAGATCAAATTGATTGGGGATATCAAATTATTATGAGGATATCACCTTGGAAAGGGGTGTTGCGATTCGGAAAGAAAGGGAAGTTAAGTCCCCGCTATATGGGACCTTATGAGATTGTAGAAAGAATTGGGGAGGTAGCATATCGGTTGAGGTTGCCACCTGAATTGGCCAGAATACATGATGTCTTTCATGTTTGTATGCTTCGAAAACATATAGCAGATCCTTCACATGTGTTAAGAGATCAACCGGTTGAATTGAAAGAAGACTTGACTTATGAAGAAGAAGCTGGTTAGTTCTTGTCGAAAGGATCGGGTTCTTAGGAACAAGAGTGATTCCTTTAGTGGAAGGTCTTTGTGGATGAATCACGTGAGAGGGAAGCTGGCATGGGACGTGAGATTGGAGGGTACAACTGAGTATCACTGTTTGAAAAGTCGGGTATGATATTTAAATTTGAGGAGAAACGAGAATTTTGCAAGAGGTGGTGTAAGACTGAATTTATAGTTTCTATGAATAGTAAATTTCGTTTTCGATCAGTTAGGTATTTGATTGGAAACAGTCAAATGAATAGTAAATTTCGAAAAACAAGCCCCGAAAATAAAAAATGTTCATAATAATGTATTGAGTCTAAAGAAGTTGAAATAGATTAAAACGAAATTATGTTAAGGGGTCAATCTGTTTTTCTAAAAAGAGAACCATGTTAATTGCCATAGAAAAATAAGAAAATTTTATAAATGTGGATGAGTAAAGCTTGGGCTTGTAGTTAGATTCATCTCATGAAATTACAGTGCTGTTAAATTTGGTTGAATTAGAGACAGTTGGATTTTCATGAGATTTGATGACGGACCGATACAGTGGGGCAGAAAGCAGAGATTTTGAAGATCAGAAAGTGTCAATCTTTAAAGAATGTCCATTTAAAATAGATGAAATTGAAATCGAGACAAAATAAATTGTTTTAGAGCGAAAATGGAACCAAAGAAGTGTGACACATGGCACGACGTGGGCCACGTGTCCACATAAATCTTGAAAATATCAACATGGCCCAAAAGGTATCATTTTGGTCTGGACCAAACCATGAAGAAGATCAAAACTACTCTCTTCGATTCACGGATTTCATCGGTCGAACTCGCGGTCAAAGAGATTAAAGGCGATCTATGTGAAAGGGCTATGCGTGGAATATAAAATCACAAAGATTACGCGAGGTCAAGGTTCGGGTTTTCATGGAAAGCCCAGAAAGAAAAGGTGGGGTATCTTAGAGTATACATTGCGGTAGGTTTTTCTCTATCGAGTTAATTTATGTCTAAAGTATGTGTGTGTCGAGAGATCTTTGTCGATTTTTCCTCCCAGATCCATGAGCGTATTTTGGCTATAACGTATATCATCAGTGGTGTTAATTCTGATAGCCTGGTAGTGGAGAACAAATCTCTTGAAATAGGTCGTCAAATTCTACCCGCTGACTCAGAGAATGCATTCAAAGTGGAGTTATGTTCAAGCTAGTTTTTTTTAATTTCTCTTTTAAATTTCCATGGTGTTTTGGCCATAACTTAGCCATCATATGGGTCAGAGTGATTTTTAATTTCCCGGATGAAGTAGACTGATAGAAGTATATTTCAGCGAAATAGGTATATCCAAGTCCGACCATTAGTTTCAATGCATTCAAATGGAATATGTTTGAACGTTTGGTTTGTTTAAAAAGAAATAGGTAGTCCCCGATTGTTTAGGATATATCTTGAGTTTTGGTGATCCGATTTGGGTGAGGATGGATGGGAAAGGGCACAGAACCACGTATATATTCAAATGAGTACAAAAGAACCAGTGTTAAATTATGAATTAAGACCCCTAAAATCGGGTATCACAAGCTGACTCAATGCAGTAAATTAGTTTGAATGAAAAGAGACCATCGCCTTACGTCGGCTACATTTTTACAGGTGTTCTTGGGTATGGAAAGCCCATTGAGTCAAGATTCCAGACATGTTCCTGTAGAGGACATTGAATGATCATAACGTGGCTGAAAATTTATGTTTTTCACCAAGTGTACAGGTTGCTTGGTTATGTCGATGTGAATAGTCAGTTTTGACATGACCATTTCATGGAATTTTCTGGGCTATTGTATGAGGTAGTAATTTCCATGAGTTAGCATAAGAAAAGCATGAGAAACAAAATAGGTTGAGTTCAATTGATTTTAATCAATTGAAAGTGATTAAATGCTTAAGGGTTGTAAGGGTTGCTGGAAAGTATATTATAGTTAATGGTTTAATTGAACATGCTTAAAGTATGGATGTTAATGGATTTTATGGATAATGTGACTTGTAGGAGGAAAGTGATTAAGGATAAGGGTGGAGGTGGAAAGTTTTTAAAGGAGGAAAAAGGGCTTAAATAACCAAGGTGAGGGAAAATATAGTAACTGTCTCTCTATATATTAATGTTTACCAATGTATATGTTTCCATATTTATATTTATAAATGTTCAAATGAAAAAAAAAAGGAAATGTGGTTTTCTTGACTTTAAATTATGTTGAGAACATATGAAATGATTATGGTTTCCATAGTTTTATAAAGCACGTTTTGAGAAAATATGAAATGATTATGATTTCCATAGTTTTATTAAACATGATTTATAGTTTCCATATGAAATGAAATGTTTATGAATGTATATTCTATATATACATGTTTATATGAAAATGTTTAAATCCATGGTTACCCTATGTTAAAAAGATAAATTTTAAAGGAAAGTCGACTAAAGTATTTTACGTGTGCATGGTACATGGGAAAGGGTTAGGATTTTTTTATAGAGGGAAGGGAAGAATGATGCATATTGCCATGCACATGAAAAGTACGAAAAGTTTACCAACACATAATGTGATTTATTCCATAGTGCAGTGGTATTTAAAAAAAAGGCATGATTGAAGTTCTTTGGGCCATCGGTGATCGTAAGGTGTTTTCTCGGGTTCTTTCATGGACCAACGGTGGATTTATGATAGGAGGGTTCCATTAGATATGACGGATTCAAAAAGGAAAAGAAAGTATATTGAAAAGATATGTTGATACAATTGTTTTACACATTGCATTTGAACTATATGGAAAAGAAAGTAAAGTAAATGTGTATTGAAAAGATATGTTGACATATTGTATTTAAACCATATGGAAAAGAAAGTAAAGTAAATGTTTATTGAAATGATATGTTTATACAATTGTTTTACACATTGTATTTGAACTATATGGTAAAGAAAGTAAAGTAAATGTTTATGGAAATGAGATCTCAATACAATTATTTTACACATGGTATTTGAACTATATCTGGAAACATTATTTTCTTATGAACTGTACTCTCACTGAGCTCCTTTAGCTCACCCTTTTTCCAAATGTTTTATAAAATGTTTTCAAGGGCAGTGACTGACGTGCAGTTCGAGCATCCTCCGGGCTAGTGTCACTCCACCTCATGCGACGACCACTTTTTTTTAAACTTGTATAGTTTTTGTTGTAAATTACTACTTGTGCACCTTTCTTTTGCGATATATATATATATATATATACTCTCTGCCTCTCTCTTATATATATATATATATGAATGAACTACAAGAGCTCGATCCTTTGTTTGGTACAGAAGTACATAGAGCGATTGGGTGCATGAATTCAGGCTGAGCCCACCGGTTATAGAAAAAAAAAATTGTTTATATATCTATAGTGTTCAGAAAATGTTTTTAAAGTTTGATTTGAAATTGTTGTGGTGGACTTGATGTCACATTATTGGATGTGGAGTAAATTAAATTGTTTTATTACAGGTGTTGTAAATTGGGACATGTTCGAAAAACAGAGGAAACTCTGCTCGATTTTCTATAAAATGTTTAATCGTATAAAAAGGGTTTAATGTTTAAAAGAAAAAAAAAATTTGTCCCACCATGTTTCATAAGATTTTAATGGAAAACGTAACTGTATAAATGGGTTTGCTCCACGGATTCACTTTTAAAAAGGTTTAAAAGAAATGAAAAGGTTTTTTTCGAATCCATCCGTAAGAGTGTCGGGAGGGTCCCCCGAGTTAGGAAAAGGAAACCTGGGTTTGGTCCCTTCATGGTTGCATAAAAGGCTGGGGAATTTGCGGCCCTCTAGTAGTACCTATACCTAAGAGTGGTTGGATAGTTTCCCCCTGTGCCTCCATCTAAAGGAAGTGGTTCTTTGTAGGCTCCAGGTTGTGTAGTTGGATTGGTGTAAGCAAATAACCTTTGAGGATCCATTGTTCTAATCAGATTAGAACGTTCACCATTGACATTCGCCGAAGTTCCATCATCTCTTATATGGGGAGAAAGATAGCGATTTTCACCCTATGCATGTGAGCAGTGAGATTCACTTGCTTCATGAAAATTCCTAGGGTGTTGCTCCTGAGCTCATCAGATAGTTTCCTTATAGGTCGAAAAACAACTTCTTGTTTGTGTTGCTTCACTTCTCCCATAACTACTGAGATTGCCTCTAAGATCTCTAGTTGGGATTTAGATTGTTGTTTTAGCCCTTTCACCATGGCCTTAGCTTGCTGAACTTGCTTGGCCATAGCCTTGGCCTGCTTGGCCATTTGTGCTTCAAGTCGTTGTGAGATAGTCAGGCCCTGGTTCTTTAATTCCTCTATCAAAGCCTGAAAATCACTAGTAGTGTTAGGAAAATGGATAGGCACATCAACATTACATGTACCTTCTACTCCCTTGCATGGTTAGGTTGTTTGATGCATGTTCTTTTATGTTGCTTTTGCAGCATTAGATCTTGAGTTTTGAAATTGCAAAACGATTTTACATCTCAACTTTGGTTGCATCTTCAACAAAGACAGGTCCCATCGGGCGTGCCAAAAATATGTTGTGGTGATTTTCACTCTAACATGCAAAATAAAAGCATACGGTTAAGGGCGTTCCAGGAAATTAAAGTGTTTCTGAACTAAGACTACATCAAGAAATCAAACTTTTTAATCAGACAAAGTGAGTTCCCTTGACAGTTCCCTAAAATCTAAGTAGATAACGTCGTAAGAATGGAAAAATTGTAGGAATGAAAGCTAGAGAAAATATTTGGTGGAATGAATAGATCAACAAAGTACTGAAGAAAATAGAAGAAACTAGACTAGAACTTAGAAATAGAATGCTGAAATTGATGAAAGCTAATTAGAAAGCTAAGAAATGCTGAAGTAGATTGTCATTGCTGCTTGTTGAGTTCATTGGTTGTTTTATTGGTTCTTGATTTGTTGATCTTTCCTTCCTTTGTAGGAGTTCTTGAATAATCGCTCAAATTCTGCATTTTCTCCACTCTCCCTACCTCCTCCAATAACTACCCACGTCTCCATTAGGGAGACTTGTTCCTCAAGTTTTTTCCACCACAAGTAATTGTCTATATTCTCTTGCCATGTTTTGACTTTGAGAAAAAGTCTCATTATCCTCTGTTGGTAATTTTCAATTTTTTTTTTAAATTTAGGAAATACCCTTGGGAATTGTACATGAGCTTACTCAAATGGATTTAGACTTGTTTTATTTGGATTTTTAACCATGGGCTTGGGTTCAAGCCTAAATAAACATTGGGTCAGGCCAAATTAAATTTAGGTACAAACAATAACCAAAGTACTAAACTAAATAGCTAACTAGTAATAAAATAATAAAATAATAAAGTATTACTTCAAATAATAAGAATAATAATAATAATAATAAAGTAACAACTAAATAACATTTTTTAAAAACAAGTCCAAAGTATCAAATAAAATCTCTTAAGCCTCTAATCTTCATCTTCATTATTTTCAACAATAACATTTGACTTCTTATTAGAAATTTTAAAATCTTTTTTATATATTTTAAATAAAAGTAAAATCTTTTTTACTATTCAAATAAAATATTTTATTTGATATTTTATTTTTAAATTTTATTAATTGTGGACCATATTTAATATTAAAATGTAAACATAATTTTCTATGTTTTTCTTGATATGATTATATCTTTTCTATTACAATTATTTAATTTTTAAAATGTAATATTTACATATAGAATAAAAATATTTATTCAAAAATGCATCTCAATATTATAAAATAAAATATCTTATTTTCATCATTTTTGTTTGAAAATTCATTGGCTAAAATATATTCTCATAGTAATTAGAAAAGAAATAACAATATTGTTATTTTTAAAAATAAAATTATTTTCCATTTTCTTTCTATCAGTGGCAGAGCCACCATAGACTCAGGTGGGAGGGGGGGATTAATTTTTTTATCCTATTATGGTGTGCTGATAAAATTATCCAAACATCTTGTTTTGCAAATTTTTTATCCAATATTCACATAACATTAAAGCTTAATTTGGAACTTGGAAAAAGTGGAAAAGTGATTTTTATATTTAATTCATTAATAGAAAATATAAAAAGAAAATCAAATATAATCAAAAATAGTCAAATCGTCAAAATTTCATAATTTAATTTTTATACTTAGTCATATATGATGAAAAGAAACAAATAAAATGAGTTTGAATAAACATAACTATATTAATTTATGGGTTAAATAATTTTTTCTTCTTCTAATTTTTATTTATTCTCTATTTTCTTTATTCTCTATTTTCTTTCTTTATTTCTTTTCGAGTTACAAAAGAACCAAATGGTCCACTAAAACTTTTCCCAAAAAAAAAAAATATTGTTTCTACAATTAAGAGATCCGAGCAAAGTATAAGTTATTATACTAAAAGCTCTAACTATCAAGTTACCATCATTTCACGTTAATATAATACAAAACCTCTATGTATGTATCAATTGTAATTTAAAAAAAAAAAAAATCAATTTAAAACCCTTTGTCATTTGTTGCACACTAATCATTTATCATATCTTCTAAAGTGTTTTGGTAACCTAACGATAAGAAAACCTAATATGAAAGATACGGGAAACCTAACTAAAAGAAAAACTTAACCTGTTATATGGATTTATCTATTTAAATTTGATTAAAATGTCACATGAATAAATAATAAATCTATATTTTATTCAAATTTTAAAATTTATTATTGATAATAATTGTTCATATTTAAATTTAACTTTCTTATTAGATATCAAACTTTGTTGTTAAAGCATTATTACTTTTTATTTATATCTTAACATTAAAAAAGAAACATTATATTCTTAGTTAATATTATATTTTAAATATATATTTATGATATTATTATCAAATATCATTTAGAATATATTTTCATTAAATTTACATTGAAATTTTATATATTTTCTACTACTAAATTATGCCTCTATGAAGAGAAAAATTGCTTAAACCAGATTCAGAATATGATTTATATATTCTTCTTCTTATCAAAATTCTTAACTTTCCAGAATATTAACAATATAAATTTTATTTATAAATAGAATACAAATAATATTTTTTCAAAAAATGCATGTCAATATTAAAATAATAAAATATCTTATTTTCATCATTTTGTTTGAAACTCCATTAGCTAAAAAACATAGTCATTAGGAAAGAAATAAAGGTATAGTTTTTGTTATTTATTTTAAAAATAAAAATATTTTATTAAGTTTGTTTTTATTTATTTATTTTAAAAATAGCAATATTTTATTATTACACTTAATTAATAAAAATATTTAATATATATTGATAATTTAGCTATTTAAAAAAATAGTACAACTTCATTATTATCATTTCTCTTGATAATGAGGATCTTATTTTGAACTTATTAAATAAATGTATCATTTTTATAAAACAGTACAACTTCAAATTTTGAATAAATTCATCTATGGTTTTATTTTGTTTTTTTTTTTATGATATCGTCATCTATTTGTAACTTTTTGATTCTGGGGTCTGTTTTTGGATTTTTTCCGAGTCCTCTTGGTTGAAGCCAAAATTGGGGAAAATACTTTTGTGAATAGTCCATGAACCATCAAATCAGCAGATTTTTAACACAATGCCTTTGTTGGCTGTGTAGACAAGTTTGTTGTGACAGAGTCCCTGTCGTGTGTGCGATGTGTGTGTGGTCACGAGCACGTACTTGACTTTGTCGTGTGTGGTGGGTTTTCCTATCGCGATAGAAAAAACCTCCCACCACAGTAACTACGTCATGACGAAGAACCTTTAATCGTGAGACTCCTACCCGTAGGAAAAACGTAAGCGACCTGAGGACCCTTGTACGACCCGAACATACGGCTCATTCCTAAATCCTATTGCGACACAAAATTTGCATTACGCGTCCCTGAGTCGACAAAGCTCGCTGCGGCCGAAAGCCTATGTCACGACCCAAACCTCCAAGCATGCTTGGGAAAAATGTCACGACAAGGAGATCCCTGTTGCGACACAGAGCTAGAAAGCTTTGTTGTGTGTGCATCCCTACTACGCTCATGCCTGTCGCGCACGTATCCCAGCCGCGCGTGCATGCCTATCGAGCGCCTGGCTTGAGGACCTAGTCATGACACGGGAGGCCATGTCACGACACAAGGCCAGAAAAACCCTATCGCGACAGAAAATTCTCTGTCGCGACAGAGGACCAAAAATGGGTCGTAGCCCTCCCTTTTTCCTATCCTGCATTCCCAACTTTCATTCAATGCATTTTGCAGTACTACTATCTTTATAAAATTGCCTGAACGATGTAAAATCAGGAAACTATTAACACCTCTTTAGACAATCCAAAAGTAAGTCTTTATTACAAAACTTCACTTTTGCATGTACCAAATTGGATATTCTATCCAGAATATTACAAAATACATGAACAGGCCATAATCCGGCCTTTTTCATAACTAAACTCTTGGACTTATTTCGACAATTATTGCGCTGACACACGAAAATATTTTCTCCTGACGGGGTGAGCAATGCCCAATTTCTATAAGGGTTGCCAGCCTAAAATGCACATGCAATGACACACATACATCAAACCACATTCCACACAGGAAATACAATCCCATATGGAATATATTATGTCATGCATGAGATGAGACTCCACATGCCCATAACCTGAGTCCTGATCGACTCCCTA
Organism: Tetrastigma voinierianum; assembly: GCA_016808115.1. Taxonomy (NCBI): domain Eukaryota; kingdom Viridiplantae; phylum Streptophyta; class Magnoliopsida; order Vitales; family Vitaceae; genus Tetrastigma; species Tetrastigma voinierianum. Next base: position 892,476 of record JAEQBH010000591.1, read on the forward strand.
ACACATGCTAATGCCAAGTGTGAAAACTAGTCATTGACGTTTCACCCAACGACTTAACCCATTGGACAACCCTCCAATATTTATTTAATTTTACCAAATCCCGTGTGTTATACATTTGTGGGCCATGTATTTTTCGGCTTTACACCGTAGGATCGTCGTGCACCTTTCCAACATTTTTACAGTTTTTCACCATCGGTGATCATGTCTAACCACGAATGAATTTGGGTCTTTCACCCTGGGGGGGATCTGCCCCATCTTGCTTCTCCCAACCACACGAGATTTTATTATCATTATTCTCTTCTTATTATGCAACCGCGAGTCTCATTTGATATTGTCTCATTTCGAGAATCACTTCATTCACCCCAAGGAATGGTGAATAACTATTACCATACTTACACGATGGCTATGTTCTGCAGTGCATATGACATGCAAATGCCATTTCATGCTCTGACATTCATGATTCATGGACAATTATATTTTTCTACAATATAATTCACATCATCATGCAATCCATGTTAATACATCAACTGAGCATGTAATTTATGATTTTCACTTGAACAACATGTTATTCATTTACAACAATACACACAAATCCGCACACATAGACCCATAGGTCAAAAATCAATCTTGGACTGTCGAAACAACTGAAATTTCAGCTCGAGCGTCAGAAAATAGTCACAAAATTTCAGTTAGGACTGACTGGCTCAACCACAATCCAGCCAGGACTTTCTTAAGCAGGTTCAAAAATACGGCATTCAGTCCTAAATTTTTGGGACATAAATGTACGGCCGTATCGGCCCCAAATACCTCAACCATTTGAATGACTCTTATATAAGAATTAAACCGAGTAGGAGAAAACCCTTTCCTCTCGAAGTTTGGCGAAAACCCTGGATTCTCATACCCACGCGAAGCTCTCGTCGCGTAGAAGAACTTTCCTTCTTGCTCCGACAAAAACCGATTGTCCGATCGCCGTAAATTCTAGAGAGAAGTTGGAGCTTCTCTCTCATTTTCTTCTTTTCCTTTTTCCTCTCTTTTCTTTTCTCTTTCTTCCCCTGTCCCCATTAGATTGTTTGGTCCAACAAGTCAAGTGGGAGACCACATGTTGCCACATGTCTCCCTCTCATTGGCTTTCTTCCTCACACCTTATCCTCTTATCAAAACATTTGGATTTTCTTCCTTTAAGGGCTTGACACATGGCCATCCCTTAGACTCTCTCTCATTTGTTTCACTTATTATCTCCTTTTGACACATGGCTTAATGTAAGCCAATCAATCATGTGCCATGTGTCACTTGCTACACTTAGTGCTGAAAGCATTAAATTTATTTATACCGAATCAGGCGAAATTGGTAGGTAGCTAGATTTCGTGAGACAATTCCAAAGGTGAAGTTCGTTTCATCATCCGAGATCTAGAATAATTCTAGGTTTTTCAACTGAAATTATTGTTTTACTATTTTTAGAAAAATTGGATTTTTTTTCTGGGTTTTACATCTTGGTGCGACGTTTGGTTTAAGTTGACATTATGACATTTGTTTCGATAGATCTTATTTACAACGTTTTTTACGTGTGGCGATTTAAGATGCGGAAAACATATTTGATCAAATACGTACAACAAATCAGATTATAGTCAATTGGGGCGGGTTTTTTGCCAGGTGAGAGGGTTGTTTCCGGGATGAGTTTGGGTAGGAAAAATAGCATGTACGGGAGCTTTAAAGGAGCCAGGGGCAGCGATTCGTGGGTTCCTGCCAATTGCCCAACTACCTTTGTTTGTGCAAGGCCTCCAACGGACCGACCTTAACTTTGTGTGAGCTCCGTTTGGAGTGTTTCTTGGACTCTATGGAAAGCCCTTTGAGTCTAGAATCCATCCATATATAGTTTGATAAAATTTGAACTCATATTTGGGCCAAACATGATAAAAAACAAGTAGGCCCCTGTTGGTTCCGTGAGTTAGTCATTGTTCATGTCTGAGGCCTCAGCCGGACAACCCATAACTCTCGTTCCAAGCTCTTTTGGGGTGTTTCTTGGACCTGAAGTATCTTGAATAGAATATGTCCATATGATTTTCAATGGCAATTAGTGCTCACATACGTTTTGAAAAATTGATTATTCTGACAAGTGTGCTAATTTGTTGGTTGTGTGGATGAGGAGTTGTAATCTTCCGAGTGGCCACCATTACATGGCAGGTTGTAGGCTATCTTGGGTGCATGATATGCCATGAATTAGCCTGGTAGGTTGTGTCATTGCTTCATTGGTGACGATGAAATGTTAGCATGTGTTTGTTTGGCTTGATTTATTCATATTTCTTGGTTAAGAGGTGTCGTAACGGATGTCAATATGTGTTCTCCTAACATATTGGGTTTGTGATGTGTTTTCGTGTGGTTTGTAGCTATTGTGCATCTTTGTGGAAGCTAGTTTATTGGGGCATTATGCGCCGTAGTGTAGCCTAGGGATTTGAGTATGACATTACTTATCTAAGTAGTAGTCGGAATGATGTTGATGCATGCTTGTTTGATGTGTTGACATGAATACGATAAATGTTAGTATGAGCATGTATATTAACGTTTAATGAATGTATGGACTTTTATTATTGCATTAGACATGAGTGTCCATGAGCTGGGTGTAGTCTCTAGTGCCAGTTCATCCCATCTGAGATCTTTTGGTGGGCATGGCTTAGAGTGCAATGGCACAGTGCATTACTGCTTGGTGCACGGGGACATCGCATGGTATGGGTGTGAGTGCATAGTTGTCATTCCCATGCCGGTGAATGGGTTGTGAACTTCGTACTTTGAAACGAAGTTTAATGGAATCCGGTTTGCATGGTTGACAATTAACATTGTGTTGGTGTCGATGGTGATCACCGTCAAACCGGGATAGGATCGGTTGAGTCATGGTTTTCTTTCCGTGATTAATACCGGTGTGTTAATTTAAGTGAAAGGTCGGCTCGCCCTCGGGTGAAAAACCGCCTAGAACTTTGCGGTTGGAGCCTGCTTGGAAGTCGGTGGAGCCGAAAATGTTGGTTGGTGTGCGGCGTCCGGAGGTGAGACTCCAAAAATCCGTGGCCCATAAATGCATATACACACGACACTTGATTACATCAAGTGCCTTTGAAGTTAAATCTGTGGGTATGGGTTCTCAAACAAAAGCTTTTGTTTGCCAAGATGATCAGTTTTATAAAGGGATCTTCAAAAAGCCTTTAGTTTGAAGAAATAAATGAAATGACTTTTATAAATGATCATTAAGATGTGATCTGGAAAATAAAGGTTTTTATCATGCATGGGGTTCTATCATGTGTGAGAGGAGTCGGTGAGGACTTGATACATGGGGCATGAAGAGTCGCGTCTCATTCATGACAAATAGGACTCTGTGCTAGGATTGCATGTCCTAGGTTGGTGTGTGCTTAGTTTTTTGATCATTCATGTGTATTTAGGTTGGGAATAGCCTTTGTAGGACTTATCCCTGCGAGATTGGCTCACCGTCGTGGACACCTTCCAGTGCGGGACATGTCGACGAGGCGGTGCTCCTTAGAAGTCCCGGGTTATAGGCGAATTGATTGTGGCCTTAATTCATGATTTGTGTATTATATTAGAACATGTTATTTTTAATATAATGTTTTGTATTAAGAGCTATGTAATAACTCTTGGTGGCTTCGGTGATATAGATTGTATTTATATGGATAAATGGGCATTTCATTGGCCATTTTTACTCATATGTGGACGGTGTGGTTGTTGTAATATTGGGACAAGTTGCCATAAGTGCAGGATGTATTTTGGTGGCTCGGTACAAAGGCTGCTTAATTTTTCGTTAAATCTACGGGTCTGGGAATGGGACTCAATGGAGTGGTATCATTGCAGGCATCCCTGTAGTGGCCCATGTGAGTTGACGGGGTTGTCAGGCGACCCGGATTGGGTGTCATAGCTTGGTATCAGAGCCTAGGTATACGAATACCTAGGGCTTGGTGGGGCATGGGTCTAGGACATGCTCTTGATGTGTAGGAACATCACAACTTGGCATAGCTAGGTGTTTGAGCTTGAGTTATAGTTACGTAGTGCTCGGAATTTGATGTCCAAATCATAATTTGGTATCAAGGTCTAGGTGGGAGGTTACACAGTCGGACTGGATAGATCCACAGCTTGTGCATTGTGCTTTCTTGTGTATGCTTTGATTGTATGTGCGTGATTATGTGTTACAAATTGCTGATTATACGTGGTAGGATGTATATTGGAAAACAAGAAACACTAGGGTTAGCTAGTATATCCTTAGGGTTCGAAAACATAATGAACATGGAAATTTAATAACTCTTTTTGTTGATGTGTAGATGGCAAGTTGAAGTGAGGGCGTAGAATTAAGCCCACGAGGTGCTAGTTAGGCACCACCTGTTTTTTATCAGGAGGCCTTTATAGAGGCTATGGGTGCTGCGATAGCCACTGCTACACATGCTGATGCAACTAGAGGTCAGGGAAGTGCCAGTAACCTCTAGAGGTTCAAGGCACATCATCCTTCGACGTTCACGGGAGGAGGACAGGTGTAAGTAAAATATGGTTCGTCAGTTGGGGAGGATTCTCTAGGTAACAGATCACCTCTCTAACACTACTTGGATTACGTTGGCTTCATTCCAGCTTGAGGGTGAGTCCCAGATCTGGTGGGAGTGGGTCATGACTTCTAAGGACTTGGAGACTATGACATGGGATGATTTTCGCAGACTATGCATGGGGAAGTATTTTACGGCTTTTGCTAGACATGCGAGAAGGCGAGAGTTCCATGGTACGAGACGGGGGCGATAGCTATGCTCGATGCGTGGCAGTTCACGAGTTGGCACGTTTCGGGGATGATTATGTGGCCACTGACACGGCCAAAGTCAGGAGGTTCAAGGATGGGCTGAAATCATCCATTCGGGGCAAGATTATAGGACATAACCTATAAGACACGGATTTCGATGGTCGATGCGGCCCCTTGATCATTGGCGAGAAGTAGAGAACACGGAGCATCCGGTCGCGGGTGCTAGTGGCGAGGAAGGAGAGTGAGTCTTAACTGGCTCGGAAATAAGCTAAAGGCTTCTGAGGGGTTTCAAAGTCACGTGACCATCGGGGCGATGTTAGGCAGCTAGGGCTCCCGATCAGCGGAATAGTAATTTTTATTTCTATTATCAGCCTAGACATATGAAGCGGGATTGCCCCTAGCGACAAGGATCCCAAGGTTTTAGGACAGTGCAATCCCAGTCATCAGTGGGACGGGTGTGGATGTAGTTTGTTCCTCCACCCCCTAGTATGGGTCAGAGGAACCGGTATCAGTCTCAGGGTGTTGTACGAGCACCTCCTGCCGCCTGCGGAGGCCCAGCGAGAGGGCGAAGCGGTCGGCCCAGAAAGGCGCAGCCCCCTGGCCACGGGACATCGGGGTTTCGGGACGTGTCGCTATCATACCTGGCCCAGTCGTGGTCGGTCGGCTATCACAGTATGTTTGTTATCTACCGCTTTATCAGAGCGAAATTGTTGACTCAGTGCGTCGCATTCATTCATCGTACATCGTGTGTGTGAGGTTGACAGAGGTTGAGACCTTAGAGAAGCCCCTATATGTGAGTTCTCCCCTAGGGACTAGGGTGAGTGTGGATATGATATGTCGGGGTTACGAGTTAGAGATATCTGGGATTCTACTTACAGTGGACATGAGGGTCATGGACATGTCAGAGTTTGACGTCATCCTTGGGATGGACTGGTTGACGACATACCGAGTTGTCATCGATTATGAGCATAGGAGTTACCGCCTACACACTAGATACTCGTGTTATGTTTCAGGGGGACAAGCATGATGCCTTACCCTAGACCGTGTACGATTCTAGATGGCACGGGCTGTTGATGGGTTGGCTAGCAAGCCTTACCCTGGAGGACGAGGTGAGACATGACTTGGATCTCCCTCGGGTAGTCTATGAGTATGAGGATGTTTTTCCAGATGAGCTATTGGGATTACCTCCAAGGAAGGATGTAGACTTCATGAGTAAGTCACACCCCCCGGTCACGTCACCCATTCTATAACCGTAGGATGGGCGCCGATTGAGTTGAAGAAAGCTTCGAGTCAGTCACGAAATTGTAGGACGATGGTTATATTGGACCGAACACTTCACCATGAGGCGCTCCGGTTCTATTTGTGAAGAGGAGAGACAAAACTCTTGATTATTAATATAAACTATCGATAGTTGAGAATCCACGACCAATTTGTATTCCTTGCTAAGGATTAATGATTATTTTATCAACTATGAGGGGCACGGGAGTATTCTAAGATAGATCTTCGCACCCGAGTTATCGCATGAAGTTAGGAGAAGCGGACACATCTCTTTATGGTAGAAGGCGTCAGTGTGACGCTGACTGGTGATGCTGTCCAGTTGCGAATCATGGTGTCGGGGATCTTAGGTATAGGGTTTGCCAACCCTATCTAGATCAGGTTGTAGTAGTCTCTGTGGAAAGATATTTTGATCTACATTGAAATAGAGGAGGATCAGGAAAATCGTTGTCATTGTTCTTCAGACCTTGCGAGAACATCAATTGAATGTCAAATTCAGCAAAGGGGAGTCGGCTAACTAAGGTGAGATTTAAGACAAGTAGTATCGGCTTCAGGTATAGCCATGAGCATAGTGAAAAAAAAGAAAAGAAGTAGCTGCACATATGAAAAGGTTGACCCGGGGAGAGGTTAAGTATGAGTAAGGTGACCCGTGTGAGAGGGCATTCCAGAAATTAAAAAGGAGGCTTACTTTAGCTTCTGTTCAGAGAGTCTCGGAAAGGGGACAGGGGTACACAATGTGTTGTGATGCCTCGAATAGTGGCTTGTGATGTGTTTTGATGGTCAGGAGTGCAACATGGTTCTCAGTTGAAGAATCATGAGCGGAATTACCCCATACATGACATGGAGTTGATGACCATAGCCTATGCCCTAACGATTTGGTGCCACTAATTATATGGAGAACAGTTTAAGGCATTTCCAGACGTCAAGAGTGCGAGTGTATTTTTTATTTGTGGGGACCTCCAATTAAAGGCGAGGTGGTGGGCGTGCATTTAGTCAAAAGTCATCGGGAGCATAGGATAGTGTAGTTTCCCGGAGGTGGCAGATGTTGAGTTAGTAGGAACATGTCAAAATGGACCTCATGACCCACTTGCCATGGATATCATAAGAACATGAAGCGGTGTGGGTAATAGTGGACCGGCTCACTAATTCGGCACACTTATCGGTTGTGCAGATAACCTTCGCACTAAAGGAATTTACAACAGTGTATATATATATATATATATATATATATATATATATATATATAACTATCTATATATATATATATACTTTCTTCTTATATATATATATATATATATATATATATATATATATATATATATATATATATATATATATCACCGAGGATTGTTTGAATGTGAGATTGTCTCTGTGCTTTATTGAGACTAAGTTAGGTTCATGGCTCACTATTGGAGGAACTTCCAGAGAGCCATGGGAACGCTGTTGAGGATGAACACCATGTTTCATCTACATACAGACAGCCAGTCGGAGAGGGCCATACAAGTGTTAAGGGACATGCTGCAAGCATTCATCCTGAATTACAAGGATAGTGGTAAAGGAAATTAGCCTTGGTGGGGTTCGCCTGCAACAACAGTTGTTAGGTGAACATATGGGAGGTACTATATGATGCCTTGTGTAGGAGATCATGTAGATTCCTTATTTGTCAGACGGAGGTGGGAGAGAGATCCACCTCTGGTCCGAAATAGGTTAGAAGCACCTCGGAGATAGTGGACTTGAATAGGGAGGCGTCTTCTCACGGCTTAGAGCCAGTAGAAGAGTTCGAGATAGGTGATCACGTCTTCTTGAAGGTGATACCTAAGAGAGGAGTGGTCAGGTTCGGCAAGCAAGGAGAGCTGTTGCCGAGGTATATTGGGCTCTTGTAGATACTCGAGAGGGTGGGTATAGTCGCGTTTTGGTTGGTTTTGCTGCCAAGGTTATCAAGTGTCCAAGAAGTATTCCATGTTTCCATGCTCCGGAAGTACACCCCACATCCGACTCGAGTGTTGGATTGGGGCGAGCTTATCGTTGATGCAAAAAGGGACCTTTGAGAAGGGACTTGTGCATGTTTGAGATAGCCGGGATCAGGTTTTGCGGCGCAAAACTATGAGGCTAGGGAATGTGTTGTAGCAACATCGAGTAGTTGAGTAGGAAACTTGGGGATGCAAGGACACGATGCGCGGCCGGGTTATCCCTTGTCATTGCTGGACGGAGGTACTCGTCAGAATATTTGGTATTAAGATGACTATCGTGATATGCATTGTGATCTAAGGTGCATGTGTGTGAATTTCGTGACGAATTTTATATGGCAGAACTCTAAAATTTAAAATTTTCTAAAAGTATAAAATTAAATAATAAATCACTGAAATGGCCTAGGGAAGCCTAGAAAATTCCCTAAAGCTCGGATGATGTAACGGACTGTGCCGTTGAGTTCATCTCTCGAAAACGAGTAACTCATAAAAGTTTTCACAATTCGTGTAGTGGAATCTTTATGAATTTTTGAAGTTAGGTATCTTGTAACCCTAGGAACAAGATTTTCTTAAAAATCTGGAGAGTTAAGAAATGACTTCAGTTAAGTTCATTTAAAATAAATTGAATTGAGACAAAAATAAATTGTTTCGGGACAGAAAAAAACCCGGACGAGTCGTGGACGAGTGGCGCAAAGTGGGCCCCACATCCAACATATGCTTAAACGGACAAAAAGGGAAAAGAGGAAGGAAAAAACAAGAAAATCATTTTTTTTCTCCCATTCTTTTGATAGGACGCGTGAGAGAGTGAGAGGGGAGAGAAAAGTTCTTCCTTCTCTCTACGATCTACAGAGATCGGGTGGTCGGGATTCGTTGAGCCAAGATTTAAAATTCATCTACTCGATGAAAGCTATGCTTGGGTACCGACAACACGCAATTTCACCTAGAATATTTCAGGTTTGGAGAAGAAAAGCTAGTGAGAGAAGCTCTACCTTCTCTCTAAGATTTACGTTGATCGACGGCCCGTCCGCCGCCAAGAGTTAAAGCCTGAGTGTACCCCACGAGGGCAACACAATTAGGGCGGTTTTGTTGCCAGGTGAGAGGATTGTTTCCGGGATGAGTTTGGGTAGGAAAAATAGTATGTACGGGAACTTTAAAGGAGCCCCGGGAAAGCAATTTTGTGGGTTTTACGCAGCTGTCTAGCTGCACTATTTGTGCAAGGCCTCCAACTTCGAACGACCATAACTTTCTTGTCCAAGCTCTGTTTTGGGTGTTCTTGTACTCTATGGAAAACCCTTTGAGTCTAGAATCCATCCATATATAGCTTGATAACATTGAATTCATATTGGGTTCGAAAATGATGAAAAATAGTAGGCCCCTACTAGTTCCGTGCGCGCCATCGGTTTCATAATGCAGGCTCCAACTTCTGACTTTTCCACTATAACTTTCGTCCGAGCTCCACTGGGGTGTTCTTGACCTCTATGGAAAGATATTGAGTCTAGAATCTGACATAGGATTTTCAATGAAACAGGCTCACATACTAAGTGAAAAATTAATTGTTACAACAAGTGTGCTAATTGTCAAGCTGTGTGATGCGAGGAGTCAGGTGTCAAGTGGCCATTACATGGCAGTCAGGAGGCTATCTTAGGTGCATGATATGCTAAGTGAATTAGCCTAGGAAATGAGGTGTGTCATTACTTTGCTCAGTGAAGACTTACGAAATGCAGTAGCACAGTGCCTCAGGTGGATTGATTGAAATGACATTTCGTTAAGATGTCATGCTGGATGTCAATATGTGCTCTGGCATCATATCGGCTCAGGATGGTTTTCGTGACATGGCTATTGCATGGCATGTTGTAGCTAGTTTATCGGGCATTATGCGCCATGATGTAGCTCTGTGGATTTGAGTATGACATTACTTGTCTAAGTAGTAGCTCGAATGATGTTGATGTCAGCTTGCTTGATGTGTTGACATGAATGTGATAAAATGTTAGTACGACCGCATGTATATTAACGCTTAATTAATGGCGGACTTTTGTGTGCATTAGACATGAGTGTCCATGGCGCCTGCAGTGTACTCGCATAGGTGTCCATGTAGAGGTCTTTATACATCAAGTATGACTCAGAGTGCAATGGCACAATTGCATTGCACCGTGCACCGGACATCAGATGGTATGGGTGTGAGTGCATACGTTGTTATTCACCATCCTTGGTGAATGGGTCAGAGTCGCACTTTAGACTAAGTCCAATGGAGATCCACTACTTGCATGGTTGACAACTCAACATTGTGCCTGTGTCGATGGTGAGACCGCAGAATGGGACAAAAGTTCATGAGTCTCACGCACAGATAGCATGAAATTAATACCCGTGTGTTGGGCAATTTAAGTAGGGATAGACATGCCCTCAGGTGAAAAACCTGGAACTTTGCGGTTAGACATGACCCCCCCGTCGATGAAAGACCCGAGAAAATGTTGATCGGCGTGCGGCGTGAGACCCTAAAAATTGTGAGTCTAATAAATGCATATAGTATTACGACATCACTACATCATGGCACCAGATAAAAACCAAAGGTATGGGCTTATAAAACAAAAGCTTGTTTTATGAAATAAATGATTTTATAATGGATCATCCAAAAGCCTTTGGATTTGAAAAAGAAATGAAAAATGACTTTTATAAAATGATCACTGGATGTGATCCGAAAAATAAAGGTTTTATCACGCATGGGGTTCTATCACATGTGAGAGGAGCTTCCATGAGGACTTGATACATGGGCATGGAGTGAGTCGCTTTCTATTCATGACAAGAGGACTCTATGCTAGGATTGCATGTCCTAAAGCTGGTATGTGCTTGGTCATTGACCATTCATGTGCATTTAGGGTGGGAAATAAATTTTTGCAGACTTATCTCTAGTAATAAGTAGCTCACTCTGGCCGTGGACCCCCTTTGTGCACAGTGACATGTGCAGCAGCATTTAGCTCCTGGGGATGTCGATTATGAAGCGCTTCGATTGTGGCCTTGATCCATGTTTTGTATATTATATTAGAACATGTTAGTTTTAATATAATGTTTTGTATTAATAGTGATGTAATAACTCTTGGTGGCTTTGGTGATATAGACTGTATTTATATGGATAAATGGGCCCTACGTGGCCATTTTTACTTATATGAGGACTCGGTGTGGTCGTTGTATAATATTGGGACAAGTTGCCATGAAATTGTATAAGTTGTATTTTGGGTAGAGCTCCCCGTACAAAGGAGACTGCCCAATTTTCGTTAAATCCTAGGTCCTGGGAAAAGGGGACTCAATGGAGTGGTGTCGGGTTACCTGACATCCACAAATTCTCCGCGGGTTGATGGGTTGTCAACTGACCCCCGGGATTTGGGGTGTCACACCACCTGTTAGGGATTGGCCACTCAAACTCTATTTATCAATTGTAAAAGAGTCTATAGGATGCCTTATGGCATAAAATAATGTTGTAGGCCATGAGCAGGTTGTTTACTATTTAAATAGGGTCCTAAATTCAACAAAAACAAGGTATACACCCATTGAGATGTTGTGTTTCGCCTTATACTTCGCATGCACTAAATTGAGACATTACTTGATCAAGTCTCAAGTGTATGTGGTCTCCCAAACCAACTTGATCAAATACATGCTAAGTCTTGGACGAATTAGGAAATGGTCCTTTGCATTATCAGAGTTCACCTTGGTCTATTTGCCACAGAAATCGGTTAAGGGGCAAATTTTAGCTAATTTTCTTTCTTATCATCCTTTATTAGAAATCAAACCAGAAAATGATGTGGAATTATGGATATATGAAGTAGAAAGACGGCCTTGGGTTCTTAAGTTTGATGGCTCTAGCATAGAGAATTCCGCTAGAGCTGGGACAGTAATCATCTCACTAAAAAAGATAAAGACTACCCAATCTTTCGACTTGGCCTTCAAGCTGAATATGAGGCTTTAGTGATCGGTTTGGAGATTTTGTTGGAACTTGGAAGATAAGAAGTACATATGATTGGGGACTCCCAATTAGTGCTTCAATAGCTAACAAGGGAATATAAATGCAACATCTTATTGATAAATCCATATTATACTGCATCCATTCAATTGTTAGATTCTTTCTACTTTGTGGATTTTGAAGACGTGCCTAGGGAATCTAATTGGGAAGCAGATGAGTTAGCACAAATAGCCTCAGTTGTGAAGATGAGCGAGGAATTGACTCATAGGCTTGTTGTGATAGGAAAGAAGAATCACCCCTCAATTTATGAAAGGGGAATCATATTATAAAACGTCAGTACATATGCAAATGTTGCAAGAGACTGAAGAATTAAGATCAAAGAGTATTTAGAAGATCCTAACAAGAATATCCCCCATAGGTGAAAGCTTAATCACAAAACTTCATCCTACTGAAAGAGGAATTGTATAGAAAGGGACCTGATGGATTACTACTCAAATGCCTATCCTTCCCAGACAACAAGGAATTGATGAAGCAAGTTCATAAAGGGGCCTGTGGTGCCCATCAAGCTGGGATAAAAATGCGATGGCTGATTAGGAGACATGGTCATTTTTGGCCAACCATCCTAAGTGACTACATCAATTATTCCAAGGGCTACCAACAGTTTCAAAAGTAGGGCAACATACAAAGGATACCTGTTGTGGAACTCCACTCTATTGTGAAACCTTAGACTTTTAGAGGATGGGCATGGACTTAATTAGGAAAATCTACCCAACTTTATCAAAGGGACATAACTGCATCTTAGTTGCTACAAACTACTTCACTAAATGGCTAGAGGCAATACTCTTAAAGAAGGTAGAGCAAAAGGACGTGATCTAATTCATCAAGGAGCATATCATTCATATATTTGGAATTCCTCAGTCCATTATAACCGACCGAGGAACCTTGTTCACTAGGGATGAGATGACTTATTTTGCCAAGAACTATGGTATTCAACTCATCAAATCCACTCCCTTTTATGCCTAAGAAAATGGGCAGGCAAAAGCTTCTAATAAGGTGTTGATAAATATCTTGGAGAAAATACTAGAGGATAATCCTAGAGATTGGCATATAATTTTATCTGAGACATTATGGGCTTATAGAACTTCTAAAAGAGGTTCTATAGGGGTAAGTCATTACTCTCTAACCTATGGGTAGGATGCAGTGCTTCCAATGGAGGTGGTAGTTCATTCTCTAAGGGTATCTAGGCAGAATGGCCTTAACACTTAAGAATACAATGAGGTCATGATGATGGAACTTGAGGCATGGGATGAGAATATATTACAAGCGCTCGACCACATCATGATTAATAAAAAGAAGGTGGCTCAAGCTTACAACAAGCGGGTTAGAAAAAAGAGTTTTAAAGAAGGGGAGCTTGTTTGGAAAGCAATGCTGCCCATAAGTGCTAAAGACAGAGAATTGGCAAAATGGTCTCCTAGCTGGGAGGGACCATTCAAGGTTCACTAAGTATTGCCTAGAAATTCCTACTGGTTATCGAGCCTTAAAGGGGAGCCACACAAAGGTACATCACTGGGAAGTACCTTAAGAAATACTTTTCCACAATGTGGGAAATGTTAGACACTACCAAGAAGAACTAAGAAAGGGAATGAGGGAATAACAATCATAAATAGGTCCCAATAACAATCAACTATTATAACTCGTTGACGAGGATCATAGTCAATTATTATAGCCCATTGACGATGGCCATAAACCAGAGAAAAAATAAATTCTCACCAATTCAAATTTATAAAACAATTTCATCATATCTCCCAAATTTATATTTTTCATAAAACAAAACATAAACATACTTTTATGCAAAATCATTATTTGATCCATAGATAATTAAATAAATAATGAAATTTTTCATAATTCATAATATAAAAAAAAATCATAACTTTTCACAATCCAAATAATATAGAAAATAAATAATTTATTTTGTAAAGTCTTATACATATATAAAATAATATTTTATTTTCAAAAATTGTATTAGGATTCCTTACACATATACATAAAAATAATATTTTATTTCAAAATCTGTATTAGAATCCCTTAAACATATACATAAAAATAATATTTTATTTTCAAGATTTGTATTAGAATCCCTTACACATATATATGCATAAAAATAATATTTTATTTTCAAAATCTGTATTAGAATCCCTTATGCATATAAATAAAAATTAATAATATTTTATTTTTCAAAAGTTGTATTAGAATCCCTTATGCATATACATAAAAATAATATTTTATTTTTCCCTTAAACATATACATAAAAATAATATTTTATTTTTAAAATTTGTATTAGAATCCCTTACACATATATACATAAAAATAATATTTTATTTTCAAAATCTGTATTAGAATCCCTTATGCATATACATAAAAATAATATTTTATTTATCAAAAGTTGTATTAGAATCCATTATGCATATACATAAAAATGATATTTTATTTTTCAAAAGCTATATTAGAATCCCTTAAGCATATACATAAAAATAATATTTTATTTTTCAAAAGTTGTATTAGAATCCCTTACACGTATACATAAAAATAATATTTTATTTTCAAAATCTGTATTAGAATCTCTTACCTCAAACGAGTACTATTAAAAAACTTGGAGATCTAAAATAATCTTAAGACAAAATATTTATTATTCACCTGAAAAAATAAAGTTTCAAACTTTGAACTCCTAGATCTTCAAATCTCGATTCTTCAAACATTCAAATTTTGTTTTCTCTAATCCCTCAAACTTTTGCATAAAGAGTTTTTCTTACTAAAAGGGTGTAACATTCTAATTTATACTTAGGGCTTTGTATTTGGAATACAAAAAGACTTTCTATCCTTAATAAATTGATTTAATATATTAATTATTATTATTTTTTTAAAAAAGGTACATTTTTATCCCTATATAGAATTTAAGGCGTCACATTCTCCCCTCCTTAAAAGAAGTTTAATCCTCTAAACTTACGATGCCTAGATCTTAAATTAATAAAGTTTTTTTTTTTTTTGTTGTCTCTCCCAATTTCATGTAGCTTCTTTTATACTATGATTGCTTCTTTAAATCTTTAACACTTTGACAATAGTGTGTTTTCTTTTATGACTAAACTTAAGCTAACTAGGAATATAGAGAGTCACTCTATCCCTAAACAATTCACAAGGCATGATTGGAGACTAATTAATTCATCCTCAAAATCAAATAAAATCCCTTAAGTCAAAAACTGATCTTTGGGCACTACATCATCCATAAAAAGAGTATAGAGAAACCACCGAATAAGAATAGGAATTTGTATAACATTAAACTAAATATAACTAATGCGTCACTCCTGTATCCTCAATCTAAATTAAGACAAGTTCCCATCAAGATCATAATCTATTGTTTAGATACCATTCTGCCACGCCCTGAAATTGTAAAACCCCGAAAATTTTAAAATTTTCTAAAAGTATAAATAATAATAATAATAATAAATTATTAAAATGACTCAGGAAAGCCTAGAAAATTCCCTAGAGCTCGGATGACGAAACGGACTGTGCCGTTGAGTCCGTCTCACGAAAACGAGTAACTTAGAAAAGTTTCGTTGAATTCCTAGGTAGTGGGAATTCTTTATGAATTTTTGAAGTTAAGTATCTAGTAACTCTAGGAACGAGATTTTCTTAAAAATTTCGAGAAAGCTGTGAAATGTATTTCGAAAGGTCTATTTAAAATAAATTGAACTGAGATGGAAATAAATTGTTTCGGGACAGAAACGAACCCAAACGGGTTGTGGGCACGTGGCACAAAGTGGGCCCCACGTCCAACTTAAACTTAAAAAGGAAAAGAGAAAAGAAAGATGACATTTTTCTCCCCATTTTGGAAATTCTCGGTAGTGGGTGTGAGTAGAGAGAGAAATGAGAGAAACTCCTCCTTCTCTCTATGATCTATGGAGACGGTGGTCGAACTGGTCATTTGGCGATTTAAAGTTCATCTACTCCGGGACGAGGGCTACACAAGTACCGATAACACGCAATTTCATGAAGATTTGCGTTTGGAGAAGAAAGTTAAAATGAGAGTAGTTTTTCCTACCTTTCTTTATAAGATTTACTACTGACGGTGGTTTGGTTTCGTTTCTGCCAAGACTTGAAGTCAAAGTACTTGTCGAGGGCAACGCGTGGACATCGAAATCAAGAATTTTCGTTGAATATTCGAGCAGAAGTTCGGGAAGGCCGTGGGTCTCGGGTCTTCGGGACTCCAAAAAAGTTTCGTCTTCTCTCCAAGAGGTAGGGAACCTTCCTACTCGGGTTTATATTTCATGTAAATGCTGTTTTGATCTTGGTTGAGCCCTAGGGGCTGTTTACAGGGGTTCCCTGACACAAAACTGATTTTTTTTTTTTTTTTTTCCGGCTTCGAGCTATGATGTCCGCCAGCTTTGAAGCTGATTGGGCTGAGTTTCCGATCTAGTTTTTCGCTATGTTTACGGCCGACCAGGACTTAATTGGGGCGGGTTTGTTGCTCTAGTGAAAGAGTTGTTTCCATGATGAGCCTGGGTAGGAAATAGCATGTACTGAGCTTTAAAGAGCCCTGAACACAATTTCGTGGGTTTCACGCAAACGCCTAGTCGCACCGTTTCAGGCAAGGCCTCCAACTTCGGACGACCATAACTTTCTCGTCCGAGCTCCGTTTTGGGTGTTCTTAGACTCTATGGAAATCTCTTTGAGTCTAGAATCTATCCATATTTAGCTTGAAAAAATTTGAACTCATATTGGGTCCGAAAATGATGAAAATCAGTAGGCCCCTACTGGTTCCGTGCGTCAGTCACTGTTCATATGAGGCTTCCAACTTCGGACGGCCATAACTTTCTCGCCCGAGCTCCCTTTAGGGTGTTCTTGGACTCTAGGAAAGCTATTGATAGGATTTTAAATGGAAATTGGTGCTCACATACGTGTTGAAAAATTAATTGTTATAACAAGTGTGCTAATTGTTGGTTGTGTGGATGTGAGGAGTTGTGTGCTGAAGTGGCCATTACATGGCAGGTCAGAAGATCTTAGGTGCAGCTGATATGCTGATGAATTAGCCTAGGAAATGAGGTGTGTCATTACTTGCCTAGGTAGTACTTGATGGAAATGTTAGCACAGGTTTGTTGCTTGATTGAAAATGGCATTTCTTGGTTAAGAGGTGTCATAAGCCGATGTCAATATGTGTGCCTCAACATAATGGCTCATGGATGTGTTCAAGTGGGCTACGGCACGTGATGGCATGTCAGAGGGCTAGCTTTCATCGGGCATTATGCGCCATGATGTAGCCTAGGGATTTGAGTACATTATTATTTGTCAAGTAGTAGCCTGAATGATGTCGATGCATGCTTGTTTCGATGTGCTGACATGAATGTGATGAATGTTAGTATGACCGCATGTATATTAACGTTAATGAATGTATGGATTTTGTGTGCATTAGACATGAGTGTCCATGGTACACTGCGGTAGTACCTGCATAGGGTGTCCATGTAGAAGTCTTTATACATTGGGCATGACTTAGAGTGCAATGGCACAATTGCATTGCACTGGTGCACGGGGACATCACATGGTATGGGTGTGAGTGCATAGTCATTGTCAGTCACCATCTCGTGAATGGGTCAGGACTCATACTTTGGACGAAGTCCAACGGAGATCCACGGTTTGCATGGTTGACAATCAACATTGTGTTTGGTGTCGATGGTGAGACCGCAGAATGGGACAAAGTCCGTTGAGTCTCACTTGGTTGCATAGCATGAAATTAATACCCGTAGGTCAAGTAATTCCCAGCAGTGGATAGACACCCCTCGTGAAAACCTGGAACTTTACATTAGACATGACCCCGTCTGCGAAAGACCCGAGAAAATGTCGGCCACTCACACACCGAAGGTGAGACCCCAAAAATCCGTGGCCCACAAATGCATATACACATGACACTTGATTACATCAATTGACACTAGAGGATAAAACCAATGGGTATGGGTTTATAAAACAAAAAGCTTTTGTTTTATGAAGTCAATGATTTTATAAGGGATCATCCAAAAAGCCCTTAGATTTGAAAAAGAAATGAAAATGACTTTATAAAATGATTATTGGATGTGTTCCAGAAAATAAAGGTTTTTATCACGCATGGGGTTCTATCACGTGTGAGAGGAGTCGGTGAGGACTTGATACATCGGGCATGATGAGTCACGTCTCATTCATGACAAGTAGGATATCGTACAGATCGCATGTCCTAGGTTGGTGCGTAATGGTCGTTTGACCGCTCATGTGCATTTAGGGCGAGGAATGTACTCGTAGATTTATCTCTGGCAAGTAGCTCACTCCGTCGTGGGACTCCCTTCTTCGTGCACAACATGTGCAAGAAGACGATGCTCCTTAGAGGTTAGGATTATGAAGCGGGCCGGATTGTGGCCTTGATTCATGTTTTGTATATTATATTAGAACATGTTAGTTTTAATATAATGTTTTGTATTAAGAGTGATGTAATAACTCTTGGTGGCTTCAGTGATATAGATTGTATTTATATGGATAAATGGGCCCTACGTGGCCATTTTTACTCGTATGTGGACCCGATGTGGTCGTTGTATAATATTGGGATGGGTTGCCATGAAATTGCACATGTTGTATTTTGGGTAGAGCTCCCCGTACAAAGGAAACTCTACCCGATTTTCGTTAAATCCTAGGTCTTAGGAAAAAGGGACTCAATGGAGTGGTGTCGGGTTACTCGATATCCACAAATTTTCCGTGAGTTGACGGGTTGTCAATGGACCCCCGGGATTTGGGGTGTCGCGGAAACCCATTTCCAGGGCATGATGTTCATTTCATACTAAACATCCTTTTCTTGTAATTGAAATATTTCTAATCATCAAATTCTTAATTATGATAATAAAATAAAATTCTTTAATCTTCAAAATTCCAATTGCAAACTAAAACATCATCCAAACTTGTCATTATCTAAAACTTCGAATTAAAATAATCCTAGTACAATTTGCACTTTAACTCTAAAAAATATTCAAATAAATAAATAGGGTCAAAACCCCCCAAACTCCTAGTAATGCCAAACTCTCATCTTAACCATCACTCCTTGCCCGAACTAAAAGTTTCTGAAAAACTGTCAACGAATGGGATGAGCTCAAAGCTAAGTAAGAAATAAGAATACAGTTTTATGGATTAAATATTTTTCACAATTCTTTCAAAACTGAGATATAAGATTTAATCAATTTAACAGAAACCTTTGGACTCTAAAACAAAAAATTCAAACTTTGTATCAAAGCCTCATATTCATAACAAATCATTTTGTATCCAAATCCAAATCAAAACCACTCAAAGATATTTGTTCTTTGGTTTTCGAATAACAAATAGTCCCGAATTTGGTGGAACATTAACAAACAACCACTATTATAACCCTTTGACTAGTGTCATAGTGTCAATTATTATAACCTATTAACAAGGGTCATAGTCAATTATCGTAACTCATTGACGAGGGTTATAGTCAATTATTGTAACCCGTTGATGAGGGTCATAAACCAAAGTTAAAGTTTTTCTCTCCGATTCAAATTTATAAATCAGTTTAATCATATCTCCAAAATTCATATTTTTCATAAAACAAAACATAAACATGCTTTCTTGCAAATCACTATTTGATCCATATATACTTAAATAAATAAATAAATAATGAAACTTTTCGTAATTCTTAATATTTAAAAAAAATTATAAATTTTCACAATCCAAATAATATAAAAAATAAATAATTTATTTTGCAAATTCTTATAAATATATAAAAATAATATTTTATTTTCAAAATATGTATTAGAATCCCTTACACATATACATAAAAATAATATTTTATTTTCAAAATATGTATTAGAATCCCTTAAACATATACATAAAAATAATATTTTATTTTTAAACTCTGTATTAGAATCCCTTTCGCATATACATAAAAATAATATTTTATTTTTAAAAAGTTATATAAGAATCCCTTACGTATATATATAAAAATAATATTTTATTTTTCAAAAGCTGTATTAGAATCCCTTACACTTATGTGTAAAAATAATATTTTATTTTCAAAATATGTATTAGAATCCCTTACCTCAAATGCGTACTACTTAGAACTTGGGGTCCTCAAAGAATCTTAAGACAAAAGATTTATTCTTCACCCAAAAAATAAAGATTATGTTTCTGAAGGATTTTGGGTCCAGAACATACAAAAGCATGAGAATTGGCGAATGCACGGGTGTGCCAGGAAATTATACTATTTCCAAACTGAAACTGCGCCGAAATCTAACTTCTGCTTAAGCAAAAAATGGATTCCCTAGTTCCCTTGATAGTTCCCTAAAATCTAAGTGGAAAATGCTTTGAAAATTGGACTGTATTGAAAGCTGAGAGAAAATTTGTATAGACTAGCTTGAAAGATAACAAATTTCATTTTATAATAGACTGAAAATGAAATACTGAAACAAGAAAACTTGAAGAAACATATGCTTGTAAGGAAAAACATGTAACTAAACTAGAGTCTGGAAAGTACGGCTGATGAACTAGTAGAAATATAAGAGAAATGCTTAAATGCTCGCTACCATCAATAAGGATTACTGGCCCTCGCTTCTAATGTCAGTCTTCCTTTATAGGCATTCTGAATAACTACTTCATCTCACATTCTCTACTAACTATTTACGTACTCACTAAAATCTTGTTCTCCAAGTAACTTCTCCACTAAAGTCTTGTTCTCCAAGTAGCTTCTCCACTTCTAATAATTGCTCACGTTCTACCATGTCATGACTTGATTTGGAGAAAATGTAAAACCCCAGAAAATTTTAATTTTCTAAAAAAGGATAAAACGACAATTTCGGTCAAAATCCAAAATTTTTCTAGATCTCGAATAACAAAACGGACTTCATCGTTGGAATCAAGCCACAAATATAAATGGCACACGTCGACCAAGTAAATTCCGAGATAGTTGGAATTTTAATGCCGAGGCACTTAGAGTAGTAATGACACTTTAACATTTTCTTGAGCTATCAGAGGTGCCACGTGTCATGTGCAGAATGAGTCAAACATGAGCTCAAGTGGGACCCATGAGAGACACATGTCATCATGCTATTGGAAGGCAATCCATGGTAGATGGATAAGGGATATGGGTGTAATCCAAGGAACCAATGACAATTGGACATGTGGCATGAGAGGACAAGTCCTCTTGATCCCAACTTAACCCAATCGATTGGATGGGGGAAAAGAGAGAGAAAAGAAAAGAGGAAAGAGAGAAGAGAAAATCTAGAGTGAGAAGCTCTCACTTCTCTCTCGATTTCCCGGTGATCGGTCTGTCAACTTCCGACGAGACAAGAGGCAAAGTTGATCCCCATTGCAAGAGCTAAGCGTGGGTACCAGTTTTGTGGAGTTTCGACAAACTTCGAAAGGTAGGGGTTTTCTCCTAATTGTTTTATTCCTTAGCTAAGAGCCATTTTAATGGATAGGGATGTTCTGAGGCCTGAATGGCCGTGTTTTCAGTTCCAAAGATTGGGACTGAGTGAGAAAATCCCTAGTGTGGTCGTGAATAGTTTTGAGACCAAGGTTGGACTATTCATGTGACCTTGTATGTTGTTGTGTGCTATTTGTGTGATTCTTTGGGCAGCTCCAAGATGGACTGCCGGATTGTTTATTAGTCCATGTGAGCTAATTTTGGATGTTATTGCTATGAATGAATAACATGTTGGTTTGCATGAATTTCGTTAATATATGCATGCTTAATATATTAACATGAATTATGGTGAAATGGCATATTGTATTTCATATGCACTGGGGTAACCTAGAACAGTAGGTATGAGTGCATCACATGAAAAGCTTGGTTGTCAAATGAATTTCATGGGAAGCTTTTTCGAAGAATTGCTTTGGAGAGTTATCCAACAAATTATCTCGAGGAAGAATCTTAAGGATGGGGCTTATGGAAAGTTATCTGAAGAATTCACTCCTGAGGGTCATTCAATAGGAATTTTATCGTAAATTGGTATTATGTTTTCAAGAACAAAAACCTTTGTTTTGAAACAGGTTTTCACACTTGGCTTGTGTGCATGCGTGAGGAGCTAGTGAGGGCTCGAGATGTGGGAAAAGGTGAGTCACATTCTCATCCATAACATGTAGACATTTGAGTATGACATATATGTTTTACTTGAATGTTTGGTGTGCCATTGCATGAGCACTTAGGTGGGGAGTAACCCATGTAGGAGATTATCACTACTGGGCATTTCTCACCCCGTCGTGGGATCCCCCTTTCAGGTACAGGGAGTATTCAAGAGGACGATGCTCACTAGAGGTCGCTTCTTAGAGAAAAGCCGACATGTGGCTTTGATTTTATATTTTCAGAGAAACATGTACAAACATTTTAATCGATGCATGTTTTATAAGAGTGTAACTAACTCTTAAAACTATTGTAATATAGTTGATTATATTTTGTGAGTATGGATGTATGGGCCCGATGTGACCATTTTTACTATGGGCCGGGTTCTGCTGATATGAGACAATACGTGTTTCGTAGTCGACTGCAGGGTCACCCAGACCCCTGCCGTAAGATCATAGCTTGGTATTAGAGCATAGGTTTATAAATACCTAGAGCTCAATGTTAGATACTATAGTTATAACTTAGTATCAGTAAGTTAGTTATACGATTACCTAGGACTTGATGGACATGGGTTAGATCATGCATTTATTGTGCATTCTGATGATTGTTGCGTGAGTATGTGTTATATGGGAACAGGTGGCTGTATGCTTGCAACAGCATATAGGAAAATGTTGAACACTAGAGTCGAGAAAATATAACCCTTAAATTTGAGGAATTTTGGGCAAAATAGTCCAGAATTAAATGAAAAAAAAACAGCGTTGTAATTAAATCCCAAAATTTGAATCGTATAACAAGCATTGCTTAAGCTACTCATCTTAGAAGCAAAGAGGAGGCTACTGAGGATTCTCAAAAAAGGAAAAAAAAAAAAAAGAAAGGGAGAAAAAAAAAGTGCAGAGGAGAAATTGGAATGGGCTATTGCCCATTTTCGATTCTAGTCGCGATACGCTTTAAGGTCAGCGATAGTGTATAGCACGTACTGACAAGCATGCATGCACCATACCAAGCTTGTTTCGCAGCTACGACGCTGCAATGCGCCCACGACAGGGTGCTCGCGCGCACGACCGATATTTTCGCCTGTGCTCACGACATCAATTTGAGGTCGCGACATGGTCGAGGCCGGCATCGTTAGTCTCGGGTCGTGGACATGAAATTTATGTCAGGACTCGTGGTAGACAACTGGGGGTCGCTACATGCATTCGGCGCCAAGGACGCGGGTTAGCCGCCCCAGCAGAGCTGCGTCGCGGACCCACAAATGGTGTCACAACATGGTTCTACTGGCCTGGGGTTGTGACCCGTAAATTGGTGTCGCTGATCACCGGGCTACAACAGGCCCTGCTTCTGACGATAGGGAGTTTTGATGCTGCAGGGGGCACTAGCGCTTTCTGCGGCTCTGAACATTAGTTCGTGTCGCGACTGATCGCCTAAGTGGTGTCGCGACACCGATTTGATGTCATGACATGGTTCTGGCTGCCCTGTGGTGGTTTAGCGTCATGACCAAGGTTTTGGGTCGCGACAGGGGCGTTTCTGTGGGGGAAGCAGAGGCTGGTCACGATATGGTTTTTAGGTCGCGACCGAGAGATGGACTGGCTGGGATGGTTTGGGTCGCGACCTAGAAAATGGGGTCGCGACAAAGAAGGGCTTAAGGAGTGTCACAACACAGTTTTGATGTCTCAACACTGTTGGGAGAAATTTAGTGTCGCGACATCGTTTTGATGTCGCGACACCGATGGAAATTTGATATCGCGACATGGACGGTGTTGGCGCATGGGTGGCTCAGGTCGCACCGCTTTTGGTCATGACAAAGGGCATGCGCAAGAGCGACGCTTCACTCGTTGCGGCGCATAACGCCGCGACGATGCCGCTGCAGTGCGCGCGCGCCACTGGTTCCGGTGCGCGACAGGCACAAGACCTATTTTCGGCGCGCAGCATTGTTTAGGTCATCGTTTCAGTCACCGCTCACGATTCATTCACAACACCGCTCACAAGGTTTAAAATAAATAAATAAATAAAGAAAGAGTACAAAAAAAATAAAATTTTTGTTTATGTATGACTTAATATATGGAATGCTTATCTTGCATTATCTATGAATGCCTTGACGTGGTGTATGAAAATTCTTTTTTTTGGGTGGTGTGTGAATGTCTCTGGGTCGTGTTTCAGACCCTGTAGATACTTCATTGAAACTAACCTACATTCGACATGTGTAGTCAAGGGGCCTGAGGGCGAGGACGTAGAGGTCGTCCACGAGGTGCTAGCCAAGCATCACCAGTATTTGACCAACAGGCCTGTCAGGCCTCGCAGTGGATTGCAATTTCGCGCAATTGCACAAAGCAGCAGCCGGGTCACTGTGGAGGTTCGAGTAACCTCCAGCGGTTAGAAGCACATCATCCTCCAATGGCCATAGAGGGAGGAGTAGATGACAGGCGAGGCATCCGAGATATGAGTGATGGTACTAAGAGGAAGGAAGGTCAATCTTCTTCCAACCTGGGAAAGAAGCAGAGGACTTTTGTCTCACGAGTGTCCCAAGTACAGCACAGGCGGTCGCGCCTAGCAGACGTATGGTATGTTTCACCGCCACACTTCGACATACGATGGGATTCACCCAAAGGCGTAGATCCCGTGATTTTAGGACACCTCAATCCTAATCACAACGGACATAAAGAAAGTGGGCTTTGTTCTCCTTCCCAACGCTGCGAGTCGAGGAACCACTACCAATACCAATTCCAGGATGTTACACAAGCACCTCCTGCCGTACAGATAGACCGGAGTCGGGGTCAGGGACAAGAGCAAGGCTCACTGGCTGGGACTTCTAGCCAGATGGGGCAGATAGTATGCTACCATTGTCGTCAGCCTACACACAAGAGTTATGGGTGACTTTTGTCACATCACACGCCGTTTACTCGCACCGGGATACTTGCAGACTAAAACGTGGCAAATTTTGACTGCTTTTAATTCGACAATTCAACGTGTTAGCTAGATTTGGCGAGACAATCTAAACTGAAGTCCGCTTCATCATCCGAGATTCAGAAAAATTTCGGATTTTTACCGAAATTACGATTTTGCCCTTTTTGAGAAAATTGGAATTTTCTCGGGTCTTACATTAGGCATGAAATTTTTGTAATGAAATCAATTGTATTTACTTCATATTTGTTGAAATATAAGATCGTTTTTGAAGAGAACATAGCATCGAATTCTAACAAGAACATCAAGTCTATATTTGATTTCTATGAGATTTGAAGGATAATACTAAATGAAAAGTTGTTATATATATATATATATATTTTTCAGAGAATATAACATAGAATCCTAAAAAGCACATTAAGTCTATATTTTATTTCTATGAATATCACAATTTATGATTCTTGTTAAAATTAAATTAAATAAAAATACATTTCTACAAAGTTATTGTAAATTATCACATAATTTATTTGTTTGTTTTTAAAATTTTTGCATTTAATTATATAAGAAATAAAAGAAAATTTAAAGTAACATTATTTATACTATTCTTAAAAGTACAGAAAACATTTCTCAATTCCAAAACTATCCTTAATTTTGATTTTTATTTACCTTAAATAAAATAGTATCTTTTCATTAATATTTGAATTCCCTTAATATAATAATATGACACCACATTAATCCTTTTTTAATTTCATCAGTTTCACTGGACTTATTACTTTTCTATATTTATGTTATTTGGATATGATAAGGGTTTCAAAACTTAAAGTCTAACATTTCATATTTTTACACTTTCCAATTTCAAAATCTTATGTTCTTCCATAACATTCAAATGCCCTTAATAAAAGTTCTCATATTTATTGTAATTCAATTCCTCATATATATTCCGGGACCTCATAAATCTTAATTACTCTTATATATCATGTTCTTTGACAAGCCAAGTTTGGAAACCAAACCAAAGTTCGTTTAATTCTTGGTTATTGTTTTGGGATATATAGATATTAAAATGTGTATAATATGTAGTATATTTAATAAATATTTTAAATTTTAGAGTATTTTAGAAATACATGATTTTTTTTTAAATCACTTTCAAGTGTTTTAAAGAAAACATTTTTAATGTTTTCCTAAAGTTTGAAAAGCGTTTTTATCATAAAAATATTCTAAATTATATTTACAATTAAAAACAATGCTTTAAAAACCAAATTGGATTGGCCGGTCCAATCGGTTAGACCGTGAATCAACATCAAAACTACGCTTTAAAGGTAAAACTGCTTTTTCAAACCAGCTTAGAACTCGGTAAAACCGATGGTTGAATCGATCGAACCGATGATTGAACTAATCAAACCCATTTATAATTATTTTTATTTTTAATAATATATTAATTGTCTATTTATGATGTAAAACCCAGAAAATTAGAAATTTCAAAAAATGGTAAAATGATAATAATAATAATAATAATAAATTGCCCAATGGTTCGTGGAAGCTCTAGAAAATTCCTCAAACTCGGATGACGAAACTGACCACAGAATTCTGTCATAAATCTAGTGACTTAGAAAATTTTTGTCAAATTATGAGACAATCGGAATTTTTTATGAGTTTTTGGATGATAAGTCGCCAGTGACTCTAGGGACGAGATTTTACAAAAATCTCAGAAGTCAAGAAATGGCTTGAGTTAGGTTCATTTAAAATAAATTGAATTGAAAATAAATAAATTGTTTCGAGGTAGAAATGGAACCGAATGAGAGATGGACACATGACGCAATATGAGTCATCTATCCAGAAATAAAAAATAAATAAAAAGAAAAGAAAAAAGATAAAAAGAAAAGGAAAGTTAAAAAGGAAAAAGGAAGAAAGAGACGGAGAACAGAGAGAGTGAGCGGAGAGAGAAAGAAAAAGGAAAAAAAAGTTTTCCGCTTCTCTCTAAGATTTACGAAAATCGGATCGTAGGTTTTTGTTGGAGCAAAAGTAAAATCATTCCATGCATCGAGAGCTACGCGTGGATACCAAAATCTTGGAGTGTCGTCAAACTCCATAAGGTAGGGAATTTACCTACTTTGAATATTTACTTAAAGCGTCATTTAATTGCTTGGGGTTTTTCTTTTCGAGGTCGTGAGAATAAATTTCAGTCCCAAAATTTCGGACCGAGTGTAGAAATTTTTTAGAAATTCTGGATTGCTGAATGGGCCGAAATAATTTTCGTGGATCGTTTTCTACAACCGTTGAATTTTCGACCGCTGACAATCCGACAAGATTTTCGACTTTTGGGTCGTCTTGACTATGTTGAGATTTGGTTTAACCTAGACCGATGTCTTTGGGTTTTGTTGAGTTTTTCGGTATCACTATAATTTGTTGATGAATGAAACCAAAAATGGTTCATGGTCGTGAAGGGATTGAGAGGTGCCCTGTTTATGTGGGTTCGAGATTTGGGCAATTTTGTGTGTTATTGTTGGAAAAATAAATAACATATTGTTGTGTATAAAAATCATGTTAATATGTGCTTACGTGATGTATTAACATAGAAATGGTGATGAATGGAAATTGTATGTAGGAAATATAATTATTCGGAATTTATAAATGTTGCATGTAGCATGACATAGCATGAAATGGCATGATTGCATTTCATATGCACGGTCACATCACGTCGAGTCGGGTGTGTGTGCATGGTGTTGGTTATTCACCATTCTTTGGCGAATGTGTGTTGAGCTCTAAATGGATAACATCCAAAATCGAGACTCATGGTTGTGTAAAACAATAATAATACTAATCACGTGTGTTCGGGTAGCAAGATTTGTGGGGCGATCCCCCCAAGGTGAAAGACCCGAATTTATTCTTTGTCGTACATATGTATCCAGCCGGGCGAAAGTTCGCGGAAAGTGTGGAAGGCGTACGGCTTCCGCGATGAGACCCCTAAATTCATAACCCAAATAAACACACGGGATTTGATAAATAAAAATAAATATCGGAAGGTTGTCCAATAGTTTAAGTCATTGGGTGAAACTCCAATGACTAGTTTTCACACTTAGCATTGCAGGTGTGAGGAAGTCAGACGGGACTCATGTTGTGGGCATGAGGAGTTTCATCTCATGCATGACACGTAATATTCCATATAGGATTTGCATCATATATATGGAATGTGATCGACGCTTATGGTTGCCATTGCATGTGCATTTTGCGAGTAGCCCTCGTAGGAGAATTTTTCTACCTAAATACCACCCTATCGCTGACCCTTCGTGCAATGTGGGTGTATTACAAGAGACGTACGCCCAACGAGGTCGATTATGAAGAAGGCCGATGTGTGGCCTTGATATTACCTTTGGAGTAACATTTTTGTAAAATATTTTGTATAAAAGAATTATAACTAAAATCTTTTGAGACTATTGTCTAAATAGTCGGGTATGTAATTATGGTAAGAGGGTCGTGATCGGACTCTTATGGACTGTAATTAAGTGTTTTATTTTCATATTTTAGATTTAAATGTGAATGAATTGGTCCCGGTAAAGGGATGTATATTGGGGATATGGACCCTAAGGGGTCAATACTACTTTTGTTGAGACCTTTGATTGGTTATGATTATACTGCTATACAGTTTGTATGTTGGGTAGAGCTCCCCAAACAAAGGAGACTCTGCCCGATTTTTGTGAACATATGGATCCCGATAAATGAGACACAACAATGTCGTATCGGGTCACCCTAAATCCACAAGAATTCTTCGGGTTAACGAGGTGTCAATGGGACCCCCGGATTTGGGGCGTCACAGCTTGGTATTAGAGCTTAGGTAAACGATTACCTAGGGAGCTCGAATGTGGGGTAACCATAAGTAATTCCTGAAATAAGCACAGCTTGGTAACATAATTTAGGTATACGAATACCTTGGGTCTAGATCATGCATTGTTATGTGTTACGTGTTTTATGCTTAACATGTCAGGTAGATATGTGTGATTGTGTGAATAATATACACAGATCAGATATGGAACACTAGGGTTAGAAAACATGACCTTAGGGGTTCGGAAAACAAAATGAACATGATATTTCGGGAACTCATGTGTATTAGTGTTTGGCATTATGCACCACTAAGGAAAAATGGATGAAAGGTGTAGTTCATGATGTTAAAGTCTATTAGTGGTTAGCATGTGCACTACTAGTTAGACTGAGATAGAAATTTCAGAACTCTATTGCTATCTGACACGTGTAGATGGATAGCAGAGGAAGAGGACGCTGGGGTGGTGGGCGGAGTAATAACCCACGACCATCGGCTTTGGACTAACAGACCTCCATAAAGGTTGTTGTTGCTGCGATTGCTACCCTTATGCAGGCAAGGGTGGTCACGCCACTATCGCAGATAAGTCAAAGTAATCGGAACCTGTGGGGGTCAAGTAACCTCTAGAGGTTTGAGGCACATAATCCTTCGGCCCTCAAGTGAGGAGGAGACCTGATGGTGGTGAGTCATTGTTTCCGACTAGTCAAAAAGGATACGGGCGCTAGTGCTAAGAGGAAGGAGAATCAATCTTCTTCTAGCTCTAAGAAGAAGCAGAAGACTTCTGCTTCACGATTTCGCTAGATCGGGGTCACGGCTTATCAAGGCTAAGGCCAAGTCGTGGCTTGGCCCAAAAGGGGCAGATGACATGCTACCATTGCCATCAGCCTCGACATATGAGGCGGGATTACCTCGCAGGGCGATCTCATAATTACGTGACAGGTACCCTACCCTAGTCATCAAGGATAGCGTGAACACGCTTGTTCCTTCTCACCTCTGGGTGATGGGCCGTAGGGACCGCACGCCCTGTGGTGTCACAAGTGACTACTACAATGCATAAGCCGTAGAGGCCAAGGGTATGGGTCGAGGTCGAGGATAGAGCTTACGGGCCGAGACTTCAGGGACAGGGACCCAGGGGCGCGTTTACACCATCATACCACAAACTGAGCCAATTGATCAATCGATGATACAGGGTATGTTTCTGTTGTCTCGCCTATGGGCAAAGATATTGTTTGATTCTGGTGCATCGCATTCTTTTGTTGTTGTATCTAGTGTGGATGTTTTGGGCTTAGAGGTAGACTTCGAAGAACCGCTATATCGTGAGCCCTCCCTGTGGACTAAAGGCAAGGATCGATCGTGATATGCTGAAATCGTATTAGAGATCTCAAGTGATTTTGCTCACTGTGGACCTTCTGCAATGGACATATAAGATTTTAATGTCATTCTTAGCATGGATCGGGTCGACAGACACCGAGTCATCATTGATCAGGATAGTAGGAGGATTAACGCCTACACACTGACTCGTGATCCATGTGACTCTAAGGGGAGAAGCATGACGCTTTGCCCTGCATCGTAATAACCTGTGTGGAGCAGACAGCTGATGGTCAAGGAGCAAGCCTTACCCTAGAGAACGAGGTGAGACAAGAATTGGATCTACCTCGGGTAGTTTCCGAGTATGAGGATGTTTTTTCGAATGAGCTATCGGGATTACCTTTGCACAGGGATGTATACTTTTGTATTGAGTTATACCCTAGTACGCCGCCTATTTCTATGACTCCTTATAGAATGGCACCGCTGAAAGCCATAATACTAACTCAAGGTCCAACACAGAGTCACTGACAAGTGGGCTCATTAGATTGAGCAATTCACCTTGGAGCGTTTTGATTCTGTTTACAAGGAAAGAGGTCAAAATTCGAGTGGAATGACTTGTGTGAGAAGGCATTCCAGGAATTGAAAAGGAGGCTTACTTAAGCTCCTATTCTGATAGTCTCGGAAAAGGGACAGAGGTACACAGTGTATTGTGATGCCTCGAAGGATCTGACACACTCGGGCGTGCCGAGGGTCAGAGTTATGGTTCCAGATACCTAAAGAATCATGGAGCACATTCCACATGACTGAGTCAAGGGCCATTCTTTCATTTTAAAGATTTCGGCGCCACTACTCAGAGGTGAGCGCTTTAAAGTATTTTCATACCACAAGAGTTTGAAGTATATTTTCACACAGCAGGACCTCAACATGAGGCAACACAGATGGATGGAGTATTTGGAGGATTATGACTTCACTTTGCATTACCATTCTGGTAAGGCAAATGTAGTGGCTGATGCACTCACTCAAAAGTCACGGGGAGTACAGGCTAGTGTAGCTTCAAGATGCGTATGTCTAAATTGTGGGATGCTTTAGACTACGTGACAAATGATTAGGCTTAGAGTACTTTGGGAGCCTGTGGCTACGCCCATCCCTACTAATCGGGGTGGTGATCGAGTCTCAGGGGCAGGACATAGATATCGCTCATTGTGTGGACTAGGTACGCCTGCTACTGCACAAGGTCAAGCCATCCACACATGGTAGTCTTCTATGTGGGATGTCAGGGTTCCCAACTGACCAATTTGAGAGAGGAGATCCTTCGGGAGTTCCACTGCTCTCGATTTTCTATGCATCCAAGTGGAACGAAGATGTACCGTGATCTTCGTTGTTAGTATTATTAGAGCGGAATGAAGCGACACGTTGGAGATTGTTTAATAAACCCATGTCGCTAAGTAAAGTACGAGCATCGTGGCCGCAGGTTATTCCAACCACTGGAGGTAGCCGAGCGGAAGCCAGGAGCACGCTCATGATGGAATTTAGACCTTCGCCACGCACACCGTGGAGGCATGATGCAAAGGTGGGTGATTATGGACCTGGCCACTAAGTCGGATATACATTTTTAAGAGTGGATGACCTTCCTAATCGGAGGATTTCACCTGGCTATACATTGCAGAGATTGTCCTAAGCAGCAGAGAGAGTTAATCTCTATCAGACAATGTGGATCCTGTGCTTATGGCACACTCAAGAGTTTCTAAAAGGCCATGTGGGAGCACAATGACGACAGCACCTGATTTCATCCTAGACGATGGTCAATGTGAGAGGACCATACGAATTTTAGAGGACATGTTGCGATCATGGGTCCTGAATCTTAAAGGTAGTTGGGAGAAGCACATACCCTTAGTGGAATTTGCCTACAACAACAGTTATCAGGCGAGTATATAGATGGCACCCTATGAGGTCTTATATGTGAGGTCATGTCGATACCCGATTTGTTGGATAGAGGTGAGAGAGAGCTCCATCACTGGTCTGGATTTGATTCGGGGCACCTTTGAGACGGTGGATTTGATTCAGAAGCGCCTTCTTAAGGCTCAAAGTCGATGTATGAGCTACGCCGATAGATCACGACATCGACCTGAGTCTGAGGCGTGGTGATCACGCCTTCGGGCGGTAATGCCTAAGAGAGTGAATAATAATCTGCAAGGAAGGGAATCTAGCGCCAAGGTATATTAGGCCCTTCATGGTACTCGAGAGGGTGGACATAGTTGCGTAATGATTGGCATTACCGCCGAGTTTATCAAGGCCCACGAGTAAGGTTCCACGCTCCATGCTCCGAAGTATACTCCGTGATCCAAATATGAAATGGATCGGGAGGATTGTCATGGATACGTATGAGACCTTCAAGGAGGGACCGGTGCGTATCATGGATAGCCGAGATCAGTTTTTGCAATGCAAGACTGTGAGGCTAGTGAAGGTGTTGTGGCAACACCGGGGAGTGGAGGAGGCAACATGGGAACGCGAGGACACGATGCGGGCCACCTATCCTTTCCTATTTGAGGATGAAGGTGTGTTTGTCTAATATTGGAAGTCTAATATTAGAACTAGAATAACTATTGCATATGCATGTGTTTGTGTGTGTTAGTGTGTGTGAATTTTGATACCTAAATTTTTATGAAGAATGAAACCCGAGAAAATTAGAAATTTTCAAAAAATGGCAAATGATAATAAAATAATAATAAATTGTCATAATGGTTCAGTGAAGCCTAGAAAATTCTCTCTCTAGATATCTGATGACAAACAAATCAGACGTTAAATTCGCCTCACAAATCTAGTAACCTTAAAAATTTCGCTGAATTCTCAAAAATCGGAATTTTTACGAAGTTATCGGGTGATAAGTCGCCACGATTCCAAGGACGAGATTTACGAAAATCTCGGGTCGCAAGAATTCTTGAGTTAAGTTCATTTAAAATAAATTGAACTGAAAATAAATAAATTGTTTCGGGGTAGAAACGGGACCGAATGAGAGATGGACACATGGCGCAATGTGAGCCATGTATCCAGAAATTTTAAAAAAAAAGAAAGAAAGAAAGAAAAAGGATAAAAAAAAGAAAAAAAAAAAGGAAAGTCAAAAAGGGAAAAGGACAAGAAGAGACGGAGAACAGAGAGAGTGAGCGGAGAGAGAGAGAAAAAGGAAAAAAAAGTTTTTTGCTTATCTCCAAGATTTACGAAAATCGGACCGTAGTCGGAGCAAAAAGCAAAGTCAGTCCACTCATCGAGAACTACATGTAGGTACAAAAATCTTGGAGTTTCATCAAACTACACGAGGTAGGGAATTTTCCTACTTTGAATATTTCTAGCCTAAAGGTCATTTAATGGCTTGGGGTTTTCTTTGAGGCCATGAGAGGCCGTAAATTTCAGTCTCAAAATCTTGGGACTAAGTGTAGGAATTTTTGGGACTGTTTTTAGACAGTCCGGGCTGAACTTTTGAGACTATTTTCAGACAGTCCGTACAGGATTTTCGGGACTGTTTTCGGGCAGTCTTGGACTGTGTTGAGATTTGGTTTTAATCTCGGGACTGATGTCTTCAGGTTTTGTTGAGTTTTTCGGTATCATTGTAATTTGTTGATTAATGGAACCAAAAATGATTCATGGTCGTGAAGGGACCGAGAGGTGCCCTATTTATGTGGGTCCGAGATTTGGGCCATTTTATGTGTTATTGTTGGAAAAATAAATAACATGTTGTTGTGTATAAAAATCATGTTAATATGTGCTTATGTGATGTATTAACATGGAAATGGTGATGAAATTAAAATTATATGTAGGAACATAATATCCCAATTTATAAATGTTGCATAGCATGACATAGCATGAAATGACATGATTGCATTTCATATGCACGGCCACACGCTGCCGAAGTCAAGGTCTCGTGCATGGTGTTCGTTATTCACCACTTGCGTGAATGTGTGGTGAGTTTCCTAAATTGACAACGTCCAAAATTGAGACTCACGGTTGTGTAAAACAATAATAATACTAAATCACGTGTGTTTGGGTGAAGCAAGATGGGGCAAATTCCCCCAGGGTGAAAGAACTAAATTTTATTCTGGCCGCATACGATCCGAAGAACGAAAAGTCAGAAAAGTAAGCCGGGAAGGCGTGCAAAGTTCGCAGAATGAGACCCCGAAAATTCGCAACCCAAATAAACACACGAGATTTGACAAATAAAAATAAATATCAGAGGGTTGTCCAATAGTTTAAGTCATTGGGTGAAACACCAATGACTGGATTTCACACTTGGCATTATAGGTGTGAGGGAGTCAATCAAAGACTCAAGTCAGGCATGAAGAGTTTCATCCATGTAAGATACCAATATTCCATATAGGATTTGGTAATATTTATATGAATGTGATTAGACGTTTTCATGTCGCATCAGATGTGCCTTTTTTAGCGGGAGTAGCCCTCAGAGTAATTTTTTCTACCGGACATCAGCCACTTATCAGGGACCCTTTCGTACAAGGGGTATGCGTGAGGGACAAGCTCTCCCAATAGGCCGATTATGAAGAAGGTCGATGTGACCTTTGATATTACCTTTGGAGTAACATTTTTGTAAAGATATTTTTGTGAGTAAAAGAATTGTAACTAAATTCCTTTTGAACTATCGTCTAAATAGCTCAGTATGTAATTATGGTAAGAGGGTCGTGATCGACTCTACTGACCTAATTGCTTTTTATTTTCATATTTTGGATTTAAATGTGAATGGAATGGGTCCCGTGAAAGATGTATATCGTGACATGATTGTACGAACCATGTATCAATACTACTTCCGTTAAGACCCCGGATGGGTTATGATTATATTGTTATACGTGTTATATATCAAGGTAGCTCCCCAAAAAAAGGACTCACTCGATTTTTTGTGAAAAAATATATCCGGAGCAATGAGACACAACAAAGGTGGTACTGTGTCACCAAACTACTGTGAATTCCGCGAGTCGACGAGCGCTGTTAACTTACCTGGATTTGGGGCGTCACATATGACGCCATTGGTTCAACCATAGTTCGATCGTCGGTTCAACCAGTGAACCGTGAACCGGTAACATTTTTAGTTCAATCATCGATCCGGTTTTTAAAACATTGATTTTAAATACTAACAAATGCATAAAAAAAAATATACGTATCCCTATTTTATGTAGGGAAAAATTAAAATGGATTATTAAAACAATAATAAAATTTAAAATAAATAAAATACCTATTAATTTTGAGTATATAATAGTTTATTCTATAACTACTCTTACCATTTATAACTTTATTTGACGTAATTTATTATCTCAAAATTACCTTATTTTTATCTCATATTCCGTAAATATGTAGATAACTCATTCTTTTATCTCATATTCCATAAATATTAAAATACCCTTAATAGCACTTTTTAGTATCTTTACTTTCATGAAATTAAATATAATGTTGTGATTTTATCATACATGAAATTTACTTGCCTTTGTAAATGATGATCTAATTTAGAGAATTTTTTAAGTATATTTTTTAATTTAAAACAAAATGTATTTGAAACTTAAAATCTTAATAATTTTTTACATTTAGGCATGCTTTATAAAAGAAGTTTTATTATCAATATCTTTATATCCATATAATCATTTGATCTTCAATTCATAGTTTAAAGAATATAAGTTAAAGTAACTAAATATATTATCAAAAATTATTTTGAACATATTTTCAAAAAACTATTTCTATTAAAATTTATCTAATCATGTTTTCAAGTATATAAAAAGATATTTTATTTGAAATCATGTATAAAAAGATATCAAATCGTGTTTTCTATTACTTTTCAAATTCCTCAAAAGTGTATTTGTTCCATAGTTTCTACTTTTGCTCAAATTAAAATTTTTTTTCTCTTTTTATGCAGGAGTCAGGTCTGAACACAAATACGGATACTTAGGTTTTATTCCTCTTAACTTACTTAAGCCTTTTCATAGCAAGGACTATAAAAGTCATTGTACTTCGTCGAGGATTAGTCAAGCATTACAAAATTCAAAGGGCTCTGGGAAAATTTGGAAGATAATTTGTGACACCCCAAATCCCGGGGGTCCGTTGACAACCGATCAACCCGCGGAAGATTCGTGGATGTCTGCAACCCACCACATCATTGGATTCCTATTCTCCCTGTGACCTAGATTTTTAATGCACTGGGCAGAGTCTCCTTCGTACGGGGAGCTCTACCCAAAATACAACCTATGCAATTACATGGTAACCTATCCCAATATTATACAACGACCACACTGGGTCCACATATGAGTAAAAATGGCCACATAGGGCCCATTTACCCATACTCAAACACATACATGACTATAGGACCATAGTCCATAAGAGTTTAAATTTACACTGATTCTTATACAAAACATATATCCAAATTAAGAATTCTAATACATGTTTTACAAAATATGAATCAAAGCCACAATCCGACTTTCTTCTCATTATCGGCCTCTAGTGAGAGCCATCTCCCTGCACATCTTATGTACCTGAAAAGGGGGTCCAACGACTGGGTGAGCAATGCCGAGTAGAATGAAATCCTACAAGGGCTACTCCCCACCTAAGTGCACATGCAATGGTCATGCCACAAACACATTCCAATCACGATTATGTCAATCCTAGAATGGAATCTACATGACATGAATGACGCTACTCCTCATGATCCCCGTACCAAGTCCTCATCGACTCTCCGGCAACATGCAATATGCCATGTATGAAAAACAATCTTCAAAATAAAGATATTTGTTTTATTTGTGGACAACCCTCGGATATTAATTAGTGGACATACTCCAATAATTTACTTTGTGAACAACCCTCCGATATATAATAGTGGACATACTCCGATAATTTATTGTGTGGACAACCCTCCGAAGGAGGCAATAAAGTGGACATACTCGATAAACCGTTTATTCAAAAGCCATGTTAGTAACCGATAATCATGCGATCTAGACTTTGTCCCTAGACCGAAACCAACATCAACACTAAACACAATGCTGATTTTCCCATGCACTCACACCCATTTCATGCGATGTACTTAAGACAGCAATGCAATATGTCATCACTCATCACCATGCTACATATATGAGTGTTATATGTACATGCCTACCATGCATTTCAATCCATGGCATCAATTGGAAAGTTATATCAATGAACACATAAATTCCAAGTAATTCACACGATTCATGTCAACATATCAATACACGAATACATTGACATCATAATTCATTACCACTCGAGTAACAACATAATTTAACCTCTAGGCCTAATTGTGACATATCAAGTCCACAAGTAGCCTATAACAAGCCATGCAATGGCCTCAATCATACACAAACTCTTGCATTTCTCCAAGCCTCATGGAAAATTATATCAACATGCATATAATCACCAACCAACATACACCAAATTCAATGTATTAGACCACACGCGTCATCACAACCAAGCAATTTGCACACTTGGTGCTACAATTAAATTTTTCAGAAAATATGTGGGCACCAAATGCCATTCATAGGCATATGGCCATATTTTAGACTCAACGAGCTTTTTGTAGGGTTCAAGAACACATGAATCAGATTTCGGGCGAGAAAGTTATGGTCGTCCAAAGTTGGAGGCCTCATATGAACAGTAACTTAAACTCACCAGTAGGGGCCTACTGTTTTTCGTCATTTTTGGACATAATATGAGTCCAAATTGCATTAAGTTATATATTGATGGATTCTAGACTCAAAGGTCTTTCCATAGAGTCTAAGAACTCATGAATCGGAGTTCGGACAAAAAAGTTATGGTCGTCCAAAGTTGGAGGCTTCACGTGATTAGTGACACATTGAACCCGTAAAAATGCTCGTTCTATCACCATCCAAACAACCCCTAAGGCTCAACCAAGACCAAAACAACTCCTAGATGGAAAATAAACCCGAGTAGGAAGGTTCCCTACCTCTTGAAGTGTGAGCAACGACCCAAGGAAGTCCCGCGGACACTTCCTAAACCTGAAGCTTTCGACTCCCCGAACCTCCTACATGAAACCTTGGCGAAACTCGGAGCTTCCGGTATCAACGCGTAGCCCTCGCCGAGTACTCCAACTTTAAGTCTTGGCCCGACGCGAGACAATCTTAATTCGAGCTCAGAGATCTTGTAGAGAGAAGTCATAGTTTTTCTAACTTTTCTTCTCCAAACATGTGAAATCCTCTACCGAAATTGCGTGGTCATTTGCATTCACGCTGTAGCTCCTCGTCGAGTAGATGAACTTTAAATCTTGGCTTGACGGATTCCAATCACTTGATCTCTGTAGATCGTAGAGAGAAGGAGGAGTTTCTCTCATTTCTCTCTCTAACTCAACCCATCACAACTAAAATAAGGCCAAAATAGGGAGAAAACTATGATGAGCTTTTCTCCACTTTTCCTTTTAAGTTTAAGTTGACACGGCCCACTTCGCTTCCATCGCGCCCATGCCATTCGTCCGGTCTATTTCGTCCCGAAATAATTTATTTCTTTTTAGTTCAATTCATTTTAAATGAACTTACTCCAGTTATTTCATGAATTCCGAGATTCTCGTAAAAATCTCGTCTCTGGAGTCATTGGCAACTCACTACTCATAAACTCGTAAAAAATTCCGATTGTCTTATAATTCGACGAAATTTTTCTAGGTCACTAGATTTCGCGAGACAAATTTAACGACGCAATCCGTTTAATCATCCGAGATCTAGAGAATTTTCTAGGCTTCCCTGAACCATTATGACAATTTATTATTATTATTATTATCATTTTGACATTTTTGAAATTTTTTAATTTTCTCGGGTTTTACATTCTTCCCCCCTGAAAAAAATTTCGTCCCCGAAATTCACACACACTAGCACACACAAACACATGCATATGTAATAGTTATTCTAGTTCCAATATTAGACAAACACACCTTCATCCTCAAATAGGAAAGGAAAGGTGGCCCGCATAAGGTCCCCTAATGCCCCAAGTTGCCTCCTCCACCCTCGCTGCCACAACACTTCACTAGCCGCGCACGCCTTAAGGTCAAGAAACCCGATCACGACCATCCAAGATACGCACCGATCCCTCCTCGAAGGTCCCACTCAGACACGCACTCCCCAGTCCATTATATGAGCTGGGATCCGAGTACGTGAGCATGAAGACGGAACATCTTCATGGAAACCTAATAAACTCCGCGGGTAGCGCAAGAACCGATAAGCACAGCTCCACCCCTCTCGAGTACCTCGAAGGGCCCAATATACCTCGGCACTAGCTTCTCTCGCTTGCCGAATTTGACCACTCCTCTCTTAGACATCACCTTCAAGAAGACATGATCACCAACCTCAAAATCTAGGGGTCGACATCGTTTGTCAGCGTAGCTCTTCTGTCGGCGCTGAGCCATGAGAAGACACTGCCATATCAAGCTCACCTTCTCAGAGGCGTCTCTAATAAGATCCGAACCATTGATGGAGTTTCGTCCAAAGAAATCGATGATTGGCATACTTCAGACAAAGCCTCATAGGTGCCATCTCGTATACTCAGCCGATAACTATTGTTGTAAAGCACCAATTAAGGGTAAATGCCTCCAACCAACACTTTTATATCCAGACGCATGCTCGCAAGATGCCCTCTAAAATCTCAGATGGTCCTCCTCCGACCGACCATCCGTCTGAATAGAATGCAAAGTGCTCATAGTCAATCAGGTCCTCATGGCCTGGAAGCTCTTTTAAAAGTGTGCCGTAAATCTAGGATCTCTATCCGACACTATGGACACTGGCACTCCATGTAGTCGGACAATCTCTCGGATATATAACCGGCAGAATTCCTCTAATGTGAAGATCATCCGCACGGCTAGAAAATGTGCCGACTTTTTGAGCTGATCTATTATCACCCATACCACATCATGCCTCCACGGTGTCCGTGGCAAG
Source organism: Tetrastigma voinierianum (assembly GCA_016808115.1). Lineage (NCBI taxonomy): Eukaryota > Viridiplantae > Streptophyta > Magnoliopsida > Vitales > Vitaceae > Tetrastigma > Tetrastigma voinierianum. The sequence continues at coordinate 932,531 of JAEQBH010000591.1, forward strand.
TGGGTCACAAAATCCATCGTGACGTGCTCCCACTTCCACTCAACCACCTCTAATGGCTAGAGTAGCCCTGCTGGCTTTTGATGCTCAGCCTTAACCTGCTGACACGTGAGGCATCGTTGAACAAAGTCCTCGACGTGTCTCTTCATCCCGTTCCAGTAATACTAGCAACGAAGATCATGATACATCTTCATGCCACTGACGACCCAGAAAACAAGAACAATGGAATTCCCCCGGCCATCTCTCGCCTTCCAACCTGGGAACCACAATCCATCCCCTATACCGAAGACTACCATTCGTGTGAATGGCCCGCCTCACTCATCCCACCAGACGGCCCCGATGTGACACTATCTCAAATGGCTACGCCTTGGGGATCTCTAACTCCTCACTTTACTCCGCAGGAAGGTGAGCCACTAAAATCCCAAAAACACCCTGAGTCTGTTCACTATATTGTAAGCCGAACTACCCCACAGTCTCGAGCATCAACCACTCCTGGGAAGCCACACTAGACAGTACTCCCCTTGACTTCCGACTAAGTGCATCAACCACCACATTTACCTTACCAGGATGGTACTACAAAGTGAAGTCATAATTCTCCAGATATTCCATCCATCTCGCGCTCATATTGAGAGGTCCTCGCGAGTAAAGATATACTCGTACTATCAGGGTCCGAAAAATACCCAGAATTGCTCATCATATAATTAGTGGAGCCTACATTCACAAATAAGACTATAGCGCAACCCATGTCACGCGTAGGTAATTCCCGCCGTGATTCTTCAACCGGTTTTGAACCATAAGTTACCACTCTCCCGGGACGTGACGTAACACATCCTGCCTCGCCTTCGAGGCATCATAATGACACTCCAGTACTGTTCCCTATCCGGACTATCATAATAGGAGCCAAGTAAGCCTCCTTTAATTCTCGAATGCCTTCTCACCTGGGTCATTCCACCATGCCACCTTCCGGTCAATCGAGCCATAAAAGTAAATGTAAACGGAGAAGTCTTCAATAAACCTCCTGTATTATCCAACCAATCCCAAGAAACTGCATGTCCCGAAAATTGGCTTCGATCTCTCCCAACTCATAACTGCCTCAACCTTTTTCGGGTTCACAAAGACACATGAAATCGATACTACGGTCCTAAAATCTCACCTCTCACAAGAAAATTTACACTTGCCAACTTAGTGTACAACTAATGCTCCCGCAAAGCTTGGAAAACAACCCAAGTGATCCTCATATGCTCCCTCCTCACTAGGTGTATCAAGATATCATCAACAAAGACTACAACAACCGATCTTAAACGGGCTAACACCCTATGCATGAGATCCATGAATCGCTACGCATTCTAATCCGAAGGCATCATCAGAACCGAAATGCCCATACCGCGCCCTAATCATTGTCTTAGGGATGTCAGCCCCCCTAACTCTCAACCACATGATGCCCTACAAAAGATCTATTTTCGAACACTCGCGCCCTCTCGCCTGATCAAACAAATCATCAATCCTCAATAATGGAGCTACCCGATTCTTGGATCAGACCCCGTTGGCTTAGTCAATGCACAATTGAAGGGTCTTGTCTTTCTTCTTCGCAAACAGAACCGAAGCGCCCCAAGGTGAAGTACTCAGTCTAATGAAACCCTTGTCCATTAATAAATTCAGATTCGGACCTCGAGTTCCCTGAATCAAATGGCGCCATCCTACATGGAGTCATAGAAATGGGCAACGTACTAGGGTGTAACTCAATAACAAAGTCTACATCCCTATGCGGAGGTAATCCCGGTAGTTCATCCGAAAAGACATTCTCATACTCACAAACCACCCGAGGTAGACCCAAATCCTGTCTCAGCTCGTCCTCCAGGGTAAGGCTTGCTAGCCAACCCATCAACTGTCAATGCCACTTAGAGTCGTATATAGTATGGGGTAAAGCATCGTGCTTATCCCCTTGAACCATAACATAATTACCGTCCTATGCATAGGCAGTAACTCTCCTACGATCATTATCAATGATGTCTCCGTGTGCAGTCAACCAGTCCATCCTGAGGATGACATCAAATTCCGACATGTCCATGACCCTTAGGTCCACAGCCAGTAGAATCTCGGATATCTCTAACTCACAATCCTGACATATCTGATCAACACTCACCCTTGTTCCTAGAGAAGAATTCACCTTCAACGTCTTTTCCAAGGTTTCAACCTCTCAGCCCATATCGAGATTTCTCTCATTATCTATTTAGCAGTACACATGCCAACCACTAATAGACATCAACATCCTGAACTATTCCATTCATCCATTTTCCGAACTCTTAAGGTTATGTTTTCTAACCCTAGTGTTCATCTTTTCCAATATACATTCTACCATGTATATAATTCATGCAATTTGTAAAACACAATCACCCAACATACATCATATAGCACAACATGAATCACACAAGATGAATGCAATGGTCTAAACCCCATGCCCATCTAGTCCTAGGTAATGACATACCTATACCTTGATACCACATTGTGACGCTGGTATCAAATACACCAAGCACTAGGTAATCATGAACCTAAGCTCTAACACCAAGCTACACTGCATCAATTTCACCACAATAGCCAAGGCCTGGGCCTACGTCCTCAAGCCTTAGGTAACAGATGCCTGTGCCTCCATACCAAGTTGTGACGCCCCAAATCCCGGGGGTCCGTTGACAACCCGTCAACCCATGGAAGATTCGTGGATGTCGGGTAACCCGGCACCACATCATTGAGTCTCATTTTCCCGGGACCCAAAACTTAACGAAAATCGGGCAAAGTCTCCTTTGTACGGGGAGCTCTACCCAAAATACAACTTGTGCAATTACATGGCAACCTGTCCCAATATTATACAATGACCACACCAGGTCCACATACGAGTAAAAATGGCCACATAGGGCCCATTTACCCATACTCAAACACATACATGACTATAAGACCATAGTCCATAAGAGTTTAAATTCACACTACTTATACAAAACATTAAGGTCAAAATTAATAATTTTAATTACATGTTTCATAAAAGGAGTAAATCAAAGCCAATCAAGCTTTTCTCACACTCGGCCTTTAGTGAGCGTCATCTCCCGCACATCTCCCAGATCAAAGGGTTCCAATGACCAGTGAGCAAATGCCTGTAGGTGGAAATCCTACAAGGGCTACCCCCACCTGGCGCAGCTGGCAATGGTCATGCCACAAGACATTCCAATCACGATTATGTCAATCCTAGAGAATGGAATCTACATGACATGAATGAGATGTTAATTCAGCATCCCACTGTCCCCACCGACTCTCTTAACATGCAATATGCCACGTATGGAAAACAATCTTCAAAATAAAGATATTTTTTATTCAGGACAACCCTCTGATATTACTTATTATAGCGGACATAATTCGATAATTTATTTTGCGGACAACCCTCCGATATATAATAGTGGACATACTCCGATAATTTATTGTGGTGGACAACCCTCCGACTATAGCTAGTGAAATATACTCCGATAATTTATTGTGTGGACAACCCTCCGATATATAATAGTGGATATACTCCGATAAACCGCTTTATTCAAAAGTCATGCAAAATCCCATCATTCATGCGACCTTTTAGGACTTTATCCCTAGTTCGAAACCAACATCAACACTAAACACAATGCTGATTTTCCTATGCACTCACACCCATTTCATGCGATGTATTTCAAAGATAAATGCAATGCAATATGTCATCGCTTATCATCATATATATATATATATATATATATATATATGAGTGCTATATGTACATGCCTACTCATGTTTTTCAACCCATGCATCAATTGGAAAGTTATATCAATGTACCACATAAATTCCAAGTAATTCATTAATGATTCATGCCAACATATCAATACAAGCATACATCGACATCATAAGTCATTACCACTCGAAAGCAATCCATAATTTAACCTTAGCCTAATTTCGTGACATATCAAGTTCACAAGTAGTTACAACAAGCCAAGTAATGGCCTCAATCATACAAACTCACATTTCCCTAAGCCTCATGGATAATTATATCAACGTGCATATAATCACCAACCCACATACACTAAATTCAATGTATTAGGACCACACACGTGTCATCACAACTGCCAATTTGCACACTGTTAAGCAATTAAAATTTTCAGAAAATATGTGGGTGCCAAATGCCATTCATATACATATGGTCATATTCTAGACTCAAGGGGCTTTCTGTAGAGTCCAAGAACACACGAATCGGAGTTCAGACGAGAAAGTTATGGCTGTCCAAAATTGGAGGCCTCATATGAATAGTAACTTACGCTCACCAGCAGGGGGCTACTTTTTTTGTTATTTTCGGACATAATATGAGTTCAAATTGTATTAATTTATATATGGATGGATTCTAGACTCAAAGGGCTTTCCATAGAGTCCAAGAACTCATGAATCTGAAAGTTCGATCTAAAAGTTATGATCACTGTGTTGAGGCTTCAATTTGAACAATGACATACTCTGAACTTTAAAAATGCGTTTTCCCGATTCTCTAAACGCTCATCCAAACAGCCCCTAAGGCTTAACCAAGACCAAAACGACTTAAATGGAAAAATAAACCCGGCAGGAAGGTTTCACCTCTTGAAGCGCGTGAGTGACTTACCCAAGGAAGTCCCGTACTTCCTAACCAAGCTTTCGACCGAACCTCTACATGAAACCTCGTGAAACTCCTGAGTTTCCTGTATCCACGCTATTTCGCGATTACTCCACACGAGACGACCACCTAAGCTCCATAGATCTTAGAGAAGTCGTAGCTTTCAACTTTTCTCTCCAAACACAAAATCCTCTCTACGAAATTGCTTCGTTGTCTACATCTATGCGTATTCCTGGCCGAAAGTAGATGAACTTAAATTGCTCGATTTGGATTCCGACCACTGATTCTCAGATATCGTAAAGAGAAGGAGTTTTCCTTCTCTCTCCAACTCAACCCATCGTCCGAAAATTGTTGAAATGGGGAGAAAATATGATATTTTCTCCTCTTTCCTTTTGGGTTTAAGTTGACGCTGGTCCACTTCGCTTCACGCGCCCATGACCTGCTCGACTATTTGTCTAAACAATTTATTTCTTTTCAGTTCATTTCATTTTAAATGAACTTACTCCAGTTATTTCATGACTCCCGATATTCTCGTAAAAATCTCGTCCCTGGGGTCATTGCCAACTCACCACTCAAAAACTTGTAAAAAATTTTGATTGTCTCTGCATCCAAATGTAAATTTTTCCGCCACTAGATTTCATGGCATCTAATTCTAACAATGTACCCATTTTGTTATCCAAGATATAGAGAAATTTCTAGGTTTCCCTTAACCATTTTGGCAATTTATTATTATTATTATCATTTTGCCGTTTTTGAAAATTTTTAATTTTCCCGGGTTGTACATAATTATAATGGATGATAAGGTTTGATGAAATTTACTTATAATTGTACTTCTCCCTATATTGAATCTCATATGACTTTTTGAATTTTTTTTTATTCACTTTTTACAGTATTCAAATTATGTTAAAAATGTCTTGTTATCCTCTTATAGGGAACACAAATGCAAGTTGTTTTATTTAATGATATAGCTGATATGTTCAAGAATTATTTTATTAAAGGAAAAACATATTTCATATCGAATGGATTAACAAATTTTAAATATGCATGACTCTCGGTGCTAATGTTATCTGTCTCATAGTCGAAAGTTAAGGAGGTTCCAACTAATATCATGTATCATATATGGTCTATAATTTCATCAACCTTAAGAACCTTCAGCATTATTTAGAGGCTAATAATATAACTGGTAAGTGTGTTTTGTAGTAGTAGTTGTTGTGATAACACTAACAACAACAACAATAACAATGAATACATTTTTATTTTTTGAGATATTAACAAATTTTAAATTATCATATGACCTTTGTAGATATAATAGTCGTTGTGAAAGTTGAACCTCTTGTTTTGATAAAAAAAAATTGGAGCTCTTGGTGACACCTATCGACGTAATGTGGTAGTCATGAACACATGGTATTCATCTTACTTCTTTGAAAATTATTTTTCTTCTATAAAAATAATTTATGTTAGTTAAATTACTTTGTTATCTATTTCAACTATTTAAACATTTAATTGCTAATAATTAGGGAATTTGTGTCTTTCTACACTCTCGATCACCACGGTCTACATCAACCCAAATCTTGAAGAAGCTAAAAAATACAAAAAATGATATGCTTCAAAAAATTACTATTTCATTTTCTTTCTTGATAAGTACCAAAATTAATAGCGCAATAAATTGATTTTTTTAGGTCAATACCTACTTCAAGTGTTCTAGGTAAGCCTAGCTCATCAAGTTTCCAATTTCATCAAAATTCATCAATGTAATTGAACAACACTTGTTGATTTGATGAACCAACCATCATCTGAATTTTAGGTTTGTGATATTACAAAAATGTTATACATATGTTTCACTCATTACAATTGTCAAATTGGTATTATGTTGTGTATGTACATGTGTAGAAAATGCATTATTCTTTTAGAGCCACAATAGTCCATATTCATAATATGGATGAGCCTTGATACAATGCTTGTAGAAAATGTAATAAAAAAAGTGTTGGTAAATAATAGAGAAGCAGAATGTGCAAAATGTTGCCTCACTACCACATATTATTGCCCAAGGTAATATTATTTAATATCTATTGATTAACGGCTTTAGTAGTGATATTTATTATCTTCAAGCTCCCTTATTATCTTAAATATTAATGTAGGTATATGCTTAGACTTACAATTGTTGATGGAACCAACCAAGCTACTTTGACTTTGTTCAACATTATTGAAAAACTGATTGGTTGCCATGTCACTAACTTTATCAAATCAAAAAAACAGGTACAATGCCTTGTTTTATGAAAAATGATAATAATGTTTTAATCTAATTTGGGCATTTTCATATTTCAGGAAGGCATGAACAATATCTTCTATAAAGGGTTAATTCTTTGCAATAGAAAGTCATAAACATTTCTTATAAAATTAATTATCCTATAATTCGCCAAGATGGTTATCAAGAAAGTTCATTGCATATTAAGTATACTTGGAAGAAGACATAAACAACATTCAAATGAGTATTGATGACAACTTGCCTACAAAGAAAAAACTCAAGATTGGAGATTGATTCATTCTTTTTGTTTTTAATTGTTGGGAAAAGGTTCTATTATGTTTTTTTATAAAATATCTTATGGTGACTTAGTTATTTTAATGGACATATTACTTATGAACTCTTTCGTATGAGTAAGACACAGAGCTAAAAAATGTAATGTTAATGCTTTTGGAATTATGATATTCTAGATTATTGAAAATTCATTTTGTAGATCACATATAGCTTAATCAATAAATTCTTATACTGATTCTTTTATTTTATTTTTTGTAGATTTGATCTAAGATTATTCACATTTTTTTAATTTTTAAATTTTTGGAATTCTCTATTAATGTTTAAATGTTTAAAATTTTAAAATTAGTTTAAGGAAAATCATGATTTTTTTTTTCCATTATTCATTTCTTACAAAAGAAAAAAACTCAAGCTCACATGCATGACATGTTACTAGTCTTAAAAAACATTGTCAAAAAAAAAAAAATACTATCTTAAAAACATTAATAATTTTTACGACTGATGACGCTTCAACCTAACCTGGCCAGCGTTGTGGGGGTCAGCTGGCCGACCTGCCATTTGCGGGTCGGGATGCAAGCTCTTGGATTGTTCAATGAGGCAGTGATCACGACCGGGCTGACCAAGCAGCCCCGATGAAGTACTTCTCCGCAAAACCGAGGAAAGAATGGTCGGCGAGGCAGTTTTTTTGCCCGTGAATCGTCCGATGCCAGCAAGTCGATTCTTCCTCGAGAGAAAAGAGAGTAATGCTTAGAATTAGTATGGGCATTTGAAACAGCGTTCTTTCACTACCGGGGTGGCCCTTCAGATGAGAAGAGATATTATTCCTAATTTGAGGCATATGACATTCTTTCCTAATGGACGATATTTATCGCTTTATCGGATTTTAGAAAGAGATATCATGGGTCACTTATCGAGAATTATCCTCCTTCCTTTTTAGCGCAGATCACGCTTGATTCAGGATAATACATATCGAGAATTATCCTCGCTTTCCTTAAATGAGATTTAATTAAAGATTTAGTTAGATTCACAAAGATAATAAGTTATGGGGGATTATTCTACTTTCCTCTTATCATAAATTCAATCCGATTTATGCGATACGGGCTTTCTCAATTATCCATAACCCGCCTTGGGGCCGAGCTGACTGCCTCCTTTGGGCCGACGCTGCAAGCCGGTGTTTTATAAGTGTCAGCCTTTCAGCTCCAGCGAGTAGCCCCGCCATCTATTTTTTCAAACCTCATCACCCACTTTCATCCTTCAATAAAAATTATTTTTATGTTAATCTAATTTAGAGTCATAATCCAATCATTATTAATTTTATCCAAGCACAAAAATAGATAAATAAATAGATAAAGATGTGTCCATCATGCTGAAGAGGTAGAGTAATTCAAACAGGTATAGGTATAAAATGGGAGTTCCAACTATGGGTCCAAGTTCAAATCCGAGTGTGACGGTTTACTACCTTAACACTAAAATATTTAAAAAAAAAGATAAATAAAGATGTAATTAATTAACAATTTCAATTTGAGTTAAGCTTCTAATTTGTTTTTCCCCTTCTTCCTTGCATAAGGGAAAATTCAATTATACATTTACATTCACATTAAACAAATTGAACCCAAAAAAATATGATAGAGAAATTAAATTTAGAGATTTGAAAATAAATCTAAACATTTTTGTTGATACTTATTAATAAACATTAGAAAGTACAATGAGGTGTTGATGATCTTGTTGATACTAGAAGTTCACCCACAGTTGATGCAATTGGAACAGATCACTACATTTCAGGCCACTTCCACGTCAGCCGTCAAAAACGACGTCGCATTTACGCTTTCATTGCAGTTACGCCGCCGCAGCCGACGACGATGGCTGCGGAGAGCGTCGCTTGGGGGTGATTCTCACCGGCTCTGGTTCCCCAGACCCAATCCGCTGAGGAAAATTGACGAGCGCGCGAGAGCCGCGTATCCTGAAGGCGGCTCGGTCGTAAGCCAGCGCACTCTCCGCCGTCTCGTAGGTCCCGGAGCCACACTCTGGCGCCGTTCTTCGCCGGATCCTAATCTCGCGGCCGCGTACTTCCCACGGCCTCCGCCGCACTCCTCTGTACCTCCACCCTCCGGCGCCGCGGCAAACTCCTGGGGCCTTCCTTCACCTCCTCTCGTCTCCTCCACCGGCGCTATCCAATACCGGCGAATTCTCCCGTTTTCAGCGAAGAATCCAGTGCAGGTTGGAGTTGCGGTGGAACACGCCGGAGTAATGTCAGAGGACGGGTGAGGAAGGTCGGAATCTTCTAGAAGATAACGGCGAACGGATTCAAGAAGAGCGAAATCAGAATCCAAAGTGAAGAAGCCGAGCATTTTCTCCTTTAATTTCTACCAAATAAATTATTTGGATAATTTGAATGGGAGTGAAATGAGAGAAGGACTTTAATGGTTTATATAGGAGAGGGAGAATCAACTGGTTCATGTATTCGACCCTTTCTGCATTTTTATTTTTATTTTTTAAAGGTTTTATTGAAAAAGTTTCTCGTGAGTTCTACGTAGCTTCACTCCACTCAAATCATCATAATTTACAATGAAGTGTCAACAACTCCTGCACGTGTCTGTAAATTTAATTTTTTATTTTTTTGTATTTTTTGTTCCCATTTTTATTTTTTGGTAGTTTTTCTTTTATTAAAAAAAGGCAGACAGCTGCTTTCGAAAAATTTAATGATATATGAGGGTATGACACACTATCCTCGTACCCTGTGATCATCTCCATGTTTGAATACACGATTTCTTCAAAAGTTCTAAGCTTTGAAAAGGACAAACTTATTTTAATATCCTAATGTCGGCAACGGTCAACTGTCAACATTGATCAATCTGCAACATCAAATTACTTCCTGCTCATATATATATATATATATATATATATATATATATATATATATATATATATATTTATATCATGTGTTTATAGGAAATATAATTTGATAATTATTTTTTTGTCGTGCTCTTTTAGAATTCGCACTTGGGTTCTCCTTTCTGCCTATCTCATTCCTATACTGTTTGGGCCTCAATAATTTGATAATTATTTAATGATAGAAGAAGATGAAGTCATAATTACGTATATAAAACAGAGAAAAGCTATATAGCCTTCGGCCCTTCACATTGACCGAGCCCATCTAAGAACTTCATAGGATAAAAGTTTAACTCCCTAAGGATCTTTACCTATTCAATAACGTTTTGAGGAAACAATCTTAATTGGAAAAGTTAGCTTTTAAAAGAATGGGATTGAATTAGAATTGATCAACCCTTGAAACAAACAAATAAGTAGACTTCACTAAGGTAGGATAAATGCTATTTGTAAAGAGATTCATCCTCAACTATAAGGGATAACTCAGTTGGTCCGATTTTAGGCTTGTTCCTTAATGATCATCAATTTGAAGTGAATCCCCTCCTGATCATTGAAGGTTTACCCGATTGTTAACCTCAAAGCATTATGAGATTAGTGAAAATGTGTATAAATTGATATAAACACCCATAATTATAAAATAAAAGGATAGATTCATTCTCCTTTGAGTATTAAATTTAATGTATTAGAGAACCTCTAAGATTCAATACCAAAAGCCAGACTTTAAGTTACATTTTTAGCAAGGAATAGTACAAGTCAAATATAAAGAAAGATGGCTGGGATGCAGCAAAGGGTTGGGATATGACAATGAGACTACAAGAAATAAACAGTTGCAAATGAAATACTGTATGCAATAACAGGATCGAAAGACCGTATGAATATAGTTAAGCAACTTGTAGTACTTATGGAACAAATTAGAGGAAAGCAGTATAATAAAGATATGTTTTGTAGGAAGATCGTAGGGAGTTAGAGGATTGCAAAGAAAACAAGGGAGATTGATGTGAAGAGCCTCTACGGAGTTCTCAATTTATAGACAAAGAACTCTTGAATGTTCGTCAAGGCTGAATGAAAATATATATATATATATATATATATATATATATATATATATATATATATATATATATATATATATATATATACATGGTCTATAATGGCTAAAATAAATCAAGGAAGAATAGCCAAACCTCAATAAGTATGGGTCCGTTGCTCCTTGTTTAAATTTGTTAATGTTCTTTGAATATAGTGTTTTATATATATATATATATATTTTTTTTTTTTTTAAAAACTGGGAATAAAAAATATTCTTGATGTTTTCTTTATTCCTCTTGTTTTTTAAAATGAAAAACAGTTTTCGAAAATTGAAACTTACATATCCTAAGGGTTTTTTTTTTTTAAATTCAGCCTAATGGAATGTGCTTGGGCTCTAAAGCATGAAGCCCTTATTGAGGACTTCATATTACTTTGTTTCCAAACTTTGGATCTTGTAAGAAGATAAATGGTTTTTGGGATCTGATGATGCCTTTTTCAACCGGAACTAGGCTGGAGCGTGCGGGGCCGCTGTACATGACCTGACACGGTGATTAGGCCGCAGGTCGGATTTTCCGGGTCGAATAGATCACTTCACGTCTGGCTCTGTGCTTCAAGCACGGCACTCCTCTACAAAAACAAGAAAGAGGGGGGGTCGGCGAGGGCTAAGCCTGTGGCCGTCTGCTGCCCAAGTCGCTCCTTCTCCCGAGAGAAAAGATAGACCGCTTATGACGGATACACAGATGTCTCTGTAAGAATATGCATATCAATATTGGTACCTCAATCGATGGGGTGGCCTTTATATATAGTAGATGTTCAACCGCTTGACGGGTGATCTAGGATCGTCTTCATTGATGGGATATTTTTTGTTATTATCTAGACGATTTGGTAAAGGATATAGAAAGAGCAAATTATTCGATAACCTCTTCCCTTATCGTGATCCGATTTGATGATGATCTATTATTGTCTTCCTTTCCTTATTGGTGGAGGCTTGCTGATTTGCTGAATAATATATTATTAGTGATTATTCTATTTTCAGACTCATGGGAGACTTCCATAATCGACTGGGGCTAAGTGGGTCGACCTCATTCCCAGTCGGCACCAAAAGGCATGAACGCCACAAGTAAAAGCGTCCGGGAAGGTTTCCATGCATGCCTCCTTTGGGGTTTAGCGAAGTGCACGGAAGGTTTCACGTGGGACGCCTATTTCGGGCCTCGATGCACCTACGAGCCTTTATTTTTCGAACCCTATCAGGATCTAATCCATTAATAAAAAATTTTATGTACAGATCACCAAGGGGCAATTATGCTTTAGGATGTGATGGCCTCTTATTTATCATAAAATTCATGAAAGCATCTAAATTAAGTAAAAAACCCATCACACCTAGTAAAATTAATACCAAAGATATAAAAAAATCAAAATGCCAAAAGTACCCTTGCCTAACCCCACACCCCTAGCACCCTAAGGACTCACCCAACCCCTTTCCCACCACCGACACCTACGCCCATGCACCTCGGCAGTACACCCAAGCTCCCTTCTTTATTTTTGGTTTATGTTTTGTTTTGTTTTTAATTTTATTATCTGTAATTAATCTTCAAGGTTTTTTTCTTTATATTTTGTGCTTTTTTCATTTATTTTATTTTTATTATATTTTTATAAGTACAATCAAGACAGTAAATAATTTAATAATATACAAATGAGAAGTATTAATATTTTAAATTTATATATATATATATATATATATATATATATATATATATATATATATATATATATATATATATATATATATATATCAATCTTATCAACTTATTCATAGCACAATTTTTATTTATAATATTTATAATTTTCTACTAGAATCTATTTATACTTTTATATTATATATTTTAAAAGTGGAAATGAAAATAATAAATTAGATATTTAATTTAATTAATTTATTAAATAATTTATAAAATTTTAAATATTTTTAACATTTAATTATTTTAATAAATTCTAAATTTGAAAATCTAATTAATAAAAATGCATTTATTTTTAAAATGTTCCTTTATTCAATATTTTTATTTTTTAAATTATTTTTTATGTAATTAACGTATTAAATACAAACATATTCATTGTCCATCATATCCACGTCTAAGATCAACCTCATGTGCTAGAAGTTACAAAATTTCAAAAAGATAAAACATAGAAAGGAGAGGGGTCTCGAATTCAAATTAAAAAATTAAAATTAAATACTAAATGATTATTACTAAGTTTTTGTTAGATAGTTAATGCTTTTATATTAATGTTTACCTTTATTTTAAAAAATAATTTAACTTGTAAGTTTTATTTTTATTATTTAAAATTTTAGGTTTATAAAAAGTTTAAATACAAAAGTATAAAAATAAGATTATAATATGAAAATTATAAATTAAATTTATTATGAATAGGAGAATATATATATATTGAAATACTAGTACTTACTTTTATATTTATTAAATTACTTATTGCTATGGTGAATATATTTGTATATTAAAAGTCAATTTACTTTATTACAATTATTCCATAAAACAAAATCTAATAAATAATAAATCAATAAATTTTTATTAATTAAAATTTTAAAATAAGTAAAATTATATATATATATATATATATATATATATATATATATATATATATATATATATATATATATATATATATATATATATATATATATATATAATTTTTTGAAGATAATCTTATAAAATTACTGTGACCTTAAAATAGTATTATGGAAGACAAAAAATATCGAAGACTAATTTTTTTTAAAAAAAGAACTGGATTATGCTGTGTGGTTACAGGGGATTAAAAGGAAAAAAAAAAAAAGGGTTGTCTGTGACACCCTAAATCCCGGGGGTCCGTTGACAACCCGTCAACTCATGAAATTTCAGGGGGCGCTGTGTAACCCGACACCACTCCATCGAGTCCCCTTTTCCGTATTCCAGATTTAACGAAAAATCGGGGCAAAGCCTCCTTTGCATGCGAGTTTCACCCAAAATACAACTCCGTGCAATTTCAAGAACCCATTCCAATATTATATAACGACCACACCATGTCCACATACGAGTAAAAATGGCCATGTAGGGCCCATTTATCCATATAAATAAAATCCATATCACCGAAGCCACCAAAAGTTATTACATCACTCTTAATACTAAACATTATATTAAAACTAACATGTTCTAATATAATATACAAAACATGGATCAAGGCCACAATCCGGCCCGCTTCATAATGTAGGCCTCTAAGGAGCACTGTCTGCTTGCACATGTCCAATGCTTGAAAGGGGGGTCCCACGACGAGGTGAGCTAACACCCAATAGAGATAAGTCCTACAAGGGCTATTCTCCACCTAAATGCACATGAATGGTCAAAAAACCAAGCACACACAAACCTAGGACTTGCAATCCTAGCACAAAATCCTACTTGTCATGAATGAGATGCGACTCATCATGCCCCATGTATCAAGTCCTCACCGACTCCCTCAAACATATATTTTTCCATGAATGAAATCCATTTTCAAACAAAGGTATTTGTGTTTACCTGTGGACAACCCTCCGATATAAATAGTGGACACACTCCGATAATCTATTTTATGGACAATCCTCCGATGTATATCAATCGGGCATACTCCGACGATTGACATTATATGGACAACCCTATGATATATATCAATTGGGCATACTCCAACGATTGATATCAGGTGGACAACCCCTCCGATATCAGAAGGGACATACTCCGACAAATAATATTGTTGGTCAACCATCCGAAATACCCTCTCAAGAAACCACCTCATGCACTCACTCCATCAAGATAGGTGCCCCAATGCATATGAAATGCAATGTGCCATTTCCATTTCCTTAACCTATGTAACACCATGCAAACCGTGGATCTCCATTGGACTTCGTCCAAAGTACGAGTCCACAACCCATTCACCAAGGATGGTGAATAACAACGACTATGCACTCACACCCACACCATGCGATGTCCCCGTGCACCAGTGCAATGCAATTGTGCCATTGCACTCTAAGTCATGCCCAATGTATAAAGACCTCTACATGGACACCTTATACCGTACACTCCACCGTGTACCATGGACACTCATGTCTAATGCACACAAAAGTCCATACATTCATTAAACGTTAATATACCTACAGTCATACTAACATTTATCACATTCATGTCAATACATCAAACAAGCATGCATCAACATCATTCTGACTACTACTTAGACAAGTAATGTCATTCTCAAATCCCTAGGCTACATCATGGCGCATAATGCCCAATAAACTAGCCTACAACATGCCATGCAATAGCCATGTCCACATGAAAACACATCACAAACCCAATATGTAAGAGCACACATATTCACATCCAAGCATGACACCTCTTAACCAAGAAATGTCATTTCAATCAATCACACAAACACATGTTAACATTTCATCAAGTCACTACCTAGGCAAATAATGACACACCTCATTTCCTAGGCTAATTCATGGCATATCATGCACCTAAGATAGCTTACAACTTGCCATGTAATGGAAACTTGAGCACACAACTCCTCACATCCACACAACCAACAATTAGCACACTTGTTGTAACAATAAATTATTTTTCAACAAGGATGTGAGCACCAATTTCCATTGAAAAGCATATGGTCAAATTCTAGACTCCAAGATATTTCCATATAGTTCAAGAACACCCCAAACGGAGCTCAGACAAGAAAGTTATGGTCGTCTGAAGTTAGAAGCCTCATATGAACAGTAACTTACGTGCACCAGCAGGGTCCTACTATTTTTCATCATTTTCGGACATAATATGAGTCCAAATTTGATTAAGTTATATATGGTCGTCCAAGTCGAGGCCTTACAACCAATGCAAATTTCGACAAACGCTGGTGACGCCCCATCGTTTGTGGGGATCCGCTGACCACCCACAACCCGCCGGAAACACTTCGTGGATACTGCGACCCGACCTCCACAAAAATCGGGTAGAGTCTCCTTGTACGGAGCTCTACCCATATACAAACTCCGTCCCAAACAATCCAATATAACATTTATATGAGTGAAATGGCCTTCGGGCCCATACTAATATACTCATCAACATACCAATCCAGGCGCCATGGCTTCAAGAGTGAATTTTACTCTTATACAACATATATTGCTTTTAAACATTCTAATACATGTACTACATCATAAAACCAAGCCACATCCTCGTCTTTCTAAAGCAAATTTCCTATGATGAGTTGTCTCCTCGTGCGCTCCATATACCTGAAATAATATAATTCCCTCGATAGGGTGAGCTAATGCTCAGTAGTAGAATCATCCTAAGTGGGTTACTCTCCACCTAAGTGCATATACAATGCTCCAAAGTAAACACACATCCAAGCAAATTCGTGATCCTACTTGAATGTCTAAATGATCAACCCACGTCCCAAGTCTTCACCGACTCCCTCACACTTGCCTAAGCCATGTATGAGAAAACATCTTTTCAAACACCTCTTGTTTTCGAACTATACTACCGAAGCATTCCAGAAAATACGGGACTACCCTCCGAGGCGAATGTGCTGCGCAACCTTCCTCGAAACAATCCGCGGTCCCTATCCGAAATGATCCGTTGGACTGCCTCCAACCCTATTCTCCCGGAATTCATCCCGTGAAATCTCTTTCAAAACATTCGTTTTCTTTCAATTTTTTCATGTCATGCACTCACCTAATTGCTAGGCTACCCCGGTGCATATGAAATGCATTATGCCATTTCTATCATTTTCATACAACGCATGCAAATATATCATCATGCATATATTTACATAAATTAAATCACAATAAAACATGTCACAATTTCAATCAAGCAACTCCCAAATTAGCTCACTTGAACTAATCACAATTCCATTTCCAATGGCCTACAAACACAATTATATTTTATATAATTGTGACACTATGTTAACACATTAAAATCATGTATTAACCTACCTATTACTACACAACTCAAGCCATTCACATTTCCACACAATTCAATCCATTATACAAAAATTAGCTCACGTGGGCTAATTAACAAACACGAGCAATTCAATTTGAATTACTCATCCAAACACAATTTCTCACGAAATATTTCATGAACACTATTCACGTGAATGAAGGAAACCCTGGTCACCGTCACGCACCACTACCCAACATCTGGCCCAATTTGTGAACCCGACCCATGTCCAATCCCGGCCTCTTACATACCAAAATCCAACTTATAACATAAATCACACCCCAGCGTACCCCAAACAAATTCACCCACCGCCACGCCTATCCATTTGGTTTCAAAATTTACAACAACTTGATTCCAAGATTTCCGATCGATCAGCCTACTCACGGCCTCAACCAACTCAAACATCACAAAACACTTAAATAAAGTGTAAAACCAAGTATGATAAAATCCCCACCTCACTGAAAGCCACAAACTCCTCAAAACCGTAGTCCACGCGACGGCCCTTTCCACTGTAGAACAATTTTCCTTCATTCCGACGACTCAATTTACTTCTGATTGTTCTGAATCTAGAGAGAAGTCTCTCTCTCTCTCTCACTCTAAAACTCCATTTTCGGTTTCTGCATCTCATTTTCTGGTTTCCCACGTTTTTGCTTCTCATTTCATAAGGAGGGAGATGACTACTATTTGGTATTTCGTCCTATTATCATTTAAAAGTTAGTAAAAACGACATTTATACTCTTCCTCTAGATTTTGCCACTTGACACTATCTAAACCGTCCATTTCTATCATTTCTCTACTCATGTATTATGTGTCACATGAGTTAATGTTATAGGTGACTTTCGTCACATCACATGTCGTTTTACGGCACCCAAAACGCGATGCCTAGAAAAACGTGTCAATTCCGACTGTCTTGGAATTCGACGAATTCGACGCAGAATTCAGATTTACGAGACGATTCTAATCTGAAACTGCTTTCTTCATCCGAGATCTAGAGAATAAATTTCGGATTTTTGACCGAAATTACGATTTTGCCATTTTTGAGAAAATTAGATTTTCTCGGGTCTTACATGCTTGAAACCCACGAATCAAGGCTCCCTGTTCTTCCCTTTAAAGCCTTATTACGCTATTTTTCCCCAAACTCATCCTTAAACAACTTTACTCGATGACAAACCCGTCCCAATTGGGACTACAAATCGGCCATAAACATGGCACAAAAATCATCCGAACTCAAATTCTTAAAATCACTCAAAAAGCTACCCAAAAAAATCGACATCATAGCTCAAAACCGTAAAAATCAATTTTTGTGTCCGAGAACACAACCAAACAAATTTCTGTGGCTCAACCAAGACCAAAACAAGATTTAAATGAAATATAAACCCGAGTGCAGGAAGGTTCCCACTTCTCGAGAGAAGATGAAACTTCGAGTCCCGAAGACCTCGGCACTACCCGCCTTCCCCCAACTCGTGGAAACCCCGAGAAAATCTAATTTTCTCGAAAATGGCAAAATGGTACTTCAATCAAAATACAAAAATTTTCTAGGATCTTGGATGATGAAACCCACTTCACCGGGCCGAATCGCCTCAGTAAATCTAGCTACCACGCCGACTTCATCGAATTCCGAGAGGCTCCGACTTACATCAAGCCACAAGAAAGAGCATAAATATTGCGACACTTTCTAAGACATTTCGAATGGCCACACTGCGCTACTTGTCAAGGCGGTAATTTAGCAAACTTGAGCTCAAGTGTGGGCCCATCGACATGTGGCATCCCCTAATTGGGTAGAAAATTCAAAGTAGTGGATTAAGGGATAAGAAAACTAAATGAGCCAACGATGGTCGACATGTGGCAATAAGGACAAAAAGAAGAGCTTTCTTCTCCATTTGGAGTATGAACTGACAAATGTGAGAGGAGAGCAGCTTTGAAAATCTGGCGGTTTTAGAGTAGAAAGTCAAGAATCCTATCTCTGGGATTTCCCTGTTCTGGACCGGGTCTGATGTCACGGTACAAGAAGCAAAGTTGTTGCGGTCGCAAGTGCCATTACTACTGGCATTCGCTTTGTGGAGTTTCACAACTCCAAGAGGTAGGGTTTTCTCTCCTACTTGATTTAACTCTTTTTAAGAGCCTTGTAATGGTTTAGATGTTTTTGAGGCCGTGAATGACCTGAAAGCCGTCGGTCCCAAAACTCGGGACTCAATCACTGGGATTTCGGGAGCCGTTTTGGACAGCCCACCTGACCGTTTCAGGGAGCCTGCGGTGATAATTTATGCACAATTGCTGGCTGTGTGTTGTCAAGGTGAAATGGCCATGGATTTCGGTTCCACTTTGATGTTTGGTGAGAGGGCTGCCCACAGACAGCCCATTGCTCGGTTTGGGACTGTTAAAAACAGTTCGGATTGTAGTTGGACCAAAATGGTCCATGTGAAATTGCTTGTGTGTTGTTGCTTGACATGAGGAGCATGAATGATGTGTGAAGGATAATAAAACCGTAATTGTTGAATTAAATGGCTTAAAATGTGTATTGGAAAATGAGATGTTAATGCATGCTAATTGATGTGTTAACATGGATGTTTGAATTATATGAAATATAATTGTGTGTGAGCCATTGGAAGTTGAATTGTTAATTATCTCATGTGAGCTAATTTTTCGTTATTGCCATGAATAAATAACATGTGGTATGTATGTGAATTTTGTCGGTATATGCATGATTAATATATTGACATGTGTTGGATGAGAATGGCATAATGCATTTCATATGCACCGGGGCAACCTAGAAAATTAGGTGTGAGTGCATGACATGAAAGAAAAGAAAATCGAAATGGTTATGAAGGAATTTCAAGTAAGATTCTCCGCACCGCTTGGGAGAGTCATTCAAATGGGGGCTTCATCTCGAGGTCGACCCATGATCAAGTTTCGAAAATTACCTAAAGAATTCGCCGGAGGGTAGTCCAACATATTTACCAAATCCTCGCAGGGGTACGCTGAGAACAAAATCTTTTTGTTTTGAAAACGATGTTTTTCTCGCATTTGGCTTAGACATGCGTGAGGGAGTCGGTGAGGACTCGAGACATGGGACTTGGGCATGTAGACATTCAAGTAGGATCATGTATTTGCTTGAATGTGTTTATGTTGAATCATTGCATGTGCACTTAGGTGGGGAGTAACCCAGGATAATTCAACCATCGGCATTGCTCACCCCGTCGAGGGATCATTATTTCGTGTACATGGAGTTCTCTGAAGATGACGCCTATTGTGGTGCCGCTTATAAGAAGTCACATGTGGCTCGTATTTATTTTGAAACATGTATTAGAATTCTAAATTTTAATATATGTCAGATTAAGAGTGATGTAATCAATTCTTGAACTATTGTAGCAGAACAAGGATTTTGCGAAAGACACACGGGCCCACGGCCATTTTTACTCAAGGCGGTCTTATAATATGAGATACGTATTCCGCGTTGACGGGCTGTCAACGGACACCATCGGCTCGGGGCCACACCAACTTTCGCTCGAATCTCTGGGAAAATTCTGATTTCTCTGTCCACGCGCTGCCACTAACAAGCACCGACTTGCCCGCCCGACTAAACCGAGCCGCCGATTGCCGTAAATATTAGAGAGAATGTAGAGCTTCTCTCACTAGATTTTCTTCTCCAAACCCGAAATCCTCGATGAAACTGTGTGTTGTCGGTACCCACGCATAGCCCTCGTCGAGCAGATGAACTTTAAATCTTGGCTTGACGGATTCCGACCACCCGATCTCCATAGATCGTAGAGAGAAGGTGGAGATTTTCTCCCTCTATCTCACTTCTCCCCTCACTGCCATTTTTCCTCAAAAAAAAATGAGCTTTCTTCCCTTTCTTTCTTTTTTTTTTGTCTCTTTAAGCATAAGTTGGACTTGGGGCCCACTTTGCGCCACGCATCCACGACTCGTCCGGGTTCGTTTCTGTCCCGAAACAATTTATTTTCATCTTAGTTCAATTTATTTTAAATGAACTTAACTCAAGTCATTTTATAACTCTCGAGATTTTTAAGAAAATATCGTTTCTGGGGTTACTAGATACCTAACTTCAAAAATTCATAAAGAATTCCCACTACCTAGGAATTCAGCGAAACTTTTCCGAGTTACTTGTTTTTGTGAGACGGACTCAACGATGCAGTTCGTTTCGTCATCCGAGCTCTACAAAATTTTCTAGGCTTCCCTGAGTCATTTCAGCAATTTATTATTTAATTTTATACTTTTTAGAAAGTTTAAATTTTCCGGGTTCTACACCCTCGCCTTAAAAGAATCCCTCTGGCCCCGCATCCCCAAGTTTCCTACTCCACTACTCTGTCACATAACATATCTCTAGCCTCATAGTTTTGCGTCGCAAAACCTGATATCGGCTATCTCAAACATGCACAAGTCCCTCCTTGAAGGTCCCTTTCTGCATCAACGATAAGCTCGCCCCAATCTAACACTCGAGTCGGATGTGGGGTGTACCTCCAAAGCATGGAAACATGGAATACTTCTTGGACACCTGATAACCTTAGTAGCAAAACCAACCTAAGACGCGAATCAGATTTACCCTCCTCGAGTATCTCGCGGCCCGATATACCTCGATGATACCTCTCCTTACTCGCAAACCTCGACCACCTCCTGCAGATCACCTTCAAGAAGACATGATCACCCGTCTCGAACTCTTCTATTGGCTCTAAGCCGTGAGAAGACGCCTCCCTATTCAAGTCCACTACCTCTGAGGTGCTTAATCAATTCCGACCAAGCAGGATTTCTCTCCCACCAAGGTCCGGCCAAACAAGGAATCTACATGACTTTTCGCCACGCTGCATCATATAGTGCTCTCCCATATGTTCACCTAACAACCGTTATTGCAGGCGAACCCCCACCGCGGCTAATTTCCTTTACCACTATCCTGTAACTGTGACTAATGCTCACGCGATGTCCTCTAACACTTGTATGGCCCTCTCTCGACCGGTCAGTTCAGATGTAGATGAAACATGGTGTTCATCCTCAACAATACCTGAGCGGCTCAAAGTTCTCCAATAGTGAGCCATGAACCCGGAACTCGACCGATAATACAGACACCGACTCTCCATGCATTCTGACAATCCTCGTCCTACAATTCCTCGTATCTCAGACTCGAAGTTTCTTCAACTCAATCGACGCCATCCCATGGTTATAGAACGGGCGACGACGGGGAAAGTACTTTACTCATGAAGTCTACATCCTTCTTTGGAGGTAATCCCGATAGATCATCCGGAAAAACATCCCCTTACTCTCAACTACCCGAGGTAGACCTAAGCCCGGTCTCTCCTCATCCTCCCAGGTAAGGCTTGCTAACCAACCCATCAATCTTTTGTAACATCTAGAGTTGTGCACGGTCTGGGGTAAAGCATCATGCTTATCCCTCTTAAACATCACATAAACACCGTCTTGTGCGTAGGTAGTGACTCTCCTGCAATCACTACCAATGACGACTCGGTGTTCCGTCATCCAGTCCATCTCAAGGATATCATCTAATCCCGACATCTCCATGACCCTTAGGTCCACAGTGAGGAGAATTCGTGAGATCTCTACCTCACCATCCCAACCTGTCTAACCAACCCTCACCCTAGTTCCTAGGGGAGAACTTACACTTTACGACTTTTTCCAAACTTACATCTGGCATTACGTCCAATAGCAAATTGAGATTCCTTTTGCTAGTCTACCTAGTAGTGCATAATCCAAGCACTAATAGACATCACATCATGAACTACTCCGTTCATTTATTTTCCGAACCTCTAAGGTTATGTTCTCTAACCCTAGTGTTCATATATTTTCCTATATACATCCTACCATGTATATAATCCACACAACATGTAACACACATCATATAACACACCAAACACATACATGAAAACACACAATGCATGCAATGGTCTAAACCCAATGCCCATCTAGTCCTAGGTAATCACATACCTACACCTTGATGCCACGTTGTGATGCTAGGATCAGACACCGAGAACTAGGTAATCACACCCTAAGCTCTAACGCCAAGCTATACCAAGCTGTGCTACTTGTACCAAACACTGAGCTACAAGTAATCGCATACCTTAGCTCCATACCTTAACATCATGTCCTAGACCCATGCCTAACAAGCCCTAGGTATTCGTATACCTAAGCTCTGATACTAAGCCGCGGACACCCAAATCCTCGAGGGTCCTGCCGACAACCCGCCAACCCGCGGAAAATTTGTGGATGTCGGGTAACCCGACACCACTCCATCGGAAATTCCTTTTCTGCGACCCGTGATTTAACGAAAATCGCAGAGTCTCCTTTTGTACAGGAGAGCTCTACCCAAAATAAAAACCTATGCAATTTCATGGCAACCCGTCTCCACAATATTATATAACGACCACACGGTCCACATACGAGTAAAAATAAATATGTAGGGCCCATTTATCCATAAATACAATCTATATCACTTGGGCCACTAAGAGTTATTACATCACTTTAATACAAAACATTATATTAAAACTAACATGTTCAATATAATTTACAAAATACGGATCAAGGTCAACCGCCTGCTTCATAATGTTGGCCTCTAAGGAGTACCACTTTCACCGCATATCTCAGATTTGAAAACCCACAAATGGGGCGAGCTAACGCCACAGAGATAAGTCCTACAAGGGCTATTCCCCACCTAAATGCATATGCATGGCCAAACAACCAAGCACACACCAACCTAGGACATGCAATCCTAACACAAAATCCTACTTGTCATGAATGAGACGTGACTCATCATGCCCCATGTATCAAGTCCTCATCGACTCCCTCAAACATGCATTTTTCCATGAATGAAATCCATTTTCAAACAAAGGTATTTGTGTTTACCCGTGGACAACCCACCAATATAAATAGTGGACATACTCCGATAATCTATTTTGTGGACAACCCTCCGATGTATATCAACGTGCATACTCCAACGACACACAGGTGGACAACCCTCCGATGTATACTCACCGGGCATAATTCGACGATTACTGTGGACAACCCCTCCGATATCAGGAAATGACACGCCCGATAAACAATACGGCTGGTCAACCCTCAAACAATTCTCTCAAGAAGCCACCTCATGCACTCACTCAGATCGCTCTAGTGGTGCCCCAATGTGCATATGAAATGCAATGTGCCATTTCCATTTCCTTAACCCATGCAACACCATGCAAACCGTGGATTCCATCACCCCCAGCCCAGCACGAAGGTCCACAACCCATTCACCAAGGATCTTGAATAACAACGACTATGCACTCACACCCACACCATGCGATGTCCCCTGCAGGCAATGTGCTGTAATGAAATCAGGTTTACAGACTCTAAGTCATGCCCAATGTATAAAGACCTCTACATGGACACCCTATACCGTACACTCCACCGTGTACCATGGACACTCATGTCTAATGCACACAAAAGTCCATACATTTATTAAATGTTAATATACCTGCAATCATAATAACATTTATCACATTCATGTCAACACATCAAACAAGCATGCATCAACGTCATTCCGACTACTACTTAGACAAGTAATGTCATACTCAAATCCCTAGGCTACATCATGGCGCATAATGCCCAATAAACTAGCCTACAACATGCCATTCAATAGCCATGTCCACATGAAAACACATCACAAATCCAATATGTTAGAGCACACATATTGACATCCAAGCATGACACCTCTTAACCAAGAAATGTCATTTCAATCAATCACACAAACACATGTTAACATTTCATCAAGTCACTACCTAGTAAGTAATGACACACCTCATTTCCTAGGTTAATCACAATATCATGCACCTAAGATAGCCTACAACTCGTCATGTAATGGAAACTTCAAAGACACAACTCTCACATCCATAACCAATACAATAGCACACACTTGTTGTAACAATCAATTTTTCAACAAGGATTTGAGCACCAATTGCCATTGAAAAGCATATGGTCAGATTCTATACTCCAAGATCTTTCCATAGA